>JBBGZY010002136.1:0-441090 GCA_037952925.1 Lithobates clamitans | reverse complement strand
CCACCATCCCTCTGTCCCTGATCTCCCCCACCATCCCTCTGTCCCTGATCCCCCCCCATCCCTCTGTCCCTAATCTTCCCCCACCATCCCTCTGTCCCTGATCTCCCCCCCACCATCCCTCTGTCCCTAATCTCCCCCCACCATCCCTCTGTCCCTGATCCCCCCCACCATCCCTCTGTCCCTGATCTCCCCCCACCATCCCTCTGTCCCTGATCTCCCCCCACCATCCCTCTATCCCTGATCCCCCCCACCATCCCTCTGTCCCTAATCTCCCACCACGATCCCTCTGTCCCTAATCTCCCCCCACCATCCCTCTGTCCCTGATCCCCCCCCATCCCTCTGTCCCTAATCTTCCCCCACCATCCCTCTGTCCCTGATCTCCCCCACCATCCCTCTGTCCCTGATCCCCCCCACCATCCCTCTGTCCCTGATCTCCCTCACCATCCCTCTGTCCCTGATCTCCCCCACCATCCCTCTGTCCCTGATCCCCCCCACCATCCCTCTGTCCCTGATCTCCCCCCACCATCCCTCTGTCCCTGATCTCCCCCCACCATCCCTCTGTCCCTGATCTCCCCCCACATCCCTCTATCCCTGATCCCCTCACCATCCCTCTGTCCCTGATCTCCCCCCATCATCCCTCTGTCCCTGATCCCCCCCACCATCCCTCTGTCCCTGATCTCCTCCCACCATCCCTCTGTCCCTAATCTCCTCCCACCATCCCTCTGTCCCTGATCCCCCCACCATGCCCCTGTCCCTAATCTCCTCCCACCATCCCTCTATCCCTAATCCCTCCCCACCATCCCTCTGTCCCTGATCTCCCCCACCATCCCTCTGTCCTTGATCTCCCCCACCATCCCTCTGTCCCTGATCCCCCCCACCATCCCTCTGTCCCTGATCCCCGCCACCACCATCCCTCTGTCCCTTATACCCTCACCATCCCTCTGTCCCTTATCCCCCCACCATCCCTCTATCCATAATCCCCCCCCCCACCACTATCCCTCTGTCCCTAATCTCCCCCCACCATTCCTCTGTCCCTGATCCCCTCACCATCCCTCTGTCCCTGATCCCCCCCACCACCATCCCTCTGTCCCTGATCTCCCCTCACATCCCTCTGTCCCTGATCCCCTCACCATCCCTCTGTCCCTGATCCCCCCACCACCATCCCTCTGTCCCGGATCTCCCCCACCACCATCCCTCTGTCCCTGATCCCCCCCACCACCATCCCTCTGTCCCTGATCCCCCCCACCATCCCTCTGTCCCTGATCTCCCCCCACATCCCTCTGTCCCTGATCCCCTCACCATCCCTCTGTCCCTGATCTCCCCCCACCATCCCTCTGTCCCTGATCTCCCCCCACGATCCCTCTGTCCCTGATCTTCCCCCACCATCCCTCTATCCCTGATCCCCCCACCACCATCCCTCTATCCCTGATCCCCCCCCCACCATCCCTCTGTCCCTGATCTCCCCCCACCATCCCTCTGTCCCTGATCTCCCCCCACCATCCCTCTGTCCCTGATCTCCCCCACCATCCCCCTGTCCCTGATCTCCCCCCGCCATCCCTCTGCCTTGATCTCCCCCACCATCCCTCTGTCCCTGATCCTCCCCACATCCCTCTGTCCCTGATCTCCCCCCGCCATCCCTCTGCCCTTGATCTCCCCCCCACCATCCCTCTGTCCCTGATCACCTCACCATCCCTCTGTCCCTGATCTCCCCCCACCATCCCTCTGTCCCTGATCTCCCCCACCATCCCCCTGTCCCTGATCTCCCCCCGCCATCCCTCTGCCCTTGATCTCCCCCACCATCCCTCTGTCCCTGATCCTCCCCACATCCCTCTGTCCCTGATCCCCTCACCATCCCTCTGTCCCTGATCTCCGCCACCACCATCCCTCTGTCCCTGATCTCCCCCCACCATCCCTCTGTCCCTGATCCCCTCACCATCCCTCTGTCCCTGATCTCCCCCCACCATCCCTCTGTCCCTGATCTCCCCCCACCATCCCTCTGTCCCTGATCTTCCCCCACCATCCCTCTATCCCTGATCCCCCCCACCACCATCCCTCTATCCCTGATCCCCCCCCCACCATCCCTCTGTCCCTGATCTCCCCCCACCATCCCTCTGTCCCTGATCTCCCCCCACCATCCCTCTGTCCCTGATCTTCCCCCACCATCCCTCTATCCCTGATCCCCCCCACCACCATCCCTCTATCCCTGATCCCCCCCCCACCATCCCTCTGCCCTTGATCTCCCCCCCACCATCCCTCTGTCCCTGATCACCTCACCATCCCTCTGTCCCTGATCCCCGCCACCACCATCCCTCTGTCCCTGATCTCCCCCCACCATCCCTCTGTCCCTGATCCCCTCACCATCCCTCTGTCCCTTATCCCCCCACCATCCCTCTATCCATAATCCCCCCCCCCCTACCACTATCCCTCTGTCCCTGATCCCCCCCACCATCCCTCTATCCCTTATCCCCTTCCACCATCCCTCTGTCACTGAACCCCCCCCCCCCCGCCACCATCCCTCTATCCCTGATCCCCCCCCCACCACCGCCACTGATCCCATCCCCTCCCCCACCACCACTACTGGCACTGATCCCAAGGGGGCACTCTGGAGGCAATAGGAGGGCACTCTGGAGGTAGTTTTAGTTCCTTCAGAGTGCCCCCTTACATCTTTCAGAGTGCCCCCTTACATCCTCCAAAATGCCCCCTAGTAATAGTAAGGTCAGTGGCAGAACTACCAGGGCCCTAAAGGTCACACTTGCACACTGGGCTCTGGCGTTTCACCACCATGTGGGGGCCTCAAGATGGCAGGCCCCCTGCAGAACATGAGAAAGGGCCCTGGGATGGGGTCGGGGGGGGGCCCTTTATGGTTTCTTACACCGGGGCCCTGAAGGTTGCAGTTACGCCTCTGACCTGAAATCTGGGGTTATATTAGCTCCCAAATTCCTTACTTACACCCGGACTCGGAATGGGCGAGCCGGCACAGTGAGGGCGGCAGCGTGTTTGGACATGCAGAGTGCTGTCAGTCTAATTTATTTCCAGGCTCCGGGGATTTGCTTACGGGAGGAGAGAGAGAATGATGACCTCATGATGGGACTTAAAGGGCCCCCGATGTCATCCTGACCTTTAAAGGCAAAGTGACTGTAATTGTACCATTGACCTTTCATTCAACCCTATGCAACATTGTTTGGAACATTGACCTTTCGTTCAAGTCTTTGCACTGCGGCACGCTGCGGTGCGCCGAGGTGACGCGCGGGGAGGTGACATGCGTTGCGCTGCATAAAAATGCAGGCCTTGTGCTTTTTTACTCAACGCACCTCAGCACATCATTATGGAGATAAGTGGGCATATAGAAAACAATTGTTGTCCTTACATTGGACCTTTACTGATCTACTCAAATCAATGCATCTCAATGGACACGGTGGGTGTAAATGAGCCCCAATGGGAGCGGTGATGTCCCCCCCCAGGTCATATGATGGTGAATGCATTCATCATGGGGTGGATAACCATTTGCCGACCACCCTATAGCAGATTTACTGCTACAGGGTTCGCCAGAACTCGCTGATCTTTGAGCAGAGACACAAGACGTCGACGAATCTCTGCGTTGAATTATAAACTAGATATACCAGTACTTCTGGGTCCCAGATCAGCAGGTCCCAGCCAATGAATGACCGCCGACACCCGCTGATCAGCGAGGAGGAAGACAGGACAGAGCTCTGCCTGTATAAACAGAGATGGAGGCTGCAGACTTTTTGGGGCCTCCCTTGATGTTTAGGAGATATTCTGTGGCCCTCAGTTCTTTATCCTCTTCCTTTCAGGGCTCTCTCTATGGAAGAGACATCACCAAGTACTTGGAGGCAGGGGCGTCGCTAGGGGGTGGCTTTTGGGGCTATAGCCCCGAATCTGGGGCCAATAGCCCCGAGTCTTTGCAGGGGTCCCCAAGGGGAGGGGAGACTCTCTGGGGACCCTTATGTAAGTGGGGGGCTCTCTGGGGACCCTGATGCAAGGGAGAGGCTCTCTGAGGACACTAATGTAAGGGGGGGGGGGCTCTCTGGGGACACTGATGTAAGGGAGGCTCTCTGGGGACCCTAATGTAAGGGGGGGCCCTCTGGGTACCCTCATGAAAGGGGGAGGCTCTCTGAGGACTCTGATGTAAGGAGGAGGCTCTCTGGGGAACCTGATATAAGGGGGGCTCTCTGGGGACCCTGATGTAAGCGGGGGGCTCTCTGGGGATATATATACACACACACGTATATTACTGTATATACATGTGTATGCCCGCCCAAGCGTATGACTTTCTTTACTTTCTTTACTACGCTGCTCTGGGCTCTAGCCCCAGATCTTTTGTAGACCTAGCAACGCCCCTGCTTGGAGGACCGGCTTCTGCTGGCCCCTTGGGAACATGGGCCTCCCCTGTTGTTGGGGAGAGGATCTGTGGCCCTTGGGTCTTTTTCCTCTTCCCTTCATTGCTCTCTCTTCGGAAGAACCCTCAACAAGAACTTGGAGGACCGGCTTCAGCAGGTCCCTTGGGAACATGGGCCTCCCCTGTTGTTGGGGAGAGGATCTGTGGCCCTTGGGTCCTCTTCCCTTCATTGCTCTCTCTTCAGAAGAACCCTCAACAAGAACTTGGAGGACCGGCTTCAGCAGGTCCCTAGAGAAGAGGGTCCAACTGACTTCAGTCTAGGTGGACCAGAGTGCCTTGCGCCTTATAGGAGCCATGTGCCCTAGGGGGGGTTTAGAGGTTGATGCACCCTCCATCCCACAGAGATGGAAGCTGCAGGCTTTTTGGCGCCTCCCTTGATGTTTGGGAGATATTCTGTGGCCCTCAGGTATTTTTACTCTTCCCTTCGGGGCCCCACAGTAGAGGTGTGTGGATCACAAGACTGTCTGAACAGCATTTTCTGTAAGAGAGGTCAACATCGGCAGCCTTCCTACTTCCTCTGTGTAGATTTCCTGTTACCATTTTTGAAGGGGAGTTCCAGACTTGACCGTATCGTTCAGTGACAATGCTGAATGTCCGATTTCGTAATGTATAGTCTGTTGCGCAAAGGCAGCTGTAAGATGATTTCAAGGGAATCTGTTAACTTTCCCATTAATGGCAAATAACAGGTTCTCTTGAAAGCCCCCCTTTTTTCCTTCCGTTAATATTTTCCCATGTAATCCAATCCTAGTGTAAGCTCTGTGTTGGAGCTTTCACAGGGTAATGACTTTCTCCCCTCCTCCACCTAACAGTATTCGGGCCTTAGGATTGGCCAATCAAGCCCAAGCTCTGTATCCTGGAAGGGAAAGGGTCATATTCTACCTCATGCCGAGTAATTCAGGGGGAAACACGGTGCCCGCAGCAACTGTTACTATCATTGGATCCAGAGGTAGGTATGCAGGAGAGCTTGTCACTGAGCCATTGTACAGCTATAAAGTCTCTCACACATAATTTCACAGAGATGGAGGCTGCAGGCTTTTTTTGGGCCTCCCTTGATGTTTGCGAGACATTGTGTGGCCTTTGAGTCTTTTTCTTCTTCCCATCAGGGCTGTTTCCTTGGGAGAGCCCTCTTTAGTACTTGGAGGACCTGATTCAGCAGGACCCTAAGGAACAGGGTCCAACTGGCTTCAGCCTAGGTGGACCAGAATACCTTGCCCCATGGGGTCGATGCTCCCTCCATCCCACAGAGATGGAGGCTGCAGGCTTTTTGGGGGCTCCCTTGATGTTTGGGAGATATTCTGTGGCCCTCAGTTCTTTTTCCTCTTCCCTTCGGGGCTCTTTCTATAGGAGAGCCATCACCAAGAACTTGGAGGACCGGCGTCTGCAGGTCCATAGAGAACAGGGGCCTCCCCTGATGTTGGGGAGAGGATCTGTGGTCCTTGGGTCTTTTTTCCTTTTCCCTCCATTGCTCTCTCTTCGAAAGATCCCTCAAGAAGACCCCTGAAAAAAAAAAAATTATTTTATTTTCTATTCTGTTCTGTTTTGCTCTATTATATTCTATTCTTTTATGTATTCTTTTATTCTTTTCTTTTCTAATTCTTTGATATTCTATTTGAATTTAAATTTATTCTAATCACAATTCAAATTTCAGAAGATGGTTATATTCCTTCTTTTCTATTCTGTTTTTTTTTTTTTTTTATTATTTTCTTTTCTATTCTATTCTAATTTAATTTTGTTTTATATTCTAATTAAAAAAAAAATTCTATTCTTTTATTTTCTATTCTGTTCTGCTCTATTGTATTCTATTCTTTTCCATTCTATTCTATTCTATTTGAATTTAAATGTATTCTAATCAAAATTTGAATTTCGGAAGATGGTTATATTCCTTCTAGTCTATTCTATTTTTTTTACTCTTTTCTATTCTATTCTATTCTAATTTAATTTTTTTATATATATTCTAATTTAAAAAAAATATATATTCTTTTATTTTCTATTCTGTTCTGTTTTGCTCTATTATATTCTATTCTTTTATTTTTTATTCTATTCTTTTCTTTTCTATTCTATTATATTCCTTTAAATTCTACTTGAATTTAAATTTATTCTAATCACAATTCGAATTTCGGAAGATGGTTATATTCCTTGTATTCTATTATATTCTGTTGTTTTTTTAAATTCTTTTCTTTTCTATTCTAATTTAATTTTGTTTTCTATTCTAATTAAAAAAAAATGTTCTATTCTTTTATTTTCTATTCTGTTCTGCTCTATTGTATTCTATTCTTTTCCATTCTATTCTATTCTATTTGAATTTAAATTTATTCTAATCAAAATTTGAATTTCGGAAGATGGTTATATTCCTTCTAGTCTATTCTATTATATTTTTGTATTCTTTTCTTTTGTTTTCTTTTCTTTTCTATTCTATTCTAATTTATTTATTTTTTTATATTCTAAAAAAAAAATCTATTCTTTTATTTTCTATTCTGTTCTGTTTTGCTCTATTATATTCTATTCTTTTATTTTTTTATTCTATTCTTTTCTTTTCTATTCTATTATATTCCTTTAAATTCTATTTGAATTTAAATTTATTCTAATCAAAATTCGAATTTCCGAAGATGGTTATATTCCTTCTATTCTATTCTATTTTTTTTAAATTCTATTATTTTCTTTTCTATTCTATTCTAACTTAATTTTGTTTTCTATTCTAATTAAAAAAATGTTCTATTTTTTTATTTTCTGTTCTGCTCTATTGTATTCTATTCTTTTCTATTCTATTTAAATTTATTGAATCAAAATTCAAATTTCGGAAGATGTTTATATTCCTTCAATTCCATTGTTTTTTTTTATTGTATTCTTTTCTATTCTATTCTAATTTAATTTTGTTTTCTTTTCTAATTTAAAAAAATGTTCTATTCTTTTATTTTCTATTCTGCTCTATTATATTATATTCTTTACTATGCTATTCTATTCCTTTATTTTCTATTCTATTTTATTTTATTCTCTTTGGAAATTTGAATTTGATTTGAAAACAATTCAAATTTAGTCGGAAATTTCCTTTCATTATTTTGGATTCGTTTAAATTCGTTATTATTGTCATTCGGAAATTCGGATACATCCGATACATCCGAATTTCCGAATAATAAAAAATGTATCCGAATTTCAAATTGGAACTAAATGAACCGCACATGTCTAGAGGCAACACGTTGCCTCCTCATTACCTGTCAAACACCCCCCTGAAAAGGTGGGGCGGCTCTGCCTGTGTAAACAGAGATGGAGTGTAAAAAGATTTTCCTAAGCCATCTCTTTGTGAAGAACTAACACTGACTAGGACGGAACTAACTAGCACTAAACAGGAGGGCAGGATAGAGGGCAATACCAAATCACGAAAGTAAACAAGTTGTAGTGGCCCAAAATTGTCACTAGATGTCATCATACATCAAACCATGTCATCATAATGCAGGTCAATAGGTAGGCAGAACAGCTATGCTATTAGAAGGAAGGCCGATTTTCACTGCTTGGCATGAGCCGCCTGCCCACCAACATGCAGGAATATAAGAGTTGCCCAGGAGTAGCTTGTGTTGCTCTGGAGCACATTATGAATTACATTGCAGCCGTACAAAGCTGTGTTTGTGAAAACTTCAGGATGCGCTCTGGTCTGACATGGAAATTTCCCATTTAAGGGGGCTCAGGATTCAGCAAACCAGCTGAGTGACTCCAATATCCTTACTGACGTTCGTCTTCTGATCTGCGCTGTTCCACATTGCTGCATGAAAAAAGCATGTTCTGCAGAAATCCTACCAATACGTGTCCGGCTCACGTCTATGTGCTGCCGCTCAGGTTTTTCTTAATTGGCGTGCGGCGTTTTTGCTACAGTAGTGAGTTTTCAGGCCCGAAGGAATGATCAGCAAACGCACAGAAATCACGAATGATGGGAATCTGGGCAGATCGACTATAACTCTGTTCTTTAAAGACCAACTGAACCTCGAGGGTTCGTTCACTCCAGTCTGGTCAATTATGGGGGTATATGGGCTTTATGTCATGTTACGCCGGGATTCTGATAAGGCGGTACAGCCGGTCCTCCACTACCGCGCCCGGGCCCCATCAGTTCAAATGGGGGGGGGTCTGAGCACCTGTCGAGCAGGAGGGCCGGCTGTACCGTCTTATTGCTGACACCGATTCTGCAGCGCTGCCGGCTTCTCCTCCTCTCTCTCCCTCCGGCTGCGCTGCAAGGGGATCGGTTCCAGTATCTGCACTCCCATCCCCCCTCCTCATGCTGCTCGGGCCCCTGTGTACCCTTTCCCTCGCAGCGCTGCCGGCTTCTCCTCCTCTTCCTCCCTCTGGCTGCGCTGCAGGGGGATCGGTTCCAGTATCTGCACTCCCATCCCCGCTTCCACTGCTCTGATCACCCCCCTTGGTGGCGTTGTAAGCATATCGGTTCTAGTATCTGAACCCCCATCCCCCTTCCTCGTGCTGCTCAGCCCCTGTGTACCCTTTCCCTCGCAGCTCTACCGGCTTCCCTCCTCTCCCTCCCTCCGGCTGCGCTGTAGGGAGATCAGTTCCAGTATTTGCACTCCCATCCCCGCTTCCACTGCTCTGATCACCCCCTGCTGTCTGGCCCCCTGTGTACCCTTTTCCTCACAGCGCTTCCGGCTTCTCCTCCTCTCTCTCCCTCCGGCTGCGCTGCAGGGGGATTTGTTAAAGGATCTGCACTCACATCCCTGTTTCCACTGCTCTGATCACCCTCCTGGCTGTGCTGCAAGGATATCTAGTAACTGAACCCCCATCCCCCCCTGCTGCTTGGCCCCTCATGTACCCTTTCCCTCGCAGCACTGCTAGCTTCCCTCCTCTCCCTCCGGCTGCGCTGCAGGGGGATCGGTTACAGTATCTGCTCTCCCATTCCCACTTCCACTGCTCTGATCACCCCCCTTTGGCTATGCTCAAGGATATCAGTTCTAGTAACTGAGCCCCCATCCCCCTGCTGCTCAGCCCCCCCCCCGTACCCATTTCCTTGCAGTGCTACCGACTTCCCTCCTCTCCCTCCCTCCGGCTGCACTGTAGGGAGATCAGTTCCAGTATCTGCACTCCCATCCCCGCTTTCACCGCTCTGATCACCCCCTGCTGTCTGGTCCCCCCATGTACCCTTTTCCTCACAGCGCTGCCGGCTTCCCTCCTCTCCCTCCCTCCGGCTGCACTGTAGGTGCACCAGTTCCAGTATCTGCACTCCCATCCCCGCTTCCACTGCTCTGATCACCCCCCTTGGCTGTGCTGCAAGGATATCAGTTCTAGTAACTGAACCCCCATCCCCCCTGCTGCTTGGCCCCCATGTACCCTTTCCCTCACAGCTGCGCTGCAGGGGGATCGGTTCCAGTATCTGCACTCCCATCCCCGTTTCCACTGCTCTGATCACCCCCCCTGGCTGTGCTGCAAGGATATCGGTTCTAGTATCTGAACCCCCATCCCCCCCCCTGCTGCTTGACCCCCCATGTACCCTTTCCCTCGCAGGGCTACCGGCTTCCCTCCTCTCCCTCACTCCAGCTGCGCTGCAGTTCCAGTATCTGCACTCCCATCCCCGCTTCCACTGCTCTGATCACCCCCCCTGCTGTCTGGCCCCCCGTGTACCCTTTTTCTTACAGCGCTACCGGCTTCTCCTCCTCTCTCTCCTTCTGGCTGCACTACAGGGGGATCAGCACTAGTATCTGCACCTCCATCCCACCTCCACTGCCCTGATCACTCCCGCCCCCCCCTCCTCCTTGTACCTTTTTCCTCGCAGCACTGCTGGTTTCCCTCTCTCTCTCCCGCCGAAAGGGCACACGGTGGGGGGGGTAATTTCAGGACGGAGAGCAGGGGTTAAAAATGTCTCCTCACTGCCTGCTTTAACCCTGCACTGGCTCTCTGCAACCGCTTGTTTTGCATGCGGTTGAGGGGCGCTTGCAGAGCAGCACTAATCACCTGAATGGGTGGTATTATCCACGAAACGCGTCGGGATTGTAGGATGCATTTTCATGCCTACTGAGAGGAACCTACTTAGACTCAATATCTACAACCAAATGATCATACTGTGTTTCTTATCATTGATTACACTGCGTAGTGCCATTTGGATGAGGTGTACACATATGGATTTGCAATAATTCATTTTATTCATATTAAATCTTTTGTCAATTTTATATGCCATCCCTTTGATAGGTATATGTATTGTATTTATGCGGTCAACACCATGTATGTGTGTGTGTATATGTATACATATTAAACCTTTAACACTATGTGCATCATTGTTATGCATTGTCAGACTCAATATGCCAATTAAATATATTTTCTAATTATCTTACCCCCACAAATCAATAGCCTCATTTAATGTCCCACCTTCCTTTTTCTTATACCTAAACCAGGGATGGAGGCACACACCGTATGCTTCATTTAAAGTCCCCCCCGCCCCTAATATTCTATATGCAATAGGGATGGAGGCTTTTTTGATCATTGTATTGCCTTCCATGTGCGGGGTCACCTATGTCCTGGGTGTTAATGTACCAAAATACGGGGTCCATACACCCAGACCATGACGGCACCATTGACCTGAATTTCTACGGCACACCTTGCATTGTACCAATCTACAAAGACATGGATGAGCGAGTTTGGGGTGGAGCAACTTGACTGGCCTGCGCAGAGTCCTGACCTCAACCCCATAGAACACCTTTGGGATGAATTAGAGCAGAGAATGCAAACCAGGCCTTCTTGTCCAACATCAGTGCCTGACCTCACAAATGGTCTTCTGGAAGAATGGTCAAACATTCCCATAGACACACTCCTAAACCTTGTGGACGGCCTTCCCAGAAGAGGTGAAGCTGTTATAGCTGCAAAGGGTGGACCAACTCAATATAGAACACTACGGGCTAAGTAAAGGCAGGCGTCCCAATATTTTAGGTATTATAGTGTATCCATACCTCCCAACATTTTGAGATGGGAATGAGGGACACCTATCAGCAAAAGTATGCAGGCATAGGACACACCCCCTTGCCACGCCCCCTTAAAGGAGAATTGTACAAAAAAACAAGATTGGTTAAACACACAAGTGCTTTTTTTTTTACCACTACTATTCCTTTATATTGGCTTTTAGAATTTACAAATGCAGCAATTTAGAAATCAGATGAAAGGTTTAGCGCTGGAAAACACTTTTTGATAGATAAAAAGTGCATTTTATATACAGCTATATCGATCAGACCAAAATGGGGGACAAATGAGGAGGAATGAGGGACAGAGGGACATTGCTCCAAATCAGGGACAGTTGGGAGCTATGGTGTATCTATAGCCCGGTTCTTGGATAGGAATAGAGAGTGAGAGAAACACTGGCTGCAGCTGTTCTCTCTCTGAACTGGTTAACAGCTATAGCAGCCAGAGGAGGGAGCTCCTGAGCAGGAAGAGTTCAATAGACTGATTCAGGAAGCACTGCACTTTGGGAACTGTAGTCCAAAGTAGAAGGACTCTACTGCTAATAAGAGCTTTTAACTTCATTTCCCAGAGGGAGAGCATTTTCCCAGGCTGTACAGGACACAGCTTCCTTTTGCCGTGGGGGAGCCCGGAGAGTCCACATCACCGTACCTCTCAACTTTCTAAAACGGGAATGAGGAACACCTATTAGCAAAAGTATGTAGGCATAGGACACGCCCCCTGCCACACCCCATCCCAATACTTTTGGCAATATAGTGTATATATAAGTACAAGGATTTTCTTTAATATAAAGACATCATTCATACCTCCCAACATTTTGAGATGGGAATGAGGGACACCTACTAACAAACATATGTAGGCATAGGACACACCCCCTGCCACACCCCCTTAAAGGAGAATTAACCAAAAAAAGGTTTATTAAATCCACAAGGAGTTATTTTACCACTACTATTCCTTTATATTGGCTTTTAAAATTTACAAATGCAGTAATTTAGAATTTGGATGAGCACTGGGAAACACTTTTTGAAAGATAAAAAGTGCATTTTATATACAACTATATAGATTAGACCACGATGAGGGGCAAAGAGGGACAGAGGGACAGAGGGACATTGCTCCAAATCAGGGACAGTCCCTCAAAATCAGGGACACTTCTGTCTTTATATTAAAGAAAATCATTGTACTTATATATACTACATTAACAAAAGTATTAGGATGGGGTGTGGCAGGGGGCGTGTCCTATGCCTACATACTTTTGCTAATGGGTGTTCCTCATTCCCATTTTAGAAAGTTGAGAGGTATGGTGATGTGCACTCTCCAGGCTCCCCCACGGCAAAAGGAAGCTGTGTCCTGTACAGCCTGGGAAAATGCTCTCCCTCTGGGAAATGAAGTTAAAAGCTCTTATTTGCAATAGAGTCTTTCTACTTTGGACTACAGTTCCCAAAGTGCAGTGCTTCCTGAATCAGTCTATTGAACTCTTCCTGCTCAGTAGCTCCCTCCTCTGGCTGCTATAGCTGTTAACCAGTTCAGAGAGAGAACAGCTGCAGCCAGTGTTTCTCTCACTCTCTATTCCTATCCAAGAACCGGGCTATAGATACACCATAGCTCCCAACTGTCCCTGATTTCGAGGGACTGTCCCTGATTTGGAACAATGTACCTCATTCGTCCTCATTTGTCCCTCATTTTGGTCTGATCCATATAGCTGTATATAAAATGCACTTTTCATCTATCAAAAAGTATTTTCCAGTGCTAAACCTTTCATCTGATTTCTAAATTGCTGCATTTGTAAATTCCAAAAGCCGATATAAAGGAATAGTAGTGGTAAAAAAAAACACTTGTGGGTTTAACCAATCTTGTTTTTTTCTGTACAATTCTCCTTTAAGGGGGCGTGGCAAGGGGTGTGTCCTGTGCCTGCATACTTTTGCTGATAGGTGTCCCTCATTTCCATCTCAAAAATCTGGGAGGTGTGCACTTGGGAGCTGTGCATCATTAGACCTCATGCATTATCATATAAGGAGAAATGTAATATCCAGCTACCATAATTACTGACCCAACTGTGTTAGATACTTCGACGCGCTCAGTCGCAAAAAAAATGAAAAACCAAGGTGGAAATATGTCGCTGCTTCCTGATGAGCCCCCACAAATGGAGATCACTGCCAAACCCGGGGCCTGCAAGGCCACCGGAGTCGCGATCAGGCAACAGGAGTCACCGATTTAAACAAATTGTTCTTGGGCGCCACCTGCTGCAGCAGGAGGAGATTACGCGGCAGAGTCATGTGACCAGCGACTGCAGGGCCTGAAGCCAACACCATCAAAACAAAGGAATCAACTCAGCTGCCTTTCTGACTATAGCGTTGTCTCATGGTTTCCTAGCTATAGGGCCTTTCGTTTATTGATTGGGATCTCTTGTGTGGTTCTGTGCGTGTCTCATGATGATGAAGAAAACAGAGCTCAGGGGAAAGAACGGCTAACTGAAGAATTCAATGTCTGACGTGACAGGGGACCCAATGAATGGAGCTCCCCCCCCCCGGGAACAGCTGCAAGGGACAAATAGCACAGCTCCACCTGTCGTAACCTGAGCCTGACCATCCTCGGTGACGTCACGGGACTGCTGCTACCGGATCACCGGAATTACCTGTCTGCTGGAAGCGGGACGTCCCATTATTCTGCAGCTGAAAGAGGCTTTGCAATAAGAGCTGCGCTCCTCCTCCTCCTGTTTAGCCCCTTTGCCTTTGCAGTTCAGGGGTCCTTGCATCAAAGCCACTGACTGCATGGAGTTTATATAACCACTTCAGCTCCAGAAGATTTACACCCCCCCTTCATGGCCAGGCCATTTTTTGCTTTTTGGCACTGCGTTATTTTAACTGACAATTGCGCGGTCATGCAACACTGTACACACATAAAATTGAAAAAAAAAAAATTTCCCCCCACAAATAGAACTTTCTTTTTGGTGGTATTTGCGTTTTTTTTCTTTCTGCTATAAAACATATCCAATAAAAATTTTTAGAAAATCTAATTTTTTTCCTCAATTTAGAGCAAAATGTATTTTGCTACATATTCTCGGTAAAAAGAAAAATCCCGATAAGCGTATATTGATCGGCAGACATGTGCACTGCCGAAAAAAATGTGTTCGTTTTCGTTTCATTCGTTCTTTGTTTTTTTTTCCGGAAATTCAGAAATTCGGAATTCTTAAATTCGAATATCCAAAAATTCAAAATAATAACTAACTATTAAATTATAGGTATTGGAATTTCCTTTCAAATTTGGCTGTTAGTGAAAGTAACGAATGCAAATTTATCCAAAGTTACGAATTGTCCGAAATAACGAATGCCCCATCTAAACAAATGGGACGGAACGAAATAATAATAAATAATAATAATGATATGTTTTTATTATTATTATTATTATTGTTATTTATTATTATTATTATTTCATTACGTTCCATTCGTTTTGATACGGCATTCGTTATTTCGGATAGTTTGTAACTTCGGATAAATTTGTATTTGTTACGTTCACTAACAGCCAAATTTGAAAGGAAATTACAATACCTATAATTTAATAGTAGTGTACGGATAATTTGTAACAGATTTTCTGATGATTTTTGTCTTCAGATTTACCAAAACCATGTAGTGTGAGGGCCCTGCCTGATTGACATCCATGGGTGAAAACCCCTGAGTCCTTCAAACAAAATGTGATCTACACCACTCCACCTCACAGACAAGTGCTGAGTCCTTCTTAATGCTCCTATCCAGGCCTCCCCTGCCGGTGGGATAACACTTGCGGGACCAAAGCCCATATAATCAGTCATGGAGGCTCTTTCCCACCCAAAGACTTTCCAAGCCTATGAATTCCCAGTCCAAAATGAGGCCTTTCTAATCCTGGGAGAACTGAAAATCAGTTCTCTCTTCTCCAACTAGACCATCCCAGAATCCCTCACCCTTCATGGGTGAGAACCACTGAGTTCTTCCCACAAAACTTACCAATCCTGAAAGAACTGGAAATAAGTTTTCTCTTCTCCAACTGGACCATCCCAGAATCCCTCACCCTTCATGGGTGAGAACCACTGAGTTCTTCCCAAAAAACTTACCAATCCTGAAAGAACTGGAAATAAGTTTTCTCTTCTCCAACTGGACCATCCCAGAATCCCTCACCCTTCATGGGTGAGAACCACTTAGTTCTTCCCACAAAACTTACCAATCCTGAAAGAACTGGAAATAAGTTTTCTCTTCTCCAACTGGACCATCCCGGAACCCCTTACGTGCATGGGTGATAACTCCTGAGTGCTTCCAATTAAATGTGAACTACACCGCTCCACCTCACTGACAGGTGCTAAATCCTGCTCCTCTTCAGGCCTCCCCTGCAGGTAGGGTAACTCCTTCAGGACCAAAGTCCCTATAATCAGTCCTGGAGGCTCTTTCCCAACCAAAGACTCTCCAAATATCTGAATTCCGGGTACCAATTGAGGTCGTACCAATCCTGATAGAACTGGAAATCTGTTCTTTTCTCTCCAACTGGAGCATCCCAGAACCCCTTACCCTGCATGGATGAGAACCCCTGGTTCTTCCAACAAAGCTTACCAAACCTGAAAGAACTTGAAAAGAGTTCTCTCCAACTGGACGATCCTGGAACCCCTTACTGTGCATGGGTGAGAACTCCTTTGTTCTTCCAACAAAATATGAACTACACCACTCCACCTTACATAGAGGTGCTGAGTCCTTGCTGCTCCTTTCAGGCCTCCTCTGCCGGTGGAATAACCCTTTTGGGACCAAAGCCCCTATAATCAGTGCTGGAGGTTCTTTCCCACTCAAAGACTCTTCTAGCCTCCAAATTCCGGGTTCCAAATGAGAACTTTCCAATCCTGAGAGAACTGGACATCATTTCTCTCCTGTCCATCCAGACCACCCCAGAAACCTTTACCATGCATGGGTGAGAACCCCTGAGTTCTTCCAACAAAATATGAACTACACCACTCTACCTTACATACTTTCCCACCCAAAGACTCTCTGAGTCTCAGAATTTCAGGTCGCAAATGAGGATTTACCATTCCTGAGATAACTGGAAATCAGTTCTCTCCTCTCTAACCGGACCACCCCAGAAACATTTACGATGCATGGGTGAGAACCCCCTGAGTTCTTCCAACAAAATGTAAACTACACCACTCCACCTTACATACAGGTGCTGAGTCCTTCCTACTCCTTTTCAGGCCTCCCCTGCAGGCAGGATAACCCTTTCAGGACCAAAGTCCCTATAATCAGTGCTGGAGGCTCATTCCTACCCAAAGACTCTCCAAGACCTCGAATTCCAGGTCCCAAATGAAGACTTACTAATCCTGAGAGAATGGGAAATCAGTTCTCTCCTCTACAACTGGACCATCCCAGATCCCCTTTGCCGTGCATGGGTGAGAACCATTGAGTTCTTCTAACAAAGCTTACCAATCCTGAAAGAACTGGAAATCAGTTCTATCTTCTCCAACTGGACCATCCCAGAACCCCTTACGTGCATGGGTGAGAACTCCTGAGTGCTTCCAATTAAATGTGAACTACACCGCTCCACCTCACTGACAGGTGCTAAATCCTGCTCCTCTTCAGGCCTCCCCTGCAGGTAGGGTAGCTCCTTCAGGACCCAAGTCCCTATAATCAGTCCTGGAGGCTCTTTCCCAACCAAAGACTCTCCAAATATCTGAATTCCGGGTCCCAATTGAGGTCGTACCAATCCTGATAGAACTGGAAATCTGTTCTTTTCTCTCCAACTGGAGCATCCCAGAACCCCTTGCCCTGCATGGATGAGAACCCCTGGTTCTTCCAACAAAGCTTACCAAACCTGAAAGAACTTGAAAAGAGTTCTCTCCAACTGGACGATCCTGGAACCCCTTACTGTGCATGGGTGAGAACTCCTTTGTTCTTCCAACAAAATATGAACTACACCACTCCACCTTACATAGAGGTGCTGAGTCCTTGCTGCTCCTTTCAGGCCTCCTCTGCCGGTGGGATAACCCTTTTGGGACTAAAGCCCCTATAATCAGTGCTGGAGGTTCTTTCCCACTCAAAGACTCTTCTAGTCTCCAAATTCCGGGTTCCAAATGAGAACTTACCAATCCTGAGAGAACTGGAAATCATTTTTCTCCTGTCCAACCGGACCACCCCAGAAATCTTTACCATGGGTGAGAACCCCTGAGTTCTTCCAACAAAATATGAACTACACCACTCCACCTTACATACTTTCCCACCCAAAGACTCTCTGAGCCTCCGAATTTCAGGTCGCAAATGAGGATTTACCATTCCTGAGATAACTGGAAATCAGTTCTCTCCTCTCTAACCGGACCACCCCAGAAACATTTACGATGCATGGGTGAGAACCCCTGACTCCTTCCAACAAAATGTAAACTGCACCACTCCACCTTACATACAGGTGCTGAGTCCTTCCTACTCCTTTTCAGGCCTCCCCTGCAGACAGGATAACCCTTTCAGGACCAAAGTCCCTATAATCAGTGCTGGAGGCTCATTCCTACCCAAAGACTCTCCGAGACCTCGAATTCCGGGTCCCAAATGAAGACTTACTAATCCTGAGAGAATGGGAAATCAGTTCTCTCCTCTACAACTGGACCATCCCAGATCCCCTTTGCCGTGCATGGGTGAGAACCATTGAGTTCTTCTAACAAAGCTTACCAATCCTGAAAGAACTGGAAATCAGTTCTTTCTTCTCCAACTGGACCATACCAGAACCCCTTACCGTGCATTGGTGAGAACTCCGGAGTTCTTTCAACAAACTGTGAACTACACCACTCCACCTCACTGACAGGTTCTGTGTCCTTCCTGCTCCTTTTCAGGCCTTCCCTGCAGGCAGGGTAACCTTTTCAAGACCAAAGTCCCTATAATCAGTGCTGAAGGCTCTTTCCCACCCAAAGACTCTCTGAGTCTCTGAATTCCAGGTCGCAAATGAGGTCTTATCAATCCCGAGAGAACGGGAAATCAGTTCTCTCCACTCTAACCAGGCCACCCCAGAACCCTTTACCATGCATGGGTAAGAACCCCCGAGTTCTTCCAACAAAATGTGAACTACACCACTCCACCTCACTGACAGATGCTGTGTCCTTCCTGCTAGTCTTCAAGCCTACCCTGAAGGCAGGGTAACCCTTTCAAGACCGAAGTCCCTATAATCAGTGCCGCAGGCTCTTTCCCACCCAAAGACTCTCTGAGTCTCTGAATTCCAGGTCGCAAATGAGGACTTATCAATCCTAAGAGAACTGGAAACCAGTTCTTTCCTCTCCAACTGGACCACCCCATAACCCCTCACCCTAAATGAGTGACAACACCCAAGTTCTTCCAACAAAATGTTTCTTTTTGTCCTCCTCAAAGGGACCACAACCCAAACAACGGGGATACATATTGCCCATCCATTACCCATGCCTGGTGTCTTGTACAAGGGTAAGAAGTGCCTTTTACTGCACATTACCACAATACAATACTGTGGAGCCCACTTCAAAAATGTTTGGAACGACGTTTCCATAAAATGAGGCGCTGACAAGGCAGTCATAGAATAACAATGATAATTCAGCGCTGGTAAAGAATGAAGTAACATCCTGCAGCACGCAGGTAAACACATCAGTACGTTTGTTGTCGAGATATAAATAATGAGTCATGTTTTCGGAGCCTGGCCTCCAAGTCCGGACACGGGATCTGCACTGTCAGCCATGGAAAGAATCTTATGGCTGCAAAAGAGTTAATCGCTATATTAACCTTTATAGATCCTTAGATGATAATAACCCTCCCGAGGTCACACCCCGCTTTGCATAGGATGGGCATTATAAATAGAAGAGAAACTCGCGGTGAGTCAACTATAGCGTGTCACTAGTTCCGAAATAATCGCCAGGTGGAATTAGTGCACCGTGATGTCACTCCTTCCCAGCGAACTAGTAAAACAAATTAATGATACATTCCGCGAGGTAAGGCGGCCAAAAAAGATTTACGCAAAGAACTGAAAGATTTATACGTGGACGGCCTGAAATCCCAAAATAATTTCCAGGTGCTCCAGTTTCCTCTCACAGTCCAAAAACATACTGAGGGATAAAGTAAAACGTTGTGTACGGGTGCGGTGAGGACATTAGATTGCTAGCTCCGGGGGTGCAAATGGTTCCATGTGCTCTGTGCAGTGTTGTGTACGGGTTTGCTGGTCAACACTGGTCCCAAATCATCATCAGCCAGGGGCCCAAGATCATCAGCCAGGGACCCCAGATCATCATCCAGGTGCCCCAGATCATCAACCAGGGACCCCAGATCATCATCCAGGTGCCCCAGATCATCAGCCCCAGATCATCAACCAGGTGCCCCAGATCATCAGCCAGGTGCCCCAGATCATCAGCCCCAGATCATCAGCCCCAGATCATCAGCCAGGTGCCCAAGATCATCAGCCAGGGACCCCAGATCATCAGCCAGGTGCCCCAGATCATCAGCCCCAGATCATCAGCCAGGTGCCCCAGATCATCAGCCCCAGATCATCTGCCAGGGGCCACAGATCATCAACCAGGTGCCCCAGATCATCAACCAGGGGCCCCAGGTCATCAGCCAGGTGCCCCATATCATCAACCAGGTGCCCCAGATCATCAACCAGGGGCCCCAGGTCATCAGCCAGCTGCCCCAGATCTTCAACCTGGTGCCCCAGATCATCAACCAGGTGCCCCAGATCATCAGCCCCAGATCATCAGCCAGGTGCCCCAGATCATCAGCCAGGGGCCCCAGATCATCAGCCAGGGGCCCCAGATCATCAGCCAGGTGCCCCAGATCATCAACCAGGTGCCCCAGGTCATCAGCCAGGTGCCCCAGATCATCAGCCCCAGATCATCAGCCAGGTGCCCCAGATCATCAGCCAGGGGCCCCAGATCATCAGCCAGGGGCCCCAGATCATCAGCCAGGTGCCCCAGATCATCAACCAGGTGCCCCAGGTCATCAGCCAGGTGCCCCAGATCATCAGCCAGGTGCCCCAGATCATCAGCCAGGTGATCCAGATCATCAGCCAGGTGCCCAAGATCATCAGCCAGGGGCCCCAGATCATCAGCCAGGTGCCCAAGATCATCAGCCAGGGGCCCCAGATCATCAGCCAAATGCCCCAGATCATCAGCCAGGTGCCCCAGATCATCAGCCAGGGGCCCCAGATCATCAGCCAGGTGCCCCAGATCATCAGCCAGGTGCCCCAGATCATCAGCCAGGTGCCCCAGATCATCAAGCAGGTGCCCAAGATCATCAGCCAGGGGCCCCAGATCATCAGCCAAGTGCCCCAGATCATCAGCCCCAGATCATCAGCCCCAGATCATCAGCCAGGGGCCCCAGATCATCAGCCAGGGGCCCAAAATCATCAGCCAGGGGCCCAAGATCATCAGCCAGGGGCCCCAGATCATCAGCCAGGGGCCCAAGATCATCAGCCAGGGGCCCAAGATCATCAGCCAGGGACCCCAGATCATCATCCAGGTGCCCCAGATCATCAGCCCCAGATCATCAACCAGGTGCCCCAGATCATCAGCCAGGTGCCCCAGATCATCAATCAGGTGCCCCAGATCATCAGCCCCAGATCATCAGCCAGGGACCCCAGATCATCAATCAGGTGCCCCAGATCATCAGTCAGGTGCCCCAGATCATCAACCAGGTGCCCCAGATCATCAACCAGGTGCCCCAGATCATCAGCCCCAGATCATCAGCCAGCTGCCCCAGATCTTCAACCTGGTGCCCCAGGTCATCAGCCAGGTGCCCCAGATCATCAGCCCCAGATCATCAGCCAGGTGCCCCAGATCATCAACCAGGTGCCCCAGGTCATCAGCCAGGTGCCCCAGATCATCAGCCCCAGATCATCAGCCAGGTGCCCCAGATCATCAGCCAGGGGCCCCAGATCATCAGCCAGGGGCCCCAGATCATCAGCCAGGTGCCCCAGATCATCAACCAGGTGCCCCAGGTCATCAGCCAGGTGCCCCAGATCATCAGCCAGGTGCCCCAGATCATCAGCCAGGTGATCCAGATCATCAGCCAGGTGCCCAAGATCATCAGCCAGGGGCCCCAGATCATCAGCCAGGTGCCCAAGATCATCAGCCAGGGGCCCCAAATCATCAGCCAGGGGCCCCAGATCATCAGCCAGGTGCCCCAGATCATCAACCAGGTGCCCCAGGTCATCAGCCAGGTGCCCCAGATCATCAGCCAGGTGCCCCAGATCATCAGCCAGGTGCCCAAGATCATCAGCCAGGGGCCCCAGGTCATCAGCCAGGTGCCCAAGATCATCAGCCAGGGGCCCCAGATCATCAGCCAGGTGCCCCAGATCATCAGCCAGGGGCCCCAGATCATCAGCCAGGTGCCCAAGATCATCAGCCAGGGGCCCCAGATCATCAGCCAAATGCCCCAGATCATCAGCCAGGTGCCCCAGATCATCAGCCAGGTGCCCCAGATCATCAGCCAGGTGCCCCAGATCATCAGCCAGGGGCCCCAGATCATCAAGCAGGTGCCCAAGATCATCAGCCAGGGGCCCCAGATCATCAGCCAAGTGCCCCAGATCATCAGCCCCAGATCATCAGCCAGGGGCCCCAGATCATCAGCCAGGGGCCCCAGATCAACAGCCTGGGACCCCAGATCATCACCCAGGAGCCCCAGATCATCAGCCAGGGGCCCCAGATCATCAGGCAGGTGCTCCAGATCATCAGCCAGGTGCCCCAGATCATCACCCAGGAGCCCCAGATCATCAGCCAGGTGCCCCAGATCATTAGCCAGCTGCCCCAGATCATCAGCCAGGGGCCCCAGATCAACAGCCAGGGGCCCCAGATCATCAGCCAGGGGCCCCAGATCATCAGCTAGGGGCCCCAGATCATCAGCCAGGGGCCCCAGATCATCAGGCAGGTGCTCCAGATCATCAGCCAGGTGCCCCAGATCATCACCTAGGAGCCCCAGATCATCAGCCAGGGGTCCCAGATCATTAGCCAGGTGCCCCAAATAATCAGCCAGGCACTCCAGATCATCAGCCAGGGGCCCCAGATCATCAGCCAGGGGCCCCAGATTATCAGCCAGGTGCCCCCAGGCGGACAATCTGACACTAACTGATGCTGGCTCTGGAGAGTACAGTAAGTGACACTGACATCAATAGTGACACTAATACAGTGATCAGATATGATACTGTGCACTGTCACTGTATTAACTAATTGGCACCCGCGCTATAGCCGAAAGACGGCTACAGCGCGGGCTTAAAATGGCGGGAGGGCGTACGTTCTCTCCTTGGGACTCAGCAGATCACAGATCGGGTAAAGGGCCAATCACAGCGGGCCCTTTACCACATGATCAGCTATCAGCCAATGACAGCTGGTCACGGAAGTAAACAGAAGCTGGTTATTGGCTTTTTATTTCCCTCACGCTGACAGCATGAAGAGAAGAAGAAAGACGTTAACCGGCTTCTGTTAGAGGGACCATTGGCCCCACACAGTGCCAATCAGTGCCCATCAGTGCCTAATCATCAGCATCACCTATTATTGCTGCCTGTCAGTGCCCTCCCTCTGTGCCCATCAGTGCTGCCTGTCAGTGCCGCCTCTCTGTACTGCCTATCAGTGTCCATCAGTGACCCTTCTCTGTGCCCATCAGTGCTGCCTGTCAGTACCCCCTGTCTGTGCCGCCTATCAGTGCCTATCAGTGCTGCCTGCCAGTGCCACCTCTCTGTGCCGCCTATCAGTGTCCATCAGTGCTGCTGTCAGTGCCCTTTCTCTGTGCCCATCAGTGCTGCCTGTCAGTGCCACCTCTCTGTGCCGCCTATCTGTGCCCATCAGTGCTGCCTGTCAGTGCCCTCCCTCTGTGCCCATCAGTGCTGCCTGTCAGTGCTCCCTCTCTGTGCCGCCTATCAGTGTTCATCAGTGCTACCCACCAGTGCAGCCTCATCAGTGCCCATCAGTGCCACCTCATCAGTGCAGCCTATTAGTGCCCATCAGTGCAAACTCATCAGTGCCCATCGGTGCCCATCAGTGCAGCCTCATCAGCCTCATATTTTAGAACCAGTGATGTCATCACTGGGTCTCTGTGCTTCTCTATGCAATGCAGGCAGATCATGGCTGGTGGAAGCTTCCTGAAAACATCCAAATTGCATTACAAAAGGCAAAACACAGCACGAGTGTACGGGTGTACGGGTGTAGGGGTGTACAGGTGTAGGGGAGTAGGGGTGTACGGGTGTAGGGGTGTAGGGGTGTAGGGGTGCCGTTCATTTTCAGGTTCACACTGATGCAATGAGGGAAAAGCTGTTTCCCACACCGCATAGCAATCGCACTGCGTTCATGCGATCTGCTGCGGATGCCAATTAAAAATTAGGGACACCCCAAAAAAGAAAGTTGCAAAGTGCAGTGCATTTGCCTGAACTGGATCACACTCAATGCGATCCGGTTCCAGTGCGAACAAGAAAAAAAAGAAAAATGCTGCCCGCACCTTTTTCATGGGGAGGCGGTGCGATTTGAGCCCCTTCAAAATGAAGGGGCTCAAATCGCACCGCACAGAATCGCATGTGATTTGCAAAGAAATGCGGTGCGATTCCTGTGCGAATGAAAGTGTGACCTGGGGCTGAATGGCACCTAAACGCGGCGCGGTTTTGTTGCGACTGTTCCCGCGATAAATCACAGGCAAACCGAATTGCGTCACCCAAAAAGGAGCGGGAGCCCCCGCGCGGTGTACTGCCAGAACTGCAGTGCGATTTGGAAACGCGAGCAGAATTGTGACGATTCTGCTGCAATCCTGTATTTCTAGATGTGAACGGGCCCTACAAAGTCCTGCATGCTGCATCTTTGGTGCAAATCTCACCTCCCAATGATTTCTATAGGAAACGCGCTAAAAACGCATCAAAGTCGCACCTGCGGTGTATTTTTGGCGTGTCTTTTGAGTCACATGTTTCACAGGTGCTTACTGGGAGGCAGGAATCCAGAAAATGCATCAAAAACGCGTTAAAAACGCTTTTTGAAATGCCTTTTTTATGCGTTTTTTCAGCACTTGCGCCTTTGGTAAAACGCAGCGGCGCTTTCAGGACACGCGGAGATGTGAGCGGCGTTTTAAATGTATTTCACGGCCTCCAGTAATGTGACCCCGGGAGTCAGGCCTGTCTGAATGCAGATTATCCCGGCCTGCGATAGCAGCAGAACAGTCAGCGCTCCGAAACTATGCGCTCCCAGCCCCAGGATTCTAGCTGCAGGGCCCCACCTACTGGCCGTCCCAGGAATTGCAGAGATGTGGCAGGCCGGCGTGTTTACGGTGACGCTGCTCGCTGAACGCAGTGGGGTTGATTTACTAAAGGCAAATAGGCTGCTCACTGTTCTCACTTAGGCCCCTTTCACACTGGGGCGGTTTGCAGGCGTTATTGCGCTAAAAATACCGCCTGCAAACCACCCCTAAACAGCCTCCGCTGTTTGTTCTTGTTGAAGCGGTGCGCTGGCAGGAGAAGAAAAAAATCTCCTGCAAGCCGCATCTTTGGAGCGGTGAAGGAGCGGTGTATTCACCGCTCCTAAACCGCTCCTGCCCATTGAAATCAATAGGACAGCGCGGCTATACCGCGGTAATACCGCGGTAATACCGCGGCTATAGCCGTGCTGTACGAGTGGTTTTAACCCTTTTTCGGCCGCCAGCGGGGGGTTAAAACCGCACCGCTAGCGGCCGAATACCGCGGTAAAACGGTAGCGCTGTTTTACCGCCGACGCCCCCTACCGCCCCAGTGTGAAAGGGGCCTTAGTGTAGTGAATGAGGTCTGCGGACCTCCGTCATCCAATCATGTGCAAGCATAAATACTGTTATTTTAAAATTTTGTTAAAATGCATTTATATATTTTATTTTTTATCATTTATTTGGTACATTTGTATTATTTATTTTATTCAAATGTGTTTCTTTATTCATTTATTTTATTTATGTATTTATTT
This sequence comes from Lithobates clamitans, assembly GCA_037952925.1. NCBI lineage: Eukaryota > Metazoa > Chordata > Amphibia > Anura > Ranidae > Lithobates > Lithobates clamitans. The sequence continues at coordinate 415,843 of JBBGZY010002136.1, read as the reverse complement.
TTATTCAAATGTATTTATTTTATTTATTAATTTTTATTTATTATATATTTATTTTGTTCAAATGTATTTATATATTTTATTTATTTATTTAAATAAATACATTTGATTGAAATAAATTAATACATTTTGAATAAAATAAATGAATAATAAAATAAATAAATAAATAAAATAAATACATTTGATTTATATTATTTTATTGTTTATTTATTTATTTTATTCAAATGTATTTATCTATTTATTTTTTTCAAACATATTTATTTAAATAAATAAACAAATAAATAAATAAAATAAATACATTTTGAATAAAATAAATGAATAATAAAATAAATTAATAAATAAAATAAATACATTTGATTTATTTTATTTCATTATTTATTTATTTTATTCAAATGTATTTATCTATTTATTTTATTCAAACATATTTATTTAAATAAATAAATAAATAAAATAAATACATTTGAATAAAATAATTAAATAATAAAAAAATGAATAAATAAAATAAATACATTTGAATAAAATAATTAAATAATAAAAAAATGAATAAATAAAATAAATACATTTGAATTATTTTATTATTTATTTATTTTATTCATAAAACTCCAACCCCCAGCTGTAAAAAGCAATCAATTTTAGTTTGCCCTCATCAAGAAGATATAAAACTGCTTTGAATGGATCTGTGCAGTCATCCTTCCTGTAATAAAGACCGCTCACTGCTGCTCTCTCTCTCCTTGTGCAGGGTGACTGGTCTGGTCTCCGCCCCTCCTGTAGTTTTCTGCAGGCAGCTTGTAGTAGGTGGAGCCTGCTGGGCCCCTCCCACAGCTCTGCTCTCTCTCTCCTTGTGCAGGGTGACTGGTCTTGTCTCCGCCCCCTCCTGTAGTTTTCTACAGGCAGCCTCTAGTAGGTGGAGCCTGCTGGGCCCCTCCCACAGCTCTGCTCTCTCTCTCCTTGTGCAGGATGACTGGTCTTGTCTCCGGCCCCTCCTGTATTTTTCTGCAGGAAGCATGTAGTAGGTGGAGCCTGCTAGGCCCCTCCCACAGCTCTGCTTTCTCTCTCGCTCCTTGCGCAGGCGGACCAGTCTTGTCTCCGCCCCCCTCCTGTAGTTTTCTGCGGGCAGCTAGTAGTGGGTGGAGCCTGCTAGGCTCCTCCCACAGCTCTGCTTTTTCTCTCTCTCTCCTTGTGCAAGGTGACCGGTCTTGTCTCCGCCCACTCCTGTAGTTTTCTGCAGGCAGCTTTTAGTAGGTGGAGCCTGCTGGGCCCCTCCCACAACTCTGCTCTCTCTTCTTGTGCAGGCAGACCAGTCTTGTCTCCGCCCCCTCCTGTAGTTTTCTGCAGGCAGCTAGTAGTGGGTGGAGCCTGCTGGGCCCCTTCCACATCTCTGTTCTCTCTCTCTCTTTTTCTTAGGCTGCATTCATGCCGCAATTCTGCCCGCGATTTCAAATCGCCGAGGTGTGAATGACGAATCACAGAACGCACATTTTCATCTGAATGGCACCTACAATCGTGGCGAGGTTCGGCCATGATCGTCACATGATAAATCGCGCTGCAATCGCAGCAACCCGCATCGCCTGAAGCATGTCGCCCCAAAATAGAGGTTTTTTTTGGGCGACATGCTTCAGGCGATGCGTGTTGCTGCGATTGCAGCGCGATTTATCATGCGACGATCACGTCTGAACCTCACCACGATTGTAGGTGCCATTCAAATGAAAATGTGCGTTCTGCGATTCGTCATTCACACCTCGGCGATTTGAAATCGCGGGCAGAATGGCGTCAAATCCACCAAAATGCAGACATGTGAATGCAGCCTTCTTGTGCAAGGTGACGGGACTTGTCTCCGCCCCCCTCCTGTCGTTTTCTGCAGGCAGCTAGTAGTAGGTGGAGCCTGCTCAAATCCCTCCCACAGCTCTGCTCTCCCCCCTCTCCTTGTGCAGGGGGGCTGATCTTGTCTCCGCCCCCTCCTGTCGTTTTCTGCAGGCAGCCTGTAGTAGGTGGAGCCTGCTGAGCCCCTCCCACAGACCTCCCCCCCTTTCCTTGTGCAGGGGGGGGCTGATCTTGTCTCCGCCCCCTCCTGTAATTTACAGCAGGCAGCCTGCAGTGGGTGGAGCCTGCTGGGCCCCTCCCACAGCCGTGCACAGGCTCTGTACAGCCCAGTGATGATGTCACCGCTACTTTTACAAGGTAATATCTGGGTTTGCAAAGGATTTGATGCTCACAAGGCGGACTTCTATTACTATAGCTGGTGAGGAATATATTTATGGGGGGAATACATTTTATTACTCCTGACTCCTCCCCCTCTCTGTTGACATGTATATGGAGAGCTCTGTATGGGGGTGGGGGGGAGAGTTGGAACAATCACCCCCCTCCTGGTCTATGGGGGAGGGGGGGAGCCTATCATGCGAAAGCTGGTTAGTCCTCATTCTTTCACAGTACTCTCCCTGACAATGCTTTCATCCGCTTTTCTCTCCGGAAGGACAGCGCCATCTTTGCTCAGGCATCGTCCAGGGTTATTGTCCACTTCCTTCACTCAGATGCTGGCCCAGAGATGACCCAGTCATGTCAATTCAGGTGCCTGAGCAGTTTTCGGGCTGTGTTTGCAAATGTTTGACACAGATCATCCCCTGCTGCTGCCTCCCACCTGACTTCCTACAAGGTTTACAACGTTGCATTCTCATCCCCGGGGGAGGGGAGACTGAGGAAATGCTTCCTCCTGCCTGCAGCAGACTGATGCCATCGTCCCAGCGTAGGCAAAGCCACTCAGTGGGGATCAAGCGCGGCTTTGGTTTTTTTTTATAAAATAAATGAATGAAGGGTCCACCTTAAGGGCTCATTCACACCAATAGCGGTACAGGAAATGCGCATTTCTCTGTACTGGAACGCACTGCCGTTGTTAAGTGCTATTAAATGTTCATGTATCTAGGAAACGCATTTGCATTGCGCAGGACAATGCGGTTTGGTGCGGCGGGATTCTAAGCTGACTGCCATGCTTTTTTTTGCACGTTGCGTTTGGCAACTTATTAAAATGAATAGGCTGTCGAAAAACTCACGGCGTGAGAACGCACAAAAACGCATGTGCAGATGCCCTAAGGCCCCGTTCACATATCACTTACAGGGAACTTCTTGCCATTTTAGTTTTGTGCGATTTGACACCGACTTCGCGCATGTTACATTCACTTCAATGGGCCGCCCTATGCGCAATTGTTGATCCCGCTCCTTTTTTTTTGGGTGATAAGCTTAATTTTTTAAGCTTTTAATTTTTTTAAACTGCCGCGTGATTCTGACGCTCAAACGTATGCGGCAGAATCGCACTGCTTTTTGGGGTGCCATTAAAGAATAATGGCACCCAAATGCACGCCACATGTTCGGCCGCCATTTAGATTTAAAAAACGCGAGATCTGAACAGGGTCTTAGCCCCCCCCATCCCCCGTTCACACCAAATCCGACTTTGTAATTGTGTGACTTCACTTGAAATCGCACGATTTCAAAGGCGCATGTCAGTGCGACTTGGCTGAAATCTGTGCGACTTCATGCACAGTTGTCTATGCAAGTCGCACCTGAAATCGCCAAGAATAGTGCAGGAACTAATATTTTCTAGTCGCGTCGCAAACTGATTTGAACAGTGCCCTTGCCGACGATAGGGGCGGACCTGTCAAACAAGTCAGACCGGTGTGAACGGGGGGGGGGGCTAAGGCTCCATTCACACTTGTGCGACTTGTCATGCGACCTTGGACACATAAAGTTGCATGACAAGTCGCAGCCCATTGTTTTCAATGTCGCCTGTTCAGATCAGTGTGAATTAACCACTTGCCTGCCGGGCACTTTCACCCCCTTCCTGCCCGGGACAATCTTCAGCTTTCAGCGCTCTCACACTTTGAATGACAATTCCATTTTTATCATTTTTTCCCCCACAAATAGAGCTTTCTTTTGGTGGTATTTGATCACCTCTGAGGTTTTTTATTTTTGTTAGAAAAATTAAAAAAGACCGAAAATAAAAAACAAAACAAAAAAAAACAGTTTTATATTTTATTCTAAAATTTTGCAAACAGGTAATTTTTCTCCTTCACTGATGGGCACTGATAAGACAGCACTGATAGGTGACACTGGTGGGCACTGATGAAGTGGCACTGATGGGTGGCACAGATGGGTACTGATAGGCGGCACTGGTGGGCACTGATAGGTGGTACCGGTGGGCACTGATGAGGCCGCACTGATAGGTGGCACTGGTGGGCACTGACAGGTGGCACTGATGGGTGGCACAGATGGGCACTGATAGGTGGCACTGGTGGGCACTGACAGGTGGCACTGATGGGTGGCACAGATGGGCACTGATAGGTGGCACTGGTGGGCACTGACAGGTGGCACTGATGGGTGGCACAGATGGGCACTGAGAGGTGGCACTGATGGGTGGCACAGATGGGCACTGATACCCTGTTTCCCCGAAAATAGGACCTAGCTTGATTGTCGATGATGGCTGCAATATAAGCCCTACCCCCCAAATAAGCCCTAGTGAAAGTCCTTGTAGGTCTTATTTTCAGGGTAGGGCTTATTTTCGGGGAAACAGGGTAGGGCTTATTTGGGGGGTAGGGCTTATATTGTAGCCATCACTGACAATCACGCTAGGTCTTATTTTCGGGGAAACAGGGTAGGCGGCACTCATAGGTGGCACTGGTGGGCACTGATAGGTGGTACTGGTGGGCACTGATGAGGTGGCACTGGTGGGCACTGAGATGTGGCACTGATGGGTGGCACATATGGGCACTGATAGGCGGCACTGATAGGTGGTACTGGTGGGCACTGAGAGGTGGCACTGAGAGGTGGCACTGATGGGTGTCACAGATGGGCACTGATAGGCGGCACTGAAGGGCATTGATAGGTGGCACTTTATGGACACTGATAGGTGGCACTGATGGGGTGGCATTGATGGGCACTGGTAGGTGACACTGATAGGCAGCACTGATGGGCATCAATAGGTGGCACTGGTGGGCATTGATAGATGGCACTGATTGGTGGCACTGATATGCACTAATGGGCACTGGCAGGTGGCACTGGTGGGCACAGATGAGGTGGCTGTGCCTCTTCCTCTTCGGGACCGATGTCCCTTTCACTGAAGCAGACGATCGGCTTTTTTTTTCCTCCTGTCTCTTGACGCTGAGGAAAGAGAAAAATCGATTACCGATCTTCTGTTTACATCACGTGGTCAGCTGTCATTGGCTGACAGCTGATCACGTGGTGAAGGGCCGGGATCTGTGACTCGGTGATCACAGCGCCCACTGCTGAGGGGCGCGCCGGGAGTGTGCAAAGGGGAGGACGTCACATGACGGCCTCCCGGCAAAAGTAGGTCCGCGTCATTCGGCTATAGTGCGGACGGGAAGGAGTTAAAGATGCAGCGACTTTGAAAAGGTGTCTGTACTGTTTTGATGCGACCTTTGGTGCGACTTGAGCTCCTTTCACACTTGTGCGATTTGGGATCTGATTTGGTGAGACCCCAAGTCGCAGGACATGTGAACTTCAATGTATTTCTATGGGAGCCGTTCCTGCTGACACTACAGAAGTCGCTGCGACTTCAGAAGAGGTTTCCTGCATTACTCACAAGCGTGAAAGGAGCTCGAGTGCCAGAGAGTGGATCAAAGTCACACCAAAAGTCGCACTGTAAATCAAAGTCGCACTGTAAATCAAAGTCGCACTGTAAATCAAAGTCGCACTGTAAACTCGCAATGCAAGTTGCACGACTTTGCCATCTCACAAGTGTGAAAGGAGCCTGAGTGCCAGAGAGTGTAAAGTCAGACCAAGCTGAAAATCGTGCGACTTTGGAGTCGCCCCAAGTGTGAACAGAGCCTAAGTCATTTTTTTTTTTTTATCTTGCAAAGGCTCCATTCACACTTCTGCCCACGTTTTGGAATCGTTGGGCAGATTCGCCGCGATCCAGCCTGCGATTCCAAATCCTGTGGCAATTGCTGCCATAGCAATTTGCATGCGATTTTTGGCATTCGTCACCTGGAAAAAGAAGCTCCTGCTCTTTTTTTATATTGAGCGTCAAGCTTTATGCGTTTTTTTTAAAGGCGCCGTTTGCCGTGATCCTTTTTTGTGCAAGGATCGCGGCAGAATCGCCTACTGATTGGGGCGCCGCCGTTTAGGGCCCCCGAACGCGCGTCGCGCATCGTACAGCAACCGCCGCGCGATTTGGAATTGCAGGCAGGATGACAGCCATTGCTGCACAATGCGCGACGCCTGTTTGGGTGCCCTAAACGGCGCCCCCAATCCGTGTGCGATTCTGCCGTGGTTGTTGCACAATTGGGAAGTTGCGCGGCAGCTGTGGCAAAAATCGCCTTTATAAAAGAAAAAAAAAAAACGCATAAAGCTTGTCGCTCAAAAAAAAAAAAGGAGCAGGAGCTTCTTTTTCGGGTGACGAATGCGATATTTCAAGTGAATGGGCTGGCTCTATGCGACAGGCAAAATCGCGCGCAAATCGCTCCGAACGAAACTGCGAGTCCCCTCTGCGCCTTATATCGCAAACCGCGTCCTTCGCTCGGCCTCCCTCTCCTATCGCAGACGGTGAAGTATGTCATGGGGTCGCAGCAAGGGCGTGTCCATTGCCTGAAGATATTGGCGTGGAAAGGTGGGGGATGGTGGGGGGGGTAGGCATGCAATGATGGCTTGCAGCAAGTATGTGGTCGAGGAGGAGAGGGGGGGGGGGGCGCCGCCTGCCGAGGGGGGAAGCTGGTGACCGCACACTGACAAAAAAAAAAAAAGATGGAAGAAGGACGGTCGGCCATCTGCCGCGTCCTTCCAACTGCAGGGGGGGGGGGAAATCTCACCCCGCTTCCTGCGTGAGTCACCCGCCCCGCCATGGAGAGACACAGACAATGCACAATGGGGACGCAGGGAGGGAGGGCGACTGTACACGACTGAGCGCACGACTGAGCGCACGAGCCGTTCATCCATCAGACGCATTGTTCTCATTCTCTTCTCTCACTTTGGGGGGGGGCTTAAAAAAAAAACTGCGTCTCAGAGGATGCAGTGGGACTACAAGAACCAGCAAGACAAGGCAAGCTGGGGATTGCGGTCTTCCCTTCCAGTTGTAGCGGCTCCTCTCCTGGACTGAAACGGCTTCCTCTGATTTCACCGCACACTGCGAGCTTCTCGCAGCGTGCATTAGAAGCTGCAGCAAGTCAGATAGAGCCCCGCCTCGTTTCCTGGTCGGAGGACGTCCAGTATCATCTAGCTCAGGGATATGCAATTAGCCGACCTCCAGCTGTTGCAAAAACTACAAGTCCCATCATGCCTCTGCCTCTGGGTGTCATGCTTGTGGCTGTCAGAGTCTTGCTATGCCTCATGGGAGTTGTAGTTCTGCAAAAGCTGGAGGTCCGCTAATTGCATGTCCCTAAATTCTAGCCCTTTCCTCCTCGGCTTGACTGCCCCTGGCTCCGCCCCCCCCTTTCATTCATTGGATTTCAGTTCTTCCAATCATGGGGGCTCAGCGACACATGTGGATGTTACCAGCGCCGGCCGGGACAAGGTCATCTACATCCCAGGGCGAACATGCCAAATTGTGCCCCCCCCCTCAAGATATATGAGCATTATGTGTCATCAAATATACCCCCCCCCCCCAAAAAAAAATCAAGCGCCCCCTAAGAATAAATTCCCCCTCCTCCAAATAAAAATCTGCCCCCTGTCTAAAAATCCTTTCCCAGCATGAATCTTTGCCCCCCCCCAGCTCAAATACTTTCAGTCCCCATATGTTCCCAGCATAAAGTCACCCCCCCCAAAAAAAAATCCCCTCCCTCTAGGATAAATCCTCTACCCCCCAAATGTCTCCCCTGAGCACAAATCCTCTCCCCCCCCCACACTCCAAATTCCCCCCTCCCAGCACAAATTCTCCCTAATCCCCCATCATAGCACAAATCCCCCCCCCCCTCAAATTCCCCCTCCTAATACAAATACCCCCCCAATCATCTCTGACATCACAAATCCCCCCCCCCCCAAAAAATAAAAAAATCCCTCCTAGCACAAACCCCCCAAAATTCTTCTCCATCCCCCCTCCCCAAACCAAATCCCCCTCAAATCACGACTCCCAGCACAACCCCTCAAATCTCCTCTCCTATAACAACTCTTATCCTCTTCCACCCCCCCCCCAAATACCCCCCCTTGTGGTTCCCTCCCCCTCATATGATACCACAGTGTGTAGGGCAGCCGCTCCTCCTGCCCACCCCTTGTCCCGGCCCTGGGCATTACCCCTGCAGCCCACCTAGGAGCACCCACTCCTCCAGACTAACAAGGCTCCTCCCACAATCCAGCCCACTGCTTGCATCGGGGCTGAGGACTTATATTATGAGAACAGTACAGAGGCCGGGTGATGTGATTTCAGGAATCTATGTACCTCTGCCGGCCCCTCCCACCAGCCGTGATCTGCCTGCATTGCATAGAGAAGAACAGAGACCCAGTGATGACATCACCGGGTCTAAAATAATGTATGAAAATGTCAGGTATCATGTTAAAGAGAGGAGAGGAACCAGGAAATGCCAGATATAAGAGTCTTTAAAGCGGTGCTCCAGCCAAAAAGGGAATTTACTTTTGCACCCCCCCCCCTTCCACTGCCACATTTGGCACTTTTTGGGGGGCGATGACAATCTAAGATGAGAATTCACCCCGCCCCCCTTCCCTGCAGTCTTCCGGGACACGTCACATGTCCAAGAAGACTGGCCACTGATTATCAGTGCAGTCCCAACAGTGCCCACCAGTGCTGCCAATCAGTGCCCATCAGTGCTGCCAATCAATGCCCATCAGTGCTGCCTATCAGTGCTGCCAATCAGTGCCCATCTGTGCTCTCAATCAGTGCCCACAAGTGCTGCCAATGAGTGCCCACCAATGCTGTTTATCAGTGCCCACCAGTGCTACCAATCAGTGCCCATCAGTGCTGCCAATCAGTCCCCATCAGTGCTGCCTATCAGTGCCCATCAGTGCTGCCAATCAGTGCCCATCAGTGCTGCCAATCAATGCCCATCAGTGCTGCCTATCAGTGCTCTCAATCAGTGCCCACAAGTGCTGCCAATGAGTGCCCACCAATGCTGTTTATCAGTGCCCACCAGTGCTACCAATCAGTGCCTATCAGTGCTGCCAATCAGTCCCCATCAGTGCTGCCTATCAGTGCTGCCAATCGATGCCCATCAGTGCTGCCTATCAGTGCTCTCAATCAGTTCCCACAAGTGCTGCCAATCAGTGCCCACCAATGCTGTTTATCAGTGCCCATCAGTGCTGCCAATCAGTGCCACCCATCAGTGCCCTTTGGTGCTGACTATCTGAGCCCATCAGTGCTGCCTCATCAATACCCATCAGTGCATTGTCATCAGTGCCCCCTTATAAGTTCATCAGTGCCCACCTATCAGTGAAGGAGAAAAATTACCTGTTTACCTATGAACAATGTTTGTTTTTTTTTTTTTTTTTTCTTCTGTCTGTTTTTGTTTATTTAGCAAAAAATAACCCCCCCCTCCCCCCCAGTGGTGATTAAATACCACCAAAAGAAAGCTCTATTTGTGTGAAAATATTTATAAAAATGTCACGTGTAAAGTGTAGCATGACCGCGCAATTGTCATTCAAAGTGTGACAGCGCTGAAAGCTAAATATTGGCCTGGGCAGGAAGGGGGTGAAAGTGCCCGGTAGGCAAGCGGTTCACTTTGGCTCTCCGCCCCCCTGCTTTTTCACATCTCAGACAAGCTTTATAAATCCTGGAATTTAAACGGATGTAGAGAAGAGAAGACTGCAGATAAACAGGTACAACTTATGCAGGAGGATTTGTTTCATCTCTGCGGATCACCTGAGGCCGGTCGCTTCACTGGGCATATTGAAGAGTTTACAACCACTTGAAACCCAAACACAAACCTTTATTGTATTGCAGCTCTACCAATTCTTACATGGGACGGCTGCATTCGTTTTCCTTTTTAGGCTTTATTTCTTCTATTTTTATCTGGTGATCCAACCAGCAAGTCTGTTCTTTTTTTTTCGAAAGCACAAGCTTTCCAGCAGAACGTATCAGTTTGCAGTGCCTTGAAAAAGTATTCATACCCTTTGAAATGTTCCACATTTTGTCAGGTTACAACCAAAAACGTAAATAAGCTCTAGCGAGCCGGGCCCTCTGATTCCTCTTCTACCAAATTGTAATATAACTGTAATGTCTGCCCTCATTTTGTTAAGCGCTGTGCAGACAGTTGGCGCTTTATAAATCCTATATAATAATAATAATAAATGTATTTTATTGGGATTTTATGTGATAGACCAACACAAAGTGGCTCATAAGTGTGAAGTGGAAGGAAAATGATAAATGGTTTTCAACATTTTTTACTAATAAATATGTGAAAAGTGTGTGGGGGGTACATTTGTATTCAGCCCCCTTTACTCTGATACCCCCAACTAAAATCTAGTGGAACCAATTGCCTTCAGAAGTCACCTAATTAGTAAATAAAGTCCACCTGTGTGTAATTTAATCTCAGTATAAATACAGCTGTTCTGTGAAGCCCTCAGAGGTTTGTTAGAGAACCTTAGTGAACAAACAGCATCATGAAGGCCAAGGAACACACCAGACAGGTCAGGGATAAAGTTGTAGAGAAGTGTAAAGCAGGGTTAGGTTTTAAAAAAATATCCCAAGCTTTGAACATCTCACGGAGCTCTGTTCAATCCATCATCTGAAAATGGAAAGAGTATGGCACAACTGCAAACCTACCAAGACATGGCCGTCCACCTAAACTGACAGTCCGGGCAAGGAGAGCATTCATCAGAGAAGCAGCCAAGAGGCCCATGGTAACTCTGGAGGAACTGCAGAGATCCACAGCTCAGGTGGGAGAATCTGTCCACAGGACAACTATTAGTCGTGTTCTCCACAAATCTGACCTTTATGGAAGAGTGACAAGAAGAAAGACATTGTTGGAAGAAAGCCATAAGAAGTCCTGTTTGTAGTTTGTGAGAAGCCATGTGGGGGACACAGCAAACATGTTGAAGAAGGTGCTCTGGTCAGATGAGACCAAAATAGAACTTTTTGGCCTAAAAGCAAAACGCTATGTGTGGCGGAAAACTAACACTGCACATCACCCTGAACACACCATCCCCACCGTGAAACATGGTGGTGGCAGCATCATGTGGTGGGGATGCTTTTCTTCATCAGGGACAGGGAAGCTGGTCAGAGTTGATGGGAAGATGGATGGAGCCAAATACAGGACAATCTTAGAAGAAATACTGCTGCGCCCCCTGTGCTCCTTCATCCAGAGTGGGGGGGGGCTCTAATACAGGAGGTGTGTTACTGGCCAGATCACCAGGTGAAAACAGAGGTGAAAAAAAAAAAGCCTAGAAAATACGAATGCAGCCATCACATCTAATGATTGGTGAGCTGGAATATATTCCATTTTTGGTATAATACCGCTTTAATTCTGCAGCTTCCGCCAAACATGGAAATCTCAGCTTTGCGTGATCTGATGATGTAGAGCGTCAGCTCTTTGTACACACCGGGAGCCCCTCCCCCCAGTCCCAGCTTTTAATCGCATTGATTTGCGTTGCAGTTTGCCGTTTCGTCACGCGGCTCTCTACCTGAATTGACATTTATGTGGCGTCACTCGGCTGCTGGAGGTTGCTGCGGAGTAACGGCTCATTTTCCTGCGCTCGTTCCCTCCCCCCCCCCGCGCCTGTGTGGGAGTGGAGGACCCCCTGCGGGGAGTCGCTTACAGCTGCATGTGTCTGCTGATCGGTGAGTGGGTTCAGGATGGAGACAGAGAATGCGGCTCACTCCGTCACTGATCACCCAGCGGGGAGATCCCTCATTAACATCGCATGCAAGGCCTTCCTTAAAGCTGAACTCCCCGGCAGATAGGAAAAGACGTAAATACACGCAGCTCTGCAATCAGGGGCCATTTATAGCGAAGCGTCACGGGAATGTGTGCGTTACTGCGACATACAGCGACATACTGCGACATACAGCGTCATACTGCGACATACAGCGACATACTGCGACATGCAACGACATACTGCGACATACAGCGAAATACTGCGACATACTGCAAGATGCAGCGACATACAGCGACATACAGCGTCATACTGCGACATACTGCGACATACAGCGACATACAGCGACATACTGCGACATACAGCAACATACAGTGACATACAGCGAAATACTGCGACATACTGCGACATACTGTGACATACAGCGACATACTGCGACATACTGCGACATACTGCGACATACAGCGACATACAGTGTCATACTGCGACATACTGTGACATACTGCGACATACAGCGACATACAGTGTCATACTGCGACATACTGCAACATGCTGCGACATACAGCGACATACTGCGACATACAGAGACATACTGCAACATGCTGCGACATACAGCGACAAACAGCGACATACTGCGACATACTGCGACATACTGAGACATACAGCAACATACAGCGACATACTGCGACATGCAACGACATACTGCGACATACAGCGACATACTGCGACATACAGTGACATACAGCGACATACTGAGACATACAGCGACATACTGAGACATACAGCGACATACTGCGACATGCAACGACATACAGCGACATACTGAGACATACAGCGACATACTGAGACATACAGCGACATACTGAGACATACAGCGAAATACTGCGACATGCAACGACATACTGCGACATACTGCGACATACAGCGTCATACAGCGTCATACTGCGACATACTGCGACATACAGCGACATACAGCGACATACTGCGACATACAGCGACATACAGTGACATACAGCGAAATACTGCGACATACTGCGACATACTGCGACATACAGCGACATACTGCGACATACTGCGACATACAGCGACATACAGTGTCATACTGCGACATACTGTGACATACTGCGACATACAGCGACATACAGTGTCATACTGCGACATACTGCAACATGCTGCGACATACAGCGACATACTGCGACATACAGCGACATACTGCAACATGCTGCGACATACAGCGACATACAGTGACATACTGCAACATACTGCGACATACTGCGACATACTGAGACATACAGAGACATACAGCGACATACTGCGACATGCAACGACATACTGCGACATACAGCGACATACTGCGACATACAGTGACATACAGCGACATACTGAGACATACAGCGACATACTGAGACATACAGCGACATACTGCGACATGCAACGACATACAGCGACATACTGAGACATACAGCGACATACAGCGACATACTGAGACATACAGCGACATACTGAGACATACAGCGAAATACTGCGACATGCAACGACATACTGCGACATACAGCAACATGCTGCGACATACAGCGACATACTGCGACATACAGCGACATACAGAGACATACAGAGACATACAGAGACATACTGCGACATACTGTGACATACTGCGACATACAGCGACATACTGCAACATACTGCAACATACAGTGACATACTGTGGCATACAGCGACATACAGCAACATACTGCGACATACAGCGACATACTGGGACATACAGCAACATACAGCGACATACAGCGACATACAGTGACATACTGCAACATACAGCAACATACAGCAACATACAGCGACATACAGCGACATACAGCGACATACAGCGACATACTGCGACATACAGCGACATACAGCGACATACAGCGACATACAGTGACATACAGTGACATACTGCGACATACAGCGACATAATGAGACATACAGCGACATACAGCGACGGACACCCCAATGTGCTAACGTGGTGAGCTCCAAACTGTGGCCTGGGGGCCCCTTGCTTGCCCTTATCTGGCTCTGGGGGCAGTTTTCCTCTCACTGATACAAGACACTATTCCACCCACTGACACCAATGATGGGGCACTATTCCTCCCTCTGAAACCAATGATGGGGCACTATTCCTCCCTCTGAAACCAATGATGGGGCACTATTCCTCCCACTGACACCAACAATGGGGTACTATTCCTCCCACTGCCTCCTGCCTACCCCTCAGCCCTGCCTGCCTTACACCAATCTGTGGAATGAAAGTAAGGACTAGAAGGGAGCCACCACGTTTGAAGTCCTTAGAAGCAATGGTTGTCTTTTCATAGTACTGGTTAGGTCAGTGAATTGGGGGGGGGGGTGTAGACCAGGGGCACAGAAGCAGCATACTGGTGTAATACCTCCACACTTCAGTTCGGCAGAGTAAGCCACAACTATTCTAAAATCTTCAGTTTAAAAATATTCCAATCTCAGTTTGATTAGATACTTTTGAGGACAGAGGGGGAGATCCGGGTTCTAATAGACCCCAAATGTCTCAGTAAAGAGTACCTGTCACTGCCCATGTTATCATTTGTGGTTCATCCCTTGTACAGTGACAGGTACTCTTTACTGAGACTTCTGGGGTCTATTAGAACCCGGATCTCTCCTCTGCCCTCAAAAGCATCTATGGTTGTTCATCCCTTGTGATAGCCACAAAGTTGATAAAAGAAAATTAAAGGGACAGTGTAAAAATAAATGAATAAATAAATAAATAATAAAAAAAAAAAGTAAAGCACCCTTGTCCTCCCTGTTCATAGAGGAACACATACGTATGTCCCGCACACATAAGTGAACGGCGATCGCACCACCGATGTGAGGTGTCACCGCAGACGTCAGAGCGAGAGCAATAATTCTAGCACCAGACCTCCTATGTAACTCTAAACTGGTAACCTGGAAAGGCTTTTAAAGCGTCATCTATGAAGATTTTTAAGTACCGTAGTCTGTCACCGTTCCACGGTAGCGTGCAATTTTAACCACTCGCCGACCAGTCGTCGTAGTTACACAGCGGCAGAATGGCACGGCTGGGCAAAACGACGTTACCTTACGTCTCTTTGCCCTGTGGCCACTAGGGGCGCGCGCCCCCGGAGCCGATGCGAGCGCCCGGCGGTCACGATGACCGCTGGGCTCCCGCGATCGCTCGTGACGCGGCAAGAACCGGGATCTCTGTGTGTAAACACAGAGATCCCATGTCTCTTAGGGGAGAAGAGACTGAGCGTGTGTTCATACAAAGTATGAGCAGCGATCTGTCATCTCCCCTAGCAAGTCCCCTCCCCTCTTCAGTTAGAACACGTAGGAGGGAACACAGTTAACCCCTTGATCGCCCCCCTAGTGTTAACCCCTTCCCTACCAGTGACATTTACACAGTAATCAGTGCATTTTTATAGCACTGATCTCTGCATAATTGCCAATGGTCCCAAAAATGTGTCAAAATTGTCCGATGTGTCCGCCATAATGTCGCAGTCACGGTAAAAATCGCAGATCGCCGCCATTACTAATAAAAAAAAAATAATAAAAAGAATGCCATAAAACTATCCCCTATTTTGTAGACGCTATAACTTTTGCGCAAACCAATCAATATACACTTATTGCGTTTTTTATTACCAAAAATATGTAGAAGAATACTAAACTGAGGAAAAAAATTGTTTTTTTTTATATATTTTTGGGGAATATTTATTATAGCAAAAAGTAAAAAATATTGTGTTTTTTTCAAAATTGTCGCTCTTTTTTTTGTTTATAGCGCAAAAAAAAACAAAAACAAAACGCAGAGGTGATCAAATGCCACCAAAAGAAATCTCTATTTGTGGGGGAAAAAAAGGACGTCAATTTTGTTTGGGTGCAACGTTGCACGACCGCGCAATTGTCAGTTGAAGCGACACAGTGCCGAATCGCAAAAAATGGCCTGGTCATTGGGCAGCCAAATCTTCCGGGGCTGAAGCGGTTAAAGAGTGACATGTTAGGTATAACATCATATTTTATATATATATAGATAGATAGATAGATAGATAGATAGATAGATAGATAGATAGATAGATAGATAGATAGATAGATAGATAGATAGATAGATAGACAGATAGACAGATAGACAGATAGATAGATAGATAGATAGATAGATAGATAGATAGATAGATAGATAGATAGATAGATAGATAGATATCTATATATATATATATATATAGATATATATATCTATATATATAGATACATATATATATATATAGATAGATATATCTATCTATATATAATTTTATTTTAGTTTGTTAAGCGCTGCGCAAACTGTTGGCACTATATAGATTCTGTATAATGTTAATAATAATTATATATATAATGTTTGGGGGTTCTAAGTAGTTATCTAGGGTTATCTGGGTTGTATTCACTTTCAGTCCGGACATTTTCTGGCACTTTTTTATATAAACAGTACAAATGTACCAATCTTTTTTTTTTTTTTTTTTTTTTTGCTGGAAAACTTCTTAGTACCCCCAAACATTATATATTTATTTTTTAAGCAGAGGCCCTAGAGAATAAATTTGTTGGATTTAAAATTTTTTTTAATGTTTAGCGCTTTCTCAAATGCAATTTTTTTTAAGGGGAAAAATACACACTTTTGAATTGTAATGCAAAAAAAACACAGTACATAACCCAGTTTTTTAGGAAAATAAAAAAGATGATGGTGCACCGAGTAAATAGATACCAAACATGTCACTCTTTAAAATTATACACGCCCCCCCCGTACAATGGCGACAAACAATGTAACATTTACTATCCATAGGCAAAGACTTTACAGGTTACCACTTTAGATTTACGCAGGAGCTCTGGTACTAGAATTACTGCCCATGATCTGACATTCCTGGTGATACCTCATATGTGTAGGACGATCTCTGTTTGCGTTCGTGCGGGACCGACGCAGGCGTTCCCCTTCGCGCATTTATTTATTTTTTGTGCATTTATTTATTTGTATTTTTACACTGTTGCTTTATTTTTTTTTTAGCACTGTTATTGCTTTTTAGAAGGAATGTGAAAATCCCTTGTGACATCAATAAGCATGGACAGGTACTCTTTATGGAGAGATCTGCGGTCTATAGGACCCCAAATCCCTCCTTTGCCCATAAAATCATCTGATCACACCAAGATCGGTGTAATCGAATGCTTTTGATCTTTAACTTCTTCAGATCCACGCTATAGCCGAATGACGGCTACACCACGGACCTACTTTGCCGGGAGGGCGTCAATAGACTAGACCTTCAGGGCACGCGTGGCACGCTCTGTGATCAGCGAGTCTATGAGACTCGGCTGATCACAGATCGGAGTAAGGGGTCGATCCCGTCCCCTTAACACGTGATCAGCTGTCAGCCAATGACAGCTGATCATGTGATGTAAACAGAGCCGGCAATCGGCTATTTTTTCTCCCTGCGCTGATAGCGCGAGGAGAAAGAAAAAACCTGATCACCGGCCGCTGTCAGAGGGACATCGGTCCCGATCAAGGAGAGCTGCCGCCAACTCATCTGTGCCTACCTGTGCCACCTGCCAGTGCCACTTATCAGTGCACAACAGTGCCGCCTACCAGTGCCCACCAGCGCCACCTACAAGTGCCCACATTGCCATCCTTTAGTCCCCACAGTGCCACCCATCAGTGCCCACAGTGCCACCTATCAGGGTCACCAATGAGTGCCTCATCAACAGTGCTGCCCATCAGTGTCACCTACCAGTGCCCATCAGTGCCACCTGTCAGCGCCACCTGTCAGTACCCATCAGTGCCATCTATCAGTGGTACCTATCGGTAACACCTATCAATGCCCTTCAGTGCCAATCAGTGCCACCCATCAGTGCCACCCATCAGGGCCCATCAGTGCCATCTTATCAGTGGCCATCAGTGCAGCCTATCAGTGCCCACCAGTGCAGTCTATCAGTGCCCACCAGTGCAGTCTATCAGTGCCCACCAGTGCCACCTCATCAGCGCATATCAATGAAGGAGAAAAATTATCTGTTTGCAAAATTTTAAACAAACTATGGAACATGATTTTTTTTTCTCAATTTTCCATCTTTTTTTGTTTGTTTAGCAATAAAATAAAAATCCCAGCTGTGATTTAATTTCACCAGAAGAAAGCTCTATTTGTGTGAAAAAAATGATAAAAATGTAATTTAAGTACAGTGTTGTATGACCGCATAATTGTTATTCAAAGTGCGTCTGCGCTGAAAGCTGAAAATTGGTCTGGGCAGGAGGGGGTTTAAGTGCCCAGTAAGCAAGTGGTTAAAATGGCGCTGTTTACATCCAGGTAAACTGGAAGTGATGTCAGGCCATCGCTTCCGGGTTACTGTATCATAGAGCCAAACAAAGCCGATCCAGAGGAAGCTCGGGATGGTCAATCGAAAGGAGGTGGGAGGGGGGATGTCTCATCCCACTGCTTGTGAAAGCAATCCAGCGGCTAGTTAGCTGCTAGGATTGCTTTTACAAGAGAGCCAACCATCGACTCTAAGAACGGGTGCAGGCATCATCCCGGTATGACCACATAAAATCCAGTGATGTACCAGATATGTGACTGATCTGTAAGTGGGTATACTCACATCTGGGAGGTTGCAGGACACTCATGTAGAGATCAAGCAACCTGGGAATGGAGTCTGTGAAGAATAGGTTGCACTTGGATGATTCCATGTTGTGTTGTGTTGTGGTGTGGAGTCAGTAGACACGTGACAAACCCCAGTGAGGGAACTGATCCTCAGCAGTCTTAAATTGTCCAGTCCTGAGGTGGCCACCACAGTGCTGTGAAACACGTTGATGGTGTTTTATGTTATTTTATAACCAATGGTGAAGAACAAATCCTCAAGTATATCCTTTCTACACCAGCTCCTCTGCTAATCTTATCTCCAACTTTTGGGGCACAATATTCTCCACTGTATTCCATAATCATAAAGTCAGTGTGGCCTCCACATGTAACCAAGTACCACCATCATATTAGATAAATGTAACTCATAATATGAGCTTGTAAGGAAAAAAAGGTCCCAAATGTCGCACATCCAGCAAGACCCGTCTATGGTAAAAGCAGCCTCAGGCCAAGCTCCATCTAGGCCAAACGCATTTTGTCCCACCCTTGGGGCTTTGTCATGGAGGATCTCCATGACTAAGATTTGTGGGTGGGGTGAAATTCATCGATGGACATGACCTGGGTGGAGCTTGACCTGAGGCTGATTTACCATCGTCGGGTTTTGCTGGATGTGTGACATTTGGGACCTTTCTTTCTCTACATGTCTACACCTTGAGCTGAGATAAGCTCTTCTCCAGCCTGCACTCTTCAGCGGGAGTCACCGGACCTGGACAGTTAAGGAGCCTGATGCGCCGGCAAACCCAATGTTCTTGGTTCATAATATAAGTTTGTTGAAAATACAATATCGTTTCCCTTTAAGGGCTTCCATACTCAAGCAGACCACCCACTGAGAGCTGTCCTAATGGTATGCGATTCCAACAGTGATGGGCAGATAGCTCATCCTGTGTCCTCGCTGAATGATGTGCCTGCCGGACCCATCATGACCCCCAACTGAACTATGTGGAGTTTGCGTGCTGAAAGCTCAAGGAAAGCCAAAGGAATAAGTATTTGCTGAGATAGACGTTGTAGAGTTTTCATTTTCAGTATTTCACGTTTACTTTCATATTACAGTAATTGTATAGTGTATCTACAGATGATAGCACAGTCCAAATGACAGAAAGATCTGGAATTTAACAGCCCGGTCAGTCACCCCACTCTCTATCTCTGTTCTACATCCCTATGTGACGAGCAGTGGTGGGACAAGGTCCTTTAGCACTCAAGACAGAAAGGCCAAAATGGGCCCCCCATGAGCTGTGAACTACTCCAGCCTCATAGAGGCTGAGGGTTGAGGGTTCTTTCAATTTTGGTAGATCCTTCTGCTGAAGGACCCAAAGCAGTTGTCTCCTCTACCTACCCCTCCACCAGTCCCCTAATCCATGCGCCCGGCCCCTAATCTACATGCAGGGCGCCGGACGCATAGATTTCAATGGGGTTTTTTTCTTTTTTGAAGCACATGATTAGAGCATGAGGCCATAATTGGCTTAAAAAAAGGGTGGACTCGTGGAGCAGAGTGGTTAGTTTGCCACCCCCTCCCAAAAAATGGAGCACCAGCCACCACTGCCCTCCATCCAGCCTTGGTGATTATGGTGTTATCTCATCTATGCCAGCACAGAGCTCCGTTGGCCTCTTCCATTTCCACGAGGATACCTTGACACCTAAGTCATATTTAGCCCCAAAACAAGTCTTCTAATGAATTTTGTCCTGGTTTAACTACAAATCCATTGGAGGTACTCAAACATTTTATACCAATAACCAAGCTTCATGACCGTTCTTACTAGGGGTTCCTAATTCCATAGCCAAGGTCACATCCATCTTCTTTCTTCTTTGGGCTGGAATGTGCACTGTACTGCATTATTTAGCATTTTCGTGCATTTACATGTTACATGTCTTAGATTGTAAGCTCCTTTGAGGGCAAGGACTGATGTAAATGTATAATAAATCTCTTCCAGCAGTAATGAAATCTGTTGACAAATTTGGAAAATTTTCAGGGCTTCGTAGAAATTGGGAGAAATCCATGTTATTGCCTTTTACCATCTATGTGATGAGCAGTAGCGGGATAAGTTCCTTTAGCACCCAAGGCAAAAAGGCCAAAATGGGCCCCCCATGAGCTGTGAACTACTCCATCCTCATAGGTTGAGGGTTCTGCCCATCTTGGGAGCACGTTCTGCTGAAGAGCCCAAGGCACTCATCTATGCCAGCACAGAGCTCTGTGGGTTGACCTCTTTCATTTCCATGAGGATACCTTGACACCTTAGTCATATTTAGCCCTAAAACAGGTCTTCAAATGAATTTCTTCTTGGTTTAATTACAAATCTTACACCTAAGCCCTGAAGAAGTATGAGGCTTTCTGCCGAAACGCGTTGGAGGCACTTAAAATGTTATATGTCTGCCATTCTCCAGCCCTCCTCTGGTCCTCTGGTCTTGACCCTGGAATTTCTGCTTCCAAGCTTCACCCCCAGCCTCTTCCCAGCAGCAGCAGCACAAGGTAAGGGGGAGTGCACTGTCATGTAAGGCAGGATGGCGGAAGCTTGACTTCTGATGGTGGGAGGGGCTCTTGACATCTGATGTAAGGGCGGGTGGGGTGCTCTGGACTTCTAGTCTTACAAATACAACTGGACTTTGATGGCAACCATAATGCTGATGCGGCCCGTAATGAAATTGAGTTTGACATCCCTGGCTTAGACCATGACTCATTAACATCAGGTCATGTATGTCCAGACCTTGGTTGGGTTCCTAGCATTCTGACACCATTTCCTGTCCTCTTCCCATACTGGGGAAAAGGAGGCTTCCTTAGGAAACATTTACATTTTTGCCTACCTTATTTATCTCTACTTTGTCTGAGGCTGACTCTCAGGTCCGAAAGTTAGCGCCATTAGGCTCCCTAGGCCTGACAGTTGCTGCCATCTCAGCTGGGAGATGACACACTGCAATTAATTGCAGAGCTTTTCGTCCTGCAAAACTGCTACTAGGCTATTTTCAATCCAAGTCGAATGTTAATAATTTATACAGAATGGACTGAATCAGGAAAATACAGCATCATGGCCACTAGATGGAGCTGATGAATCATAGTAAATAAATATTCATTCTCATCGGCTCCATCTAGTGGCCAAAATGTGCTATTTTTTATATGATTCACATTATTCCTATGAATAAAGTGTCAGAAACCATGAATCGGACTGAGACAGAAGTACAGTTAAATCACACTTGTTTAATAATAATAATAATAAAAAGTTAAACAGAGTAAACGTAGTCAAAACATAGCCAGAGTTCAGGAACCGGAACGGATAGTCAAACAAGCCAAAACGTAAGGGAGCCAGAGATGAGCGTAGTAGAACAGCAAGCAGGATCTGGAGGCAGAAGGAATGTCAGCCAAGCAAGTCTTTAACAGGAATACAGGAGAGCGTCTCTAGAGATGTGACCAAGGCGAAGGCAGAGATCATCTGGGCTGGACAGCTTAAGTAGGCAGGACTGACGAGCAGGATATCATCAACAGCTGAGTCACTGTGGAGAGATAGGAGCTGCCAATTAGCCGACAGCTGAGCGGCCAGCTCAGAGAAGGAAGGGCTGAGCCCAGCACTGACATAAAGATCATCAGACCTGGAGACAAAATAAGCTAATAACATTCGATTTTGCCAGCCTTTGCACAGAATGAATATCCAGGCTTCCTAGGTATTACGGTTGCTGCTCTCAACAGATGACACATATTGGGGTGTATTTATAAAGCATATTGCAGAGATATTCACCCTGCAAAACTGCATGTACATTTTCTCTGTGCAAATGCCAGCCAAATTGAATGCTACTAGGCTATTTTCTGTCGAATGTTATTATTTTTTACAGAATAGACTGAATCAGGAAAATGCTGCCTTATGGCCACTAGAGGGAGTTGATGAATCATAGTAAATAAATATTTATTCTCTGTTATCATCAGCTCCATCTAGTGGCCATAATATGGTATTTTTTATGATTCACATTATTCGTATGAATGAAGACCATCCAATCTGGAGACAAAATAACCCAATAACCATAAATTTGCTGGCATTTGCACAGAATGTATATACCTGCTCCCTAGGTCTGAAAGTAGCAAATTATGGGGTGTATTTTAAAAAAAAAATTAGCAGAGCTATTGGTCCTGTAACACTGCATGTACATCTAGTACATGCGTTGCTGCATATTGCGGTAATGTGCGCAGCAACGCATGTGTTACCATGATGTGTAAATGCGAATCTGCATTAAAGGGGAGCACAGTATAGGCAGAATAACAGGCCCATTTTTTATGTGTCCTGAATGGCATCGCAGCACACCTTGCCAATGGACGCAGCACACCTTGCCAATGGACGCAGCACACCTTGCCAATGGACGCAGCACACCTTGCCAGGAATGGTGCATGTGCCATTTAGATTGGGCAACACAAAGCAGGTGTCAATGCGTGTACAATAATGCACTGCAATCGTGTGAATCAAAGGGGCAGTAAAGAGGGAGGGACAGTAAAGTGAGTGACACCATATAGAGAAAAAAAAAGGGGTGACAGTAGAAGGGGAATGACATTAAAGGGGGCATAGTAAGGAATGAAGGATAGTAAAGGGGGCACAGTAAGGAATGAAGGATAGTAAAGGGGGCACAGTAAAGCAAAATGACAGGACAGCAAATGGGGGGGGGGGGGGGGGGGTTGGGGGAGAACAAAAAAGGGTCAAATTATAAGAATAGGAATGGTAGTAAAATAGGGAGGGGGGGATTACATGGGAAAGACAGCAAAGAGGGGAACAGTAATTATGAAAGGATAACAAATTGGGGGACAGTGTGGGGGAAGAACAAAAAAAGGGGGTACATTAAAAGAGGAATGTTAGTAAAAGTAAAGGGGGGGGGGGCACAGTGTAAGTGAAATGACAGCAGAGAGGGGCACAGTAATGATGGAGCGACAACCATTTGGAAGGGTGGGGGGGGGGGGGGTCACGGTGTAGGGGGGAAGAAAAAAAAGGGGGAACATTAGTGGGGGGGGGGCATTAAAGGGAAAGGACAGTAAAGGTGCACAGTAATGATGAAGGAACAACAAATAAGGGGGGGGGGGCTGTACGGGGGAAGAAAAAAAAGGGAAACATTAGACAAATGATAGTGGGGGGGGGGGGGGGGGTGACATTGAAGGGAAAGGACAGTATTGGCACAGTGATGATGAAAGGACAACAAATAGGGAGGGGGGTTCCCGGTGTGGGGGGGAACAAAAAAGGGGGCTCATTATAAGAGAAATGTTAGTAAAAGGGGTAGACATTAAAGGTAGAGAACAAGATGGGGGTGGGGGGTAACAGTGTAATTAAAATGACAGCAGAGAGGGGCACAGTAATGATGGAGGGACAACTAATTGGAAGGATGGGGGTCACAGTTTAGGGGGAAGAGAAAAGGGGGGAACATTAGAGGACTGAGGACAGTAAAGGGGGGGGGGACAGTATTCGTGAAATAACAGCAGCAAGGGGCTCAGTAATGATGGAAGGTCACAAAATTGGGGGGGGGCGGATGTTACTGTGTAGGGGGGAGAAAAAGAAGGGGGAACATTAGAGGAATGATAGGTAGGGTGGGATATTAAAGGGATGATGAAAGGACAACAATGTGGGGACAAAAAAAGAGGGGGGGGGCAGTAGAGGAATGATAGTAAGGGAGGGGGGAACATTAAAGGGAGAGGACAGTAATGATGAAAGGACAGTAAATAAAGAGAGGGGGTGGGTCACAGTGTGGGGGGGGGGGACAAAAAAAGGGGGCACATTATAAGAGGAATGTAAGGGGACGACATTAAAGGTAGAGGACAGTAAAAGGGGGGGGGGTACAGTGTAAGTGAAATTACAGCAGAGAGGGGCACAGAAATGATGGAAGGACAAGAAATTGGAAGGGTGGGGGTGACAGTGTAGTGGGAAGAAAAAAAAGGGGGAGGAAGTGGACATATAATAATATTAGTGGACACATAATAATCGTTTTCTGTTTGTGTATATCAGAGTGTGATTGGCTATACACAGGGCCGTGTCTGCACAGACTGTCCTGGGATGTGATCTGTCCCCGCTGTGTATGTGACGCGGGGCGAGCTCTCGGGGACAGCGTGTGACTCTACATTAGCATTTCAAGGCCGGCCAATGACAATCCTGCCGTTGTGCTCGGCCTCCAGCTGTGACATCACGGAATAAAGCAACCCCGTGTCACCCCCTCTCCGCCATCCATCTACAGACGGAATAATTCTCCGACACTTCCTTCCTGTGTCCTCATCTCACTTCTCATCCCAATCCCCCCACACACTGCACACTATGGCAGCTTCCTTCACACCATACAAACTGATTGCACAATCTCCTTTAAGGTGGCCATACACAAAGCAATCTGAGTTTATACTCGCTGTACAATCTTCTTTATGATTTCCATACATCCATACAAACTGATTGCGTGAAACTGAGTCCCTGGAATAAACCCATAGGCATAAACAAAAAATAAATATATATAATCCAAAAAGCAAGTCCCACGGTATGAAAAAATACAGTGCAAAAAAATATATATGGCAAAAAATATCCAATTGTAGTTCTTCAGGTGACTTCAGCGCTCAGCAGAACAAGTGACTGGTAGTGCTCCCCCCAACAGGTCCCCACTCACCAAAAGAAGGAACCCTTGCAGGGGTAATGGGCATGTGTGGGTAACCGTAGATGGAACTCCTCCTCCACTCCTCCACTCTCTCAGTGTCCCGTCTATGGGTCTATCTATGGGTCTATCGGTCTCCCGCAGCTGGCTCCACACGATCAAGCCACCTCAGCTCTCTCCACGCGTTCAGGGGTGAATACTTCAGTCAAAACCTGCCAAGCGGTCACTCCACATTTCGGTCCTCATATGAAGGAAAGAAGAGCTCCCATAGTGTAGTAATTAAAATAGCTTTATTAAAATAAATAAATTAAAAAAGGTTCCTCACCAACAAGCGTGGAGAAGCTGAACAGACTACACTGCGTAACGTGTAGGAAGAGCTGGTCCGCGGCGTGCACTCTACCTACGTCCCAAGCTCCCTACTCCCGTGTTAGGTATGACGTGAAAGCGTAGCCCCCGACTTACGCGTTTCGTCATTGGACGTTCTCAAAGGCGGCTCCATCTTCCCACACATGACAGCTAATATAGGCGAAAGCACATACAAGTTTCTCCCCCTCCCGGATTATGTCCAATAAGCACTCCACAGTGTTAAACAAGCATAGGTGAATGAAGAGGGTAAAATGGCCAATACAGCACGCATCAAGCGGCAATCGCCCCAACTTTAGTGAGAAGAATGTTCAGTGAGAAGAATGTTCCTTACATTGGTGATCAGTGGGAAGAATGTTCCTTACATTGGTGATCAGTGAGAAGAATGTTCCTTAAATTGGTGATCAGTGAGAAGAATGCTCCTTACATTGGTGATCAGTGGGAAGAATGTTCCTTACATTGGTGATCAGAGGGAAGAATGTTCCTTACATTGGTGATCAGTGAGAAGAATGTTCCTTACATTGGTGATCAGTGAGAAGAATGCTCCTTACATTGGTGATCAGTGAGAAGAATGCTCCTTACATTGGTGATCAGTGGGAAGAATGCTCCTTACATTGGTGATCAGTGGGAAGAATGCTCCTTACATTGGTGGTCAGTGAGAAGAATGTTCTTTACATTGATGGACAGTGGGAGGAATGTTCCTTTTATTGGTGGTCAGTGAGAAAAATGTTCCTTACATTGGTGGCCACTGGAAGAATGTTCCTTTTATTGGTGGTCAGTGGGAAGAATGTTCCATGGATTGGTTTTGCTATGTAGCATTGGCTGTGGAACTATCCAGCCACCATCACATAGGAAGGTCATCAGCCACAGCTCAAGGAAACTCGAACAATCTCTAGGAGAACCCTATAGTTCCACAGAACCCTACTTAAGAATGGCCCTGTAGCATTACCAATACCCTTTACCAGAAACACCTGAACTCAATCATTAGGAGATGGGTCCATACACTTTTGGCCGTGTAGGTAGATGTGATGGTCAGAGGTCTACAAATGTTGGCCAGATAATGGAAGTTTAAAGCGATTCTAAAAGGCATTATTTTTATTTCTTTTTTAAATAACAACATGTCATACTTACCTGCCCTGAGCAATGGTTTTCTACAGAACAGCCCCAGTCCTCCTCTTCTAGGACCCCCCGCCCACCGATGGTCCTGGCCCCTCCCCCATGCGGAGTCCCCCCAGAGCAAACTGCTTGGACTCGTGTCTGCTCGTTCCCATGCTGGCTTGGCCCCACCCCCCCCTGTTTCCTCCTCACTGGCTGTGATTGGCAGCCAATGGCTCCCGCTGCTGCCTCCATGTCCAATGAGGAGGGAGAGAGCCGCTGCTCTCGTGCACAGTGCTGGATCGAGACCGGACTCCGGTAAGTATTTAGGGTGGGCTGAATGGAGAAGGTTTTTTTTTTTCTTACCTTAACACAGAGAATGCATTGTTCTTTTATTATTATTATTATTATACAAGATTTATATAGCGCCAACAGTTTATAGCGCTTTACAATGTATAAGGGGAACAACACAATTACAGTACAGTTCAATACAAAAGGTACAGGAGGGCTTTTAGAACTTTAAATATAAAATTCAGATACCTTCTAGATTCTATAGGAAAAAGAAAATCTCCTAAAATATCTAGCAGCGTAAAAAAAAAAAAAAATCAGATCTGGCGAGCGTCTAATTGCGGTCTCCCTCTCTCCGGGCTTCGGGTCGCTCTCCGCCGCAGTGCTGCTGTTTTTTCATGTAACCTAGTTTCGGATCAGCGCTGTCAGTTGAAGGATTACTTGCACTGAGACCCAGAATGCTCGGGCATTATAGATGCATGCAGACAACGCTCGGCTCTCCCTCTACCTGCTCTCCAATCTCCAGCCCCGCTCGGTGCCCAGCACCCGGGATATATTTAGATTGGTGGCGGCAACCTCATTTGACACAATTTTTTCCCCGGCGATTCAAGACGCTAAGCTGCTGGGCGGGTGGAGACACTGACATGGTGCGTGTTCCGGAGCGTAATTCAGATGCCCTTCCCCTAAGCTACGAACGATTGCTGGAGATTGAGGGAGGTTAATAGCTGCGGGGGGGGAAAAAAAAAAAGGGTCGTTAACCTAGAACTTTCCTATGGGATGGGGTTGGTGGGGGGGGGGTTTGGGTGGCTTTGGGGGGGGGAGGGTTTGCAAGGGATGCAACAACGCAGACACAGGTCGTGGGATTTGTAGGGATTTACGACAAATTCAATTGAATTCAAGAGTCAGCCGGCCCGCTCGTAGCAGAATTGTGCCGACCATAGACAGGTAGAGGTCTCCTCAAGAAGAATGGAAAGGGAGACACCAGCCCTCCTGGTCCCCTAACTTCTTCTGGACCCACCCCTAGGGTTGCCACTTTTTCTTCAATCCAAACCCGAACACTTTAGCGGTGCACAGTAAAAAAAAAATTGTCTTAGTATACACTATAGGATTGTAACGGACCTGAGACACCTTTGGGCTCTCCACAGAGAATAGTAATGAGGCACACATAGTGCCCCCCCCCAACCTTCCTGTCAATCCCTGTTCTGAGCCACATTCCTGTCTGATTAATGTGTCTGGGTTTCAGGTGGACTGAAAACCGGACACATGATTCAAAACCGGGACTGTCCGGGTGAATCCTGGACAGGTGCTAACCCTACCCCCCCCCCCCCTTGTCTGCAATTTACTGCAGAGGGGCAGCCTGAACAGGTACAGCGATGTACTGGTCCATCACTGCCTGTTTTTTTGAGTTTAAAGGGGTTGTAAACCCTCACCTGAGCCCCGAAATTTGCGCAACGGGAACGAGCACACCATGCGAGTCCGGCATTCGTGTCTATGGATGCAAATGCTGGACTCGGGAGCGCGCCCGCAAGGTACCCCAGAAATGGGTGTTCGGGGCCACTAGGTGCAAAATGAGCTGCACAGTGGAGGTAAGTATGATATGTTTATTATTTAAAAAAAAAAAAAAACGAAGCCTTACAATCACTTTAAGGCCCCCCCCCGACCTCCCCCTGCTGACACCCGCTGTGATTTTACAGGTCCCCGCTAATGATTCAGGGCCATGACCTGCTAAACGGCTGTACCCAATCACAGCCCAGAGCCCTGTGTTTGACAATCAACACAGGGCTCTGCACAGAGGTAATGATCTCTTTGTTTCTTATCCCTGCAAAGCAGGAAAGTAACACTGTGCTACAAAGCAAAAAATGGCCTGGTCATGAGGTCATGAGAGTGTAACTTCAGTAATTTGTCCATCTTTCCATCTATTAAATCTTCTACCCTTGTTGATTTAACTTTGGATAGTACATTTTTTTTCTGCCAGTAAATACCTTATACAGCTCACTTCCTGTTTCTTGTCTTTTCATTAGCCTAGGCTTATGACATCATGCAGAGCTCTCTCTCTCACTCTCGTGAGAGTTTGCCAGGAAGGGAGAGGGGATGAGTCATAAGAGGGCCAATGAGAGCTGCAGAGCTGGAGGTGTGCCTCTGTGCATAGCTCCCAACTATCCCTGATTTGGAGCAATGTCCCTCTGTCCCTCATTCCTCCTCATTTGTCCCTCATTTTGGTCTGATCCATATAGATGTATATAAAATGCACTTTTTATCTTTCAAAAAGAGTTTCCCATCTAAACCTTTTATCTGATTTCTAAATTGCTGCATTTGTAAATTCCAAAAGCTGATATAAAGGAATAGTAGTGGTAAAAAAAAAAGCACTTGTGGGTTTAACCAATCTTGTTTTTTTGTACAATTCTCCTTTAAGGGGGCGTGGCAAGGGGTGTGTCCTATGCCTGCATACTTTTGCAGATAGGTGTCCCTCATTCCCATCTCAAAAAGTTGGGAGGTATGCTCTGTGTGTGTCTGTGTAAATCCAGGACGTGAACAGGAAGCAGCTTCAGCTGCCCACAGTTAAAATGGCTGCAGCCAGACTCAGTGGAGGGAGATTTCTGCTGCATTTTTGGCAAGTACAGAATCACAGTATATATAAAATAATATGCAAAGTGGTTGGAGGGAAGCTTCAGAATGGCAAAGACGTTTTCATTAAAAATGACGTGAGCAGACTGCAGTTCCTCTTGAGGGGGGGGGGGGGGGGGTAAAACCTTCCAGAGGTGAAATGGTTAAAGCTCAACTCTAGGCAGGCATAGAAGACAAATGGATGTTGACCTCCGTCCTTCTCTTCAGTCTTGCACAGTTGTACAGGCTCCACCCCCCTGTGTCTTCCTCTGATTTCACCACACACTGCAAGCTTCTCACAGTGTGCATTAAAAGCTGCAGCAAGTCGGACAGAGCTCCGCCTCATTTCCTGGCTGGAGGGCGTAGTCCTTTCCTCCGCAGTCTGACTGTTCCTGGCCCCGCCCCTTTCATTCATTGGATTTCATTTTCTTCCAGTCACGGGGTTCAAAATGACATGGGGCGGTCCTCCAGACTGATATCCACCATCAAGGCATGTTGATATTTGCATAACTCCTCCCAAGATCCAGTGCTGAGGACTCCTGAGAAGAATACTAAGGCAGGGGGCTGTGATGTTCTCATGAAGCTATGTACAGCACTCTGCTGGCCCATCCCACCAGCCATCATCTGCTGGCATTGCGTAGTGAAGCACAGAGACCCAGTGACATAGCTCCCAACTGTCCCTGATTTGGAGGGACTGTCCCTGATTTGGAGCAATGTCCCTCTGTCCCTCTTTCCACCTCATTTGTCCCTCATTTTGGTCTGATCTATATAGATGTATATAAAATGCACTTTTTTAAATGGCTGCATTTGTAAATTCCAAAAGCCAATATAAAGGAATAATAGTGGCAAAAAAATAGCACTTGTGGGTTTAACCAATCTTGTTTTTTTTTTGTACAATTCCCCTTTAAGGGGGTGTGGCAAGGGGTTTGTCCTACGCCTGCATACTTTTGCTGATAGGTGTCCCTCATTCCCATCTCAAAAAGTTGGGAGGTATGCTGCACAAGGAGAGAGAGAATAGAGCTGTGGGTGGGGCCCAGCAGGCTCCACCCACAGCAGGCTGCCTGACGAAAAACTACAGAAGGGGGCGGAGACTAGACCAGTCACCCTGCACAAGGGGAGAGAAGAGAGCTGTGGGAGGGGCCCAGCAGGCCCCACCCAGAATAGGCTGCCTGCCGAAAACTACAGAAGGGGGCGGAGACTAGACCAGTCACCCTGCACAAGGGGAGAGCAGAGAGCTGTGGGAGGGGCCCAGCAGGCCCCACCCAGAATAGGCTGCCTGCCGAAAACTACAGAAGGGGGCGTAGACCAGTCACCCTGCACAAGGAGCAAGAGAGAACAGAGCCGTGGGAGGGGCCCAGCAGGTTGCTCCCCCTACAGGCTACCCAATGAAAATGATATGATGACCCATGGTGCCTCTTCCAGTTTTGGAGAGCACAGATCTGAAGCTGCCCTCCTGGCCATCCTGGACCTGTTCTTGTACCAAAAGCTGTCTCCTCATTAGCCCCATTATTTTACATTATTTTCAGGAACGATAAAATAAGAATTAAAGCAACAGTTGACAAATAATGATCAAATACACACACATAAAAGGAAAAAAAAAACACGAAGGGGGTCCATGTGTAAGAAGTTTGCTGAACGAATGTGACAAACAACCGCACAATTATCTCGTAGGATCGTAAGCGCCATCTAGTGGCCACAATGCATTTTTTTTTTCCTGGTTGAGGTATTTAACCCTTTAATGCCAGCGCCTCCCGGTCCTTTAAGAGGTTTCTGATGCTGGGAGGCGGGGCGGGGTTTCTGTTCATGTGACCGCCGTGATTCGCTGTCACAGCGGTCACATGATCGGAAAGAGAGACCGCATATATATAATTGTACCGTCGGTGTGATGGGGGTTAAAAACAAATGCCACATACTGGACACTAGATGGCGCTTACAATCATGCGATATAAATCTATTACACAGGATACAGCAAGTTTTGTTGAAGAAGCTGTGTGGATGTTTTGTCATATTTGTTTAGGGAATTTTTTTTCACGTAGACCCTTAAATGAAACTACCCTAAATATACCCCCCAGACAAAACAGACGCCCTTTAACCGCTTCAGCCCCGGAAGATTTTACCCCCTCCCTGACCAGAGCACCTTTTGCGATTCGGCCCTGCGTCGCTTTAACTTCCAATTGCGCGGTTGCGCGACCTTGTACCCAAACAAAATTGACGTCCTTTTTTTCCCACAAATAGAGCTTTCTTTTGGTGGTATTTGATCACCTCTGTGGTTTTGTTTTGTTTTTTTGCGCTATAAACAAAAAAAAGAGCGACAATTAAAGAGTACCTGTCATCACCTATTACTGTCAAAAGGGATGTTTTCATTCCTTGTGACAGCAATAAAAGTGATCAGAATTTTTTATTTTTTTTAAAAGGGACAATGTAAAAAATAAATAAATAAAAAAAAAGTAAATAAATAAATAAATAAATAAAAAATAAAAATAAGAAAAAAAAATAAAATTATTTTTAAAGCGCCCCTGTCCCTGCGTGTTCGTGCGGCAAAGAGGACGCAAAAATAAGACGCGCCCGCATATGTAAACGATGTTCAAATCCCACATGTGAGGTATCGCCGCGATCGTTAGAGCGAGAGCAATCATTTTAGCAAAAGACCTCCTCTGTAACTCTAACCTGGTAACCGTTATTTATTTTTTTTAAAGCGTCGCCTATGGAGATTTTTAGGTACTGTAGTTTGGCGCCATTCCACGAGTGTGCCCAATTTAAAAGCGTGACATGTTGGGTATCTATTTACTCGGCGTAACATCCTCTTTCAATAAAAATAAGAAAACATTTTAAATTATTTTTAAAGCGCCCCCGTCCCTGCGTGTTCGTGCGGCAAAGAGGACGCAAAAATAAGACGCGCCCGCATATGTAAACGATGTTCAAATCCCACATGTGAGGTATCGCCGCGATCGTTAGAGCGAGAGCAATCATTTTAGCAAAAGACCTCCTCTGTAACTTTAACCTGGTAACCGTTATTTATTTTTTTTAAGTGTCGCCTATGGAGATTTTTAGGTACCGTAGTTTGGCGCCATTCCACAAGCGTGCGCAATTTCAAAGCATGACATGTTAGGTATCTATTTACTCGCCGTAACATCCTCTTTCACATTATACGAAAAAATTGGGCTAACTTTACTGATTCGTTTTTTTTTTTTAATTCATGGGTTTTTGCTTAAAAAATTGTTTTTGAAAGACCGCTGCGCAAATACAGTGTGACATAAAATATTGCAACATCCGCCATTTTATTCTCTAGGGTCTCTGTTAAAAATAAATATATATATATATATATATATATATATATATATATGTATATATATATATAAAATAGATAGATATATAGATATATATAGACATATTTATATCTATATATATATAGATATATATATCTATATATATATATATAGATATATATAGATATATATCTATCTATATATATAGATATAGATATATATATCTATATCTATATATATAGATATATATATAAAATGTTTAGAGGTTCTAAGTAATTTTCTAGCAAAAAATACGTATTTTAACATGTAAGCAACAAATGTCAGAACTAGGCTTAGGCATGAAAGGGTTAACACAACGCAATTGCATTTGAAAGACCGCTGCGCAAATACCGTGAGACATAAAATATTACAACGATCACCATTTTATTCTCTAGGGTCTCTGCTAAAAAATAAATATATATATATATAAAATGTCTGGGGGTTCTAAGTAATTTTCTAGCAAAAAAATACGTATTTTAACATGTAAGCAACAAATGTCAGAACTAGGCTTAGGCATGAAAGGGTTAACACAACGCAATTCAACACGCAATAACACACATGCGTCAATGCACGGCAGGGATGTACAGTATTTGGGCCCCAAATGATATAAAGAAATCATTGGGTGATTCAACTAATTGAAAAAAAGGGTTTTGTAGTTTTGGGTGGAGCTGGGGCAGCATTTAATCGGTCTCTTTTTGTCTGAGCGGCTGATCCGGGTGGAATCGTTCCTTCCTTTCGCTGCCTATTGAGCGGCATAAAGTTCCGCGGTTTTCCCTCTGCATTGTGTTGCCCGGCGTCGCATACAAAGGATCACGCCCACAGCTCGAACGCTTGTAAAGTGATCAATAGAGGATTGTGCTGCTCTGGCTCTCCTATTTTTAGAAAACGCTCGACTGTGAACACCGCTTGCTGGGTTGTTGTTTTTTTTTGGTACAACTTTTGCTAAATATAAAGAAAGTCTTGCATTGGTCCGCTGATTATCGCTTTTTAATCACATCAAAGGAAACTATTTCCTTCATTTTCTTTTTTCTTTTTACCTAACATTTGGTCTCGTTCAGTAACAACGATCGCTGATCCTTCAATGCTGCCAATCTGAATCCACGCGGCTCAGATGAGTAGGAGATGGATTTCGTCTGGGCGATGCGCTTCCACATTTAAAGGGACGGTGTCTGCCAGATAACATTATTGGGAACAGGGGGGGGGGGGGAGCGAAGCTTCGCCACCTCCAGCACCGGATGTGTGGGGTGTGGTGGAGGGACTTTTGTTCCAGGTGGGTCTATTGTTGCTAGCAAGGTCTATTGTTGCAGATGGGGGGTCCATTGTTGCTTGGGGAGATTTGATGTTGAGAAAGGGTCTGTTGTTGCTGGCTGCTGGAGGGTCTATTGTTGCTGCTGGAGGGTCTATTGTTGCTGGGGTCAATCGATTGTTACTTGGGGGAGTATTTTTTGTGTGGGGGGGGGGGTTATTTTTTCTGGGGGGATTTATTATTTCTGGGGGAATCTACTGTTGCAGGTGGATCTGTTGTTGATAGTGAGGTCTATTGTTGCTGATGGGGGGTCAATTATTGCTGGGTAAGATCTACTGTTGAGGGAGGAGTCTACTGTTGCTGGCTGCCTGAAAGGTCTATAGATGTGGCTGCTGGGAGATCTATTGTTGCTGGGGTCAATCAATTGTTACTTGCATAGTTAATCAGGTTGAAAAAAAAGACACAAGTCCATCCAATTTGACTAGGGGGGGGGGGGGGGCATTTTTTGCAGGGGGGTCCAGTTTTTTACTTGGGAATGAATTGTTTCTTGGGGGATCTATTGTTACTGGAAGGATCTATTGTTTCAGGTGGGTCCATTGTTTCTAGCAAGGTCTATTGTTGCTGGTGGGGGGTCAGTTGTTACTGGGGAAGATCTACTGTTGAGGAAGGGGTCTTTTGTTGCTGGCTGCTGGGAGATCTAGTGTTGCTCGGGTCAATTGATTGTTACTTACATAGTTGCATAGTTAATCTGGTTAAAAAAAAAGATGCAAGTCCATCCGGTTCAACTGGGGGGGGGGTATTTTTTGCGGGGGGGTCTATTGTTATGGGGGGATTTATTGTTTGGAGGGGATCAATTGCTGTGGGAGGGCTCTATTGTTGCCAGAGGGTCCATTGTTGCTATCAAGTTTATTGTTGCTGGTGGGGGGTAAATTGTTACTGTGGAAGATCTACTATTGAGAGCGGGATCTATTGTTACTGGCTGCTGGAGGGTCTATTGATGCTGGCTGTTGGAAGGTCTATTGTTGCTGATGGGGGTCTATTGTTGCTGGGGTCAATGTGTTGTTACTTGGTGGTATTTTTTCCCCGGGGCCTATTATTACTGTTTCTTAGTGTTTCTGCCGGATCTATTATTGCTGGGGGGGTCTGTTGCTTCTGGGGGAATCTGTTATCGCTGGGGGATCTACTGTTGCTGGTTTCAGGGGATTTAGTAAACAAGAAACTGTAGTTAATTTTGCTGACTGGGCGTCATATGACGTCCAGTAGGATAAAGAGCCTCTGACAGAGACTCTTTACCATGTGACCAGCCGTGTCCAATCACAGCTGATCCACACTCGTGTCTGATAGACACGAGTAGAGGAAAGCCAATCAAATTCCTAGACACGAGTAGAGGAAAGCCAATCAGCGCCCGTGGATGCCCACACTGGACCACCAGGGATGTCGCCAGGACCACCAGGGCGCCCACCACACATTGATGAGCAGGTATGCCCCCCATGGCCACCAGGGATGCCACACAGTGCTCTAAAAGATGCCAATCAGTGCCCACTATGAATGCCTGCCAGATGTCTCCTCATCAGTGATGCCCAGCAGTGCCACCCATCAATGTCCATCAGTGCCACCTACCAGTGCCCATCCGTGCCTATTAGTGCCCATTCGTGCCACCTATCAGTGCCCATCAGTGTTGCATACCAGTGCCACCCATCAATGTCCATCAGTGCCACCTACCAGTGCCCATCCGTGCCTATTAGTGCCCATCAGTGCCACCTATCAGTGTTGCATACCAGTGCCACCTATCAGTGCCCATCATCAGTGCCACCTCATCAGTGCCACCTCATTGGTGACACCTCATGAGTGCCCATCAGTGCCGCCTTGTCAGTGCCCATCAGTGAAGGAGAAAACTTACTTATTTCCAAAATTTTATAACAGAAAAAAAGTAAAAACTTTTTGTTTTCTAAATTTTCGGTCTTTTTTTATTTGTTGCGCAAAAAATAAAAACCCCAGCGGTGATCAAATACCACCAAAAGAAAGCTCTATTTGTGGGAACAAAATTCTAAAAATTTGTTTGGGTACAGTGTAGCATGACGGCGCAATTGTCATTCAAAGTGCGATAGCAGGGGGGCAGGGGCAAAAGCTATTAAAGTGGTTAAGTAGAAACATTAAAAGGCCATGCAGTTCCATGTGTCAGGTGTTACTTTGTATCACTCTATCTCATGTGTAAGAAATGTTTATAACCAATGTTGCTTTGTATCTCCCTATCTCACATCTGAAGAATGATTATTAATAATGTCACTTTGTATCTCTCTATCTCCAGTCTTAACAATGTTTATAAACATTGTTACTTTGTATGCCTCTATTTCATAGCTGAACAATGTTTATTAATAATGTGACTTTGTATCTCCATGTCTCCTGTCTGAACAATGTTTATAACCAATGTTGCTTTGTATCCCTCTATCTCATATCTGAAGAATGTTTATTAATAATGTCACTTTGTATCTCTCTATCTCCAGTCTTAACAATGTTTATAAACAATGTTACTTTGTATCCCTCTATCTCATATTTGAACAATGTTTATAAACAATGTTACTTTGTATCCCTCTATCTCATATTTGAACAACGTTTATAAACAATGTTACTTTGTATCCCTCTATCTCATATTTGAACAATGTTTCTTAATAATGTCACTTTGTATCTCTCTATTTACGGGTTAAACAAAGTTTATAAACATTGTTACTTTGTATCCCTCTATCTCATATCTGAACAATGTTTATTAATAATGTGACTTTGTATCTCTCTATCTTCGGTTTTAACAACGTTTATAAACAATGTTACTTTGTATCCCTCTATCTCATATTTGAACAATGTTTCTTAATAATGTCACTTTGTATCTCTCTATCTACGGTTTTAACAACGTTTATAAACATTGTTACTTTGTATGCCTCTATTTCATGGTTGAACAATGTTTATTAATAATGTGACTTTGTGTCTCCTGTCTGAACAATGTTTATAACCAATGTTACTTTGTATCCCTTTATCTCATGTCTGAACAATGTTTAAAAACAATGTCACTTTGTATCCCTCTATCTCATGCCTCAACAATGTTTATAAACAAGGTGGTAGAAAGTTCAAATTTTTTGTATCAGCTGCTTCTAAAACTCCTGGATCCAAACAGCAACTTCCAGCGATCAATTTAACAGCCGGCAATTGTCGGCAAGTGTGAGGGGAGGAGCCACCGCAGGACAGGCTGTACTACACCCTCTACAAACTTTGAGGAAGACTTTTTGAACGCACCATACACAACCAGTGCACTCCAACCTAACACCTGCCAACACAGAGGAAAGACCCACATGGGAACTGTTCTCCTGCCAAAATGTTTGTATATCTGTCAGTTTGCTCCCAAATTTACAGTTTCTCTTCCCTATCCTTCATTTAAGTCCACGGCATGGAGGAAACCAGGTGTGAGCTATTTCTTCTGGTGGACGAGCCCTTGTGCTCACAGGTCTCTGTGGCGCAATCGGTTAGCGCGTTCGGCTGTTAACCGAAAGGTTGGTGGTTCAAGCCCACCCAGGGACGAGGATCTTTTTTGAAGTTTTAAAATAAAACATACGTAAGCACAGCGTGCATTTTGTGATAAACGCATGTCAGAACACTCATGAATCATTTGATATATCTATCTATCTTATGATATATAAGTCCAACTTGACCCTTCTACCTCTGTAGCTCCCCTATTTTTTTCGTGTGGCGGGTAGCCAATAATGATAAGAGAACCAAGTAAAGTTCGGTTTGCTGTACACTGTACAGGAAGTTTCGCTTAATGGTATTTTTTTACATTCATTTTCCATTAATATATCCCACCCCCCACCACCACCATGGCAGGGCTCAGCTCCCCATGTCCTCTTTGGATGCTACCCATTACACTAGAGCAGTGTTTCTCAACTCCAGTCCTCAAGGCGCACCAACAGGTCATGTTTTCAGGATTTCCCTCAGATGAAACGGCTGTGGTAATTACTAAGGCAGTGAAACTGATCAAATCACCTGTGCAAAATAGTGGAAATCCTGAAAACATGACCTGTTGGTGCGCCTTGAGGACTGGAGTTGAGAAACACTGCACTAGAGGACCAATAGGGAAGCTACGGAGGTAGAAGGGTCAAGTTTTTGACTTTTATATGATTGACAGGTGACTTCAGCTAGCTATATCACGGGATCTACCAATCATTCTGACATGCGGTTTTCATGCTGTACTTATGTATTTTTTTTACTGGATTTTTAGAAAACATCAATGAAAAACGTCCCTGGGTGGGCTTGAACCACCAACCTTTCGGTTAACAGCCGAACGCGCTAACCGATTGCGCCACAGAGACCTGTGAGTTCTGGCTTTTCGATGATCTTTTAAAAAGGGTAAACCTGGATCTGATGAAGCACAGCCTACATAAGTGTAAAGGGGAGATACCTTTTTATTATGGTTTTTCCATATTTCGGGAAATGGTTTTGGATGGTGGACTGGAATGCGTCCACCAAAAGAAATGTCTCAAACCTGGCTTCCCCCACACCATAGACATCAACGTTGGGAAGCGAAGAGGAATCGTACATTGGAAAGAAAACCAATACTCCCTATACCAGTGATGGAGAACCTCGGCACCCCATGATGTTTTGGAACTACATTTCCCATGATGCTCATGCACTCTGCAGTGTAGTTGAGCATCATGGGAAATGTAGTTCCAAAACATCTGGGGTGCCAAGGTTCACCATCACCGACCTATACTGTGGCATCTCTTAACCACTTGCCACCCAGGCCAATTCTGACATTTCTCTCCTACATCTACAAATCATCATTTTTTATTTTGCTAGACAATTACATAGAACCCCCAAACATTATATATATATATATATTAGCAAAGACCCTAGAGAATACAATGGCAGTTGTTGCAACTTCTTATCACGCACGGTATTTGCGCAGCAATTTTTCAAACGCTTTTTTTGAAATAAAAAAAACAGTTTTGTGCTTTAAAAAAAAACAAAACAGTAAACTTAGCCCAATTTTTTTTGCATACTATGAAAGATGAAGTTACGCCGAGTAAATAGATACCTAACATGTCACGCTTCAAAATTGCACACGCTCGTGGAATGGCACCAAACTTCGGTACTTAAAAATCCCCATAGGCGACGCTTTAAATTTTTTTTGCTGGTTACATGTTTTGAGTTACAGAGGAGGTCTAGGGCTAGAATTATTGCTCTCGCTCTAACGTTCACAGTGATACCTCACATGTGTGGTTTGAACACTGTTTTCATATGTGGGTGGGACTTATGTAGAAACAGAAGGCGGAGGATCTGTGATTTGTTTACAAACAGAAGAAGGCGGGGAACTGTGATTTGTTTACAAACAGAAGAAGGTGGGGCTCTCTGATTTGTTTACAAACAGAAGAAGGTGGGGATCTCTGATTTGTTTACAAACAGAAGAAGGTGGGGATCTCTGATTTGTTTACAAACAGAAGAAGTTGGGGATCTGTCATTTATTTACAAACAGAAGAAGATGGGGATATGGAGATTTGTTTACAAACAGAAGAAGATGGGGATCTGTGATTTGTTTACAAACAGAAGAAGGTGGGGATCTGTCATTTATTTACAAACAAAAGAAGATGGGGATCTGGAGATTTGTTTACAAACAGAAGAAAGTAGGGATCTGTCATTTATTTGCAAACAGAAGAAGATGAGTATCTGGAGATTTGTTTACAAACAGAAGAAGATGGGGATCTGTGATTTGTTTACAAACAGAAGAAGGTGGGGATCTGTCATTTGTTTACAAACAAAAGAAGGTGGGGGATCTGGAGATTTGTTTACAAACAGAAGAAGGCGGGGGGATATGTGATTTTTTTACAAACAGAAGAAGGCGGGGATCTGTGATTTGTTTACAAACAGAAGAAGATGGGATCTGTGATTTGTTTACAAACAGAAGAAGATGGGGATCTGTGATTTGTTTACAAACAAAAGAAGGTGGGGATCTGTGATTTGTTTACAAACAGAAGAAGGTGGGGATCTGTCATTTGTTTACAAACAAAAGAAGGTGGGGGATCTGGAGATTTGTTTACAAACAGAAGAAGGCGGGGGGATATGTGATTTTTTTACAAACAGAAGAAGGCGGGGATCTGTGATTTGTTTACAAACAGAAGAAGATGGGATCTGTGATTTGTTTACAAACAGAAGAAGATGGGGATCTGTGATTTGTTTACAAACAAAAAAAGGTGGGGATCTGGAGCTTTGTTTACAAACAGAAGAAGGCGGGGATCTGTGATTTGTTTACAAACAAAAAAAGGTGGGGATCTGGAGCTTTGTTTACAAACAGAAGAAGGCGGGGATCTGTGATTTGTTTACAAACAAAAAAAGGTGGGGATCTGGAGATTTGTTTACAAACAGAAGAAGGTGGGGATCTGTGATTTGTTTACAAACAAAAAAAAGGTGGGGATCTGGAGATTTGTTTACAAACAGAAGAAGATGGGGATCTGTGATTTGTTTAGGAACAGAAAAAGGTGGGGATCTGTGATTTGTTTACAAACAGAAGAAGGCGGGGGATCTGTGATTTGTTTACAAATAGAAGAAGATGGGGATCTGTGATTTGTGTGCAAACAGAAGAAGAAAGCGGGGGGGTGTGTGATTTGTTTACAGAGTAAGGCGGGTTCTGGAGATTTGTTTACAAACAGAAGAAGGCGGAGATCTGTGATTTGTTTAGAAACAGAAGAAGGCAGGGATCCATCATTTGTTTACAACCAGCAGAAGGTGGGGATCTTTTATTTGTTTATAAACAGGGGAAGGTGGGGATCTGTCATTTGTGTTCAATATACTGGCGCATCAACGTTCATTGTGATTGATGATGGATCTACATCACTGGGTGACAAGAGTGGTGTTGGATTTACATCCTGGGACTTTTTTTGTAATAAAATACTTTTTTATGGTGTCTGTGTTTTAGTAATCGAATTACTTTTTAATTATAATTTTTTTTGTGAATGAGTAACAGGGGGTTAATTCTCCTAGGAGGGAGGGACGGACGTCTAGTACTGCTTGTTACTCATTCCCCCCTCCCCCCCAAAAAAGAAGAAATTTTTATACATTAATTTGTGTCTAATGTATCTCTTTGAAGTTCATCTTCAGATCAATAAGGTGCTGCTGAGTGAATTGGTCCCAGCAGGACGTGATCTGAACAGGCAGCAGACGTTGGGCGCATATGAAGACCTCCTAGACGCTGCCATGACCTGTGACTCAACCCCGCGTCTCCAATTTTTTTTTCCTATTACAGATGGCTGGAAGCGATGGCGGAAGGAGCGGCCGTCACGCTTTTTTTTTTTTTTTCATCTCCTGGTCTTCTCCTTCAGCGCCGCTCTGTGATGAAAAATGCAGGGCTGCACAAATTCTGCAGAATTAAAATTTCATAAGCCTTATTCATTACCGGGAAGCGAGGTCCCTGGTCTATTGACGCTGCATTTTCTGCCGCCGGAGCCCCCGTGTTTGCAGAACACGTCTCCGAGATATGTTGGAACAAAATCTTCTGTGAGCTCGTACCTTGACAGCTGCGCCCCGGTGACGCCTCGGCGGCTTTG
Source organism: Lithobates clamitans (assembly GCA_037952925.1). Lineage (NCBI taxonomy): Eukaryota > Metazoa > Chordata > Amphibia > Anura > Ranidae > Lithobates > Lithobates clamitans. The sequence continues at coordinate 374,367 of JBBGZY010002136.1, read as the reverse complement.
ATCAAATCTTTCTCCAAGCATCCGAGAACCCAGGGAGCCTTTTAAAATGATTTCCAGGGATGCGGTCGGTTTAGTGCGTTTTGGCTTGCTGTGCGCGATGCGGTCTCGGAGGACCACAGAGCTCTCAAAGGCCAAATGCGACATGAGATTTATTTATTTATTTTATTTTTTTTTAACCGCTTGCCGACCAGCCGCCGCAAGTTATACTGCGGCAGGTTTGGCCTCGGCTGCGCGAATCGCCGTACCGGTACGGCGGCCCCTTTAAAGGCTATAGCAGGCCGGAAGCCACTGCGTGTGGCTGCGTGCCGCGATGTCCGCCGTCCACCCGCGATCGCTCCACAGAGGGCCACAACGGGGATCTGTCAATGTAAACAAACAGATCCCCGTTCTGTCAGGGGAGTAGGGAGAGATCGTCTGTTCCTAGTGATCAGGAACAGCGATCTCTCTCCTCCTCCAGTCATTCCCCTCCCCCCCACAGTTAGAAACACCTCTCTAGGGAACACATTTAACCCCTTGATCGCCCCCTAGTGTTAACCTCTTCCCTGACAGTGACATTTATACAGTAATGAGTGGCTATTTATAGCCACTCATTACTGATTTATCCTTTTTGGGGACCATTGACCTTTTATAGCAGCGATCGCTATATTATTATTATTATTATTATTATACAGGATTTATATAGCGCCAACAGTTTACGCAGCACTTTACAACATAGGACAGACAGTACAAGCACAATACAATTCAATACAGGAGGAATCAGAGGGCCCTGCTCGCTATATAAAGGTCAATGGTCCCCAAAAAGTGTCAAAAGTGTCAGGTGTCCCATCTGACCGCCGCAATGTCGCAGATCGCCGCCATTACTAGTAATAAATAAATAAAAAAAAATGCCATAAATCTATCCTCTATTTTGTAGACGCTATAACTTTTGCGCAAACCAATCAATATACGCTTATTGCAGTTTTTTTTTTTTACCAAAAATATGTAGAAGAATACATAATATTGGTCTAAGTTGATGAAGAAATTAATTTTTTTTTAATATTTATTATAGCAAAAAGTAAAAAAAAATGTTTTTTTTTCAAAATTGTCACTCTTTTTATGTTTATGGCGCAAAAAATAAAAACCGCCGAGGTGATCAAATACCACCGAAAGAACGTTTTGTATAACCTCTCCGAAGAGCCAGCCCACTGCTTACCTCAGGGCAGAGGGCTCTTGTACCCGCATGGTACCCAGCAAGCCCCTCCCACCAGCCTGCCTGCATTGCATAGGGAAACACAGAGACCCGGTCATGGTGTTACTGTGAATAAAATAAGGCATGCAATAAAAATAAAAAAGGTTTTTTTTTTAATGTATTTGTAATTTTTTTTTTTCTTTTTTCAGGAAAAAAAGAGGAAGGCAAAATATAAGCAGATTAGACTTCAGCTTTAAAGAGGCTTTTCACTTCCAGGCAGTCCTAAGCACTATTAAAACAAAAAGATTTGCCGGGTTCTGATTAGGGACGCCCCCCCTCACCAACGCCAGTGACCAAAGTTTTCAGTGCAAAGAAATGTGTGTGTATATATATATATATATATATATATATATATATACATATATATATATATACATATACATATATATATATATATATATACATATATATATATATATATATATATATATATATATATATATATATATATATATATATATATATATATATATATATATATACATATATATATATATATATATATATATATATATTATTCTTTTTTATTTTTATTTTTATTTCAAATATTAAAGTTAGACTCAATAAATATAGTAAACCCAACCACTTGAATGTCAGATAAGCACCAACAAGGTTATATCATTTTTTTTTTTATCAAATATTTTTTTATATTTTATTTCCAATTTACAACAAAAACTCAAAACACACAGAACATTCCCACCAACCAACCCCAATATGCATCCAAAAAAAAAAAAAGACTTTTTTTTTTTTTTTTTGCGCGCCTTCCAGATTATACCTTGACTACTACTAGAAAAACCTTTTATCACATCAAGCTCAATGATTAGGTTATATCATTTTAAAAGTCATTTCCAATCTTTTTAAATCTGCAGTTTTCCTGATCCTGCCATGAAAGTCCTTATTCAGGCACTTCCTGCCAAGGGGTGACAACTGTCTCTCAATTAAAATTTAGGAATTTGTTTAGAAAACACTTGTAGGATAAATATCGTATCCATTCGTACAGGCTGCACAGATATTCCCTGTATTTTCTCCAATATTGTGCCTTCCTGTGATCGTCAGCGCCATCTAGTGGCCAAATGGTGGTATATTTTTCTGGAATACTTCAATCGGAAAATATACCGCATTTTGGCCACTAGGTGGAGCTGACGATCACAGAAAGGCTTAATATTAGAGAAAATACAGAGGAAATTCACACAGCCGGGGTGAATGCTTGTGACATTTGTCCAACGAGCTGCAGATTTAAAAAGATTGCCATGGGGTTCCTGCCATGGTGACAACTGTCCCTGAATTTAAAGTTAGGGGTCTGTTTTTATAACAATTGGACGAGCGTCCAATAAAATTGGATGATCATCATATGCATTTGTATTAGTTGCACAAATTCTCGCTGTATTTTCTCCAATACTATGCCTTCCTGTGATCGTCAGCTCCCTCTAGTGGCCAAAATGTGGTATATTTTTCTGAAATACCTCAATCAGAAAATATATGGCATTTTGGCCACTAGATGGAGCTGATGGTCACTGAAAAGCAAAATATTGGAGCAAATATAGGGAAAATGCACACAGCCGAGATGAATGCTTGTGACATTTGTCCAATGAGCTGCAGATTTAAAAAGATTGCCATGGGGTTCCTGCCATGGTGACAACTGTCCCTGAATTAAAAGTTAGGGGTCTGTTTAAAAAAAAAGGGGGACGAACATCATATGCATTTGTACAGGCTGCACAAAATTCCCCTGTATTTTCTCCAGTGCTATGCTTTCCTATGATCGTCAGCTCCATCTAGTGGCCAAAATGTGGTATATTTTTCTGAAATACCGCAATCAGAAAATATACCGCATGTTGGGCACTAGATGGAGCTGATGATCACAGAAAGGCATAATTTAAGAGAAAATACAGAGAAAATTCACACAGCTGGAATGAATGCTTGTGACATTTGTCCAACGAGCTGCAGATTTAAAAACATTGCCATGGGGTTCCTGCCATGGTGATAACTGTCCCTGGATTGAAAGTTAGGGGTTTGTTTATAAAACGATTGGATGAGTGTCCAATAGAATTGGATGAACACCATATGCATTTGTACATTCTGCACAGATATTTCCTGTATTTTCTCTAATACTATGCGTTCCTATGATTGTCAGCTCCATCTAGTGGCCTAAATGTGGTATCTTTTTCTGAAGTACCTCTATCAGAAAATATCCCGCATTTTGGCCACTAGGTGGAGCTGATGATCACGGAAAGGCAAAATATTAGATAAAATACAGAGAAAGTTCACACAGCCGGGGTGAATGCTTGTGACATTTGTCCAATGAGCTGTGGATTGAAAAAGATTGCCATGGTGACAACTGTCCCTGAATTGAACGTAAGAGGCCTGTTTATAAAACGATTGGATAAATAAAATAAAAAAATCGGACGAACATCATATGCACAAAATTCTAAATTTCCCTGTATTTTCTCTAATACTATGCCTTCCTATGATCGTCAGCTCCATGTTACATAGTTACATAGTAGGTGAGGTTGAAAAAAGACACAAGTCCATCAAGTCCAACCTATGTGTGTGATTATGTGTCAGTATTACATTACATATCCCTGTATGTTGTGGTCGTTCAGGTGATTATCTAATAGTTTCTTGAAGCTATCAATGCTCCCCGCTGAGACCACCGCCTGTGGAAGGGAATTCCACATCCTTGCCGCTCTTACAGTAAAGAACCCTCTACGTAGTTTAAGGTTAAACCTCTTTTCTTCTAATTTTAGTGAGTGGCCACGTGTCTTATTAAACTCCTTTCCGCGGAAACGCTTTATCCCTATTGTGGGGTCACCAGTACAGTATTTGTAAATTGAAATCATATCCCCTCTCAAGCGTCTCTTCTCCAGAGAGAATAAGTTCAGTGCTCGCAACCTTTCCTCATAACTAAGATCCTCCAGACCCTTTATTAGTTTTGTTGCCCTTTTTTGTACTCGCTACCATTTCCAGTACATCCTTCCTGAGGACTGGTGCCCAGAACTGGACAGCATACTCCAGGTGCGGCCGGACCAGAGTCTTGTAGAGTGGGAGAATTATCGTTTTATCTCTGGAGTTGATCCCCTTTTTAATGCCAATATTCTGTTTGCTTTGTTAGCAGCAGCTTGGCTACTGCTACTAGGACCCCCAGATCCTTTTCCATCCTAGATTCCCCCAGAGGTTCTCCCCCCAGTGTATAGATTGCATTCATATTTTTGCCACCCAAATGCATTATTTTACATTTTTCTACATTGAACCTCATTTGCCATGTAGTCGCCCACCCCAATAATTTGTTCAGATCTTTTTGCAAGGTTTCCACATCCTGCGGAGAAGTTATTGCCCTGCTTAGCTTAGTATCGTCTTCAAATACAGAGATTGAACGGTTTATCCCATCCTCCAGGTCGTTTATAAACAAATTAAATAGGATTGGTCCCAGCACAGAACCCTGGGGAACCCCATTACCCACCCCTGACCATTCTGGGTACTCCCCATTTATCACCACCCTCTGAACACGCCCTTGTAGCCAGTTTTCAATCCATGTACTCACCCTATGGTCCATGCCAACGCACCTTATTTTGTACAGTAAACGTTTATGGGGAACTGTGTCAAATGCTTTTGCAAAATCCAGATACACCACGTCTACGGGCCTTCCTTTATCTAGATGGCAACTCACCTCCTCATAGAAGGTTAATAGATTTGTTTGGCAAGAACGATTCTTCATGAATCCATGCAAGTGCAGCAGCTGATTAACTCCTTGGAGCTGGCGCCTCGTGGCCCCTTAAGGGGTTTAGGATGCTGGGGGGGGGCGAGGATTATGATCATGTGACCGCCGTGATTGTCTGTCACAGCAGTCACATGACTGGAAAGCTCCCAATTGAAAGTAGCGATTGGGAGCTTTCCATTAGCTGCTGGTGACTATGCTGGGAGCGTGCAGGGCACACACTCTCGACACAGCTGTATAAACGCCAAGCCCAACCCCTGAAAAACAACCCCACACCATAATCCCCCCTCCATCAAATGATTTGGACCAGTGCACAAAACAAGGTCCATAAAGACATGGATGAGCGAGTTTGGGGTGGAGGAACTTGACTGGCCTGCACCTCAACCCGATAGAACACCTTTGGGATGAGCGGAGACTGTGAGCCAGGCCTTCTCATCCAACATCAGTGCCTGACCTCACAAATGCGCTTCTGGAAGAATGGTCAAACATTCCCATAGACACCCTCCTAAACCTTGTGGACGGCCTTCCCAGAAGAGTTGAAGCTGTTAGAGCTGCAAAGGGTGGGCCAACTCAATATTGAACCCTATGGACTAAGACTCGGATGCCATTAAAGTCCATTTGCGTGTAAAGGCGTCCCAATACTTTTGACAATATAGTACATATGTGGCGGCAGGGTGGGCCCTAACGCCCAGCCGCTGCATATATGGATCGCTGGCTTTGCTCTGGGGCCTGCTGATCAGTGCCCCCAGAACTGTGACCGAGCTGCTACCAACAGCTTATGGTCAACTACTGACTCCTGATGATGTCAGCACTGTGCAGCCAATCAAGGTGCAGCAAGTTCTGGAAGCCCCACCTACTGCCTCCAGGCACCATGGATCATTTGATGTGCCTTCTCCGCCTGGTGCAAAAGGGTTAAATAGGAGATCTAAAGGGAAAAATAAGTCACACACATTCACATCCAAGTGATAAAAAAAGTGTTGGGTTCATTTGGGCTTTAAATTTGCATAAACCTGGAGCATTCTTCCCAAGTGCACCGCAAAGTCTTTTCATCCCCAAGCTTCTGGTAGGGAAAGCAGACCTTTGCACTTGGAAAGTCTTTGTGGAATGTGAAATATCTCACTGATCGCTGATATATGGCCGGAGACTCAGGCGTCAGAGTCGCTGTGTCCTCAATTAACATTTACAGAAAGGAAAAAGCGAAGAATGAAAGGATAATAAACCGCCAGCGGCGTTCACATTCCCGGATATAGCAGTACTGTTGCTGCAAGTTGTATGCTGCAAGGAAAAGAAAGTCATGGCGCAGTCCCTGTGAGAGCAGGATTCCAGTTATTATAGAAACACAAATGTGAGTGCAGAGATTTGTAAAGGATTTGTATAGACATGCGCACTGCCAAAAAATGTGTTCGTTTCATTAGTTTATTTTTTTGCCTGGTCATTCGTTATGATTGCAATTCGTAAATTTGTAAATTTGTAAATTCGTAAATTTGTAAATGCGTAAATTTGTAAATGCGTAAATTCGGAAATTTGTAAATGTGTAAATTTGTAAATGGGTAAATGCGTACATTTGTAAATTTGTAAATGCGGAAATGCGTAAGTTCGTAAATTTGTGAACTTGTAAATTTGTAAATGCGTAAATTTGTAAATTTGTAAATGCATAAATTCGTAAATTCGTAAATTCGTAAATGTGTAAATTTGTGAATTTGTAAATTTGTAAATGCGTAAATGCATAAATTTGTAAATTTGTAAGTGCGTAAATGCGTCAATTCATAAATGTGTATATGTGTAAATTTGTAAATTTGTAAATGCGTAAATGCGTAAATTTGTAAATTTGTAAGTGCGTAAATGCGTAAATTTGTAAATTTGTAAATTCGTAAATTCGTAAATGTGTAAATTTGTGAATTTGTAAATTTGTAAATGCGTAAATGTGTAAATTTGTGAATTTGTAAGTGCGTAAATGCGTAAATTCGTAAATGCGTAAATGTGTAAATTTGTAAATTTGTAAATGCATAAATTGGTAAATTTGTAAATGCGTAAATTCGAAAATTTGTAAATTTGTAAACGCGTAAATTTGTAAATTTGTAAATTCGTACACTCGTACATTCGTAAATTTGAAAATTTGAAAATCCAAAAATATGAAATAAAATCAGAAAATTCTAAAGAATAACTAACTAACTAACTAAGAATAACTTACTATTAAATTATAGGTATTGGAATTGCCTTTCAAATTTGGTTGTTAGTGAACGTAACGAATACGAATTTATCCGAAGTTACGAATTATCCAAAATAACAAATGCCGTATCTATACAAATGAAACAGAACTAATTAATAATAAATAATAATAATAAAAAGTTTGTTTTTATTATTGTTATTTATTATTAATTTGTTACGTTCCTTTTGTTTAGATACGCCATTCGTTATTTCAGATAATTCGTAACTTCGGATAAATTAGTATTCGTTACGTTTACTAACAGCCAAATTTGAAAGACCCCAGATATCTCCTCCACCCTGGAAAGCATGAGATTAAAAAAAAAAACATCGATCTCTGCTTTCCAGGGAAAAAAACTGTCAGTGTTTACATCTGCCAGAGCCGGAAGTGACATTATGACGTGGCTTACGGTCTCCCAGGGTCATAGAGATGGCCAGGTACCATCCGAGCCATGGTCAGCTCTGTGGTAATCTGGCGCTGCCACCAGATCTGTAATCCGGGTTCCCGATTGAACGGGAGAGCACCAGAGAGGCACCAGAGGGCGGTGGGAAGGGGGGATTTTTCAGAATCTGGGTAGCAGTGACTATGGGATAAGGATATCAACAGATATTAGATCAGCCTTTTTTCAAGCAGGGTGCCTTCAGGTTTTTTCAGGGGTGCCTTGTCAAAATGCCTAAAAATTGCCTAAACGTACAAGCCAGCAGGTGGATCAAGCTTGCCTTATAGTTACACAAAGCCACAGGTTTTCATTGTGCACCATTACAACCTTCGAGCTGCTGGGGTCCTAACAAGCAGCAAAGTCATCTGTTGATAAGGAGGACATCAGGCGCCTGAACAGCATCCTTGTTTGCTCCTCCCCCCGCCCTTTTTTGTCAACGCTGGGGTCACATTAGCCGAGTGAGGGATAACAGAAACATTGGATCACTAGTCAGTACCAGTGTGCAAAGGTGTGTTAACTTTGGAAGAATAAATCACCTCTAACGTTGGGTGTTCTATGTGTGGATGTAGCTGCATTATGTAAAAATCATAGGTTTAGCCTTTTACATTTTAGAATTGGGTGCCCTGAGATTGTGCAGAATTGTAAAGGGCACCTTACCTGCATAAAGTTTTAGAAACACTGTTTTAGATTTTCAATAATGTTTATGTACTATCAGCTAAAAAAAAAAAAAGGAAAAGTGGGAAGTCATCAGTTGATCCAGTAGGGGGAGCTCTGACACGGCACACACAGTAGAGACTGCAAGATGTCAAAGTATCAGCTGGTTCCATAGTGTAGCGGTTATCACGTCTGCTTTACACGCAGAAGGTCCTGGGTTCGAGCCCCAGTGGAACCACTTTTTTTTTGTTTTTTTAGTTTTCCACTTCTGTCATTTATGTTAGTGGCTTTTCTTTTTATTACCTTTTCTTTTTTTTTTTTTCTATTTTTTGTTTTTCAAAGATGTTTTATATTTAAATGCAATACACAAAACAGCTACCTTTGCTGCAATGAAGGTCTTGACTTTTTGAAAGCAGGACAATCTCTGCCTTCTGACACCCATGACATGCCGGCAGTTGATTTACAGAAGTTAACTAAAAACTGGTGCAAGCTGGGATGAAAACTGGGGTGAAGAAAAAAAAAACATACATGCATATATATATATATATATATATATGTGCTACTGCTAATAATACTTCTTTCCTTTCTTTTGAACCTTATAAAAATGCCAAAAATGCAAAAAATAAATCCATATACCTACCCATCCACCCATCCATCCATCTATCCATCCATCCATCCATCCATCCATCCATCCATCTATCTATCTATCTATCTATCTATCTATCTATCTACCTATCTATCTATCTATCTATCTATCTATCTATCTATCTATCTATCTATCTATCTATCTATCTATCTATCTATCTATCTATCTATCTATCTATCTATCTATCTATCTATCTATCTCTCTATCAAAAATAAATCAAGGATTGTTGCACTTAAAATTTATTATAAGTCCACAAAAGAAAAAAGATTACAACTACCGTATTTATCGGCGTATAACACGCACCCCAAGTTAAGGAGGGAATTTTAAGGAAAAAAACTTTTAGGAGTAAAGTTTAAGGAAGAAAAACTTACATTTAAATGCCCATCAATGCAGCATTATTGGTGTCCATCTGCAACCTTGTCAGTGTCAGTGCAGCCTTGCCCCAGTGTCCATTGCAGCCTTGTCAGTGCAGCTTTGCCCCAGTGCAGAATTGTCAGTGCAGCCTTGTCAGTGCAGCCTTGTCAGTGCAGCTTTGCCCCAGTGCAGAATTGTCAGTGCAGCCTTGTCAGTGCAGCCTTGTCAGTGCAGCCATGTCAGTGCAGCCATGTCAGTGCAGCCTTGTCAGTGCAGCCTTGTCAGTGCAGCCATGTCAGTGCAGCCTTGTCAGTGCAGCCATGTCAGTGCAGCCTTGTCAGTGCAGCCTTGTCAGTGCAGCCATGTCAGTGCAGCCTTGCTCCCGTTCAGCCTTGCCCCCGTTCAGCCTTGCCCCCGTTCAGCCCTGCTCCCTGCTGACATACACAGCGTATGTGTAAATTTAAATATGGCGCCGAGACCGCAGTGACTCGGCGGAGCCGAGATACACATACCTGAGAGTCCTCGGCTTTTCTCGGCGCCGCTTACAGTCCCGCCCCGTCCCGCCCTATGGACTGTAAGCGGCGCCGAGAAAAGCAGAGGACTCTCGGGTATGTGTATCTCGGCTCCGCCGAGTCCCTGCAGTCTCGGCGGCGTATTTGAATTTACACACTGCTGTGTATGTCGGCAGCGATCGCGGCAATTGCCACGATCGTTCCGATCACACACGATTGGGGGGGGGATCGGCCTATAGCATGCAGCCACGATTTTCCCCTGATTTTCAGGGAAAAAAAGTGCATGTTATATGCCGATAAATACGGTATTAACAAAAATGTAGAACATAGCATGTGAATTCTTTATAATAAATTAAATTTAAATGAAATGTAATAAGTGCAAACAATCCTTGATTGATTTTTTTAATATAACATGTAGGAGGGTCTGATTGCTTTCCACTCAAACCACACCCATTGTGCTGTTCACCACAACTATTTGGAATATATATATATATTTATATATATCTATATCTATATCTATAGATAGATAGATCTATCTATCTATCTATCGATCGATCTATCTATCTATCGATCTATCTATCCACTCACCAGCCACTTTATTAGGTAGACATTGTTAGAATCGGGTTGGACAGACTTTTGCCTTAATTCTTCGTGGCATAGATTCAACAATGCCAGAAGTTTGCCAAGCAAAATAGGTGAGTTGGAAGCTCTGGTGCACGAGGAGAACTATGATCTAATTGGTATTGCTGAATCCTGGCTTTATTCTTCTCCTGACTGGGCTATTAATATTCCTGAACTACACCTCTCCCCCATCGTTTGTTTAGTTCCCCCCTCTACCCATTGTCATCCACACACAGGGCCATGGCACTGCCGCCTGTCATCACCATATGGCATGATTTGATAGGTGGGCATTGTGGGCGCACCGCCCCTGCTCTGCACTTCCATACACTTCTATAGGGGAAGGGGGGATCATCACTCTCATGTCGGGATGAGTTGGGGCCCCTACTGATGACGTGGATGGGTCTCTGTGTACTCTGATGATGATGCTGCTGCCAGGCAGATCGCTGGGAAGGAGTCAGACGGCCCGCCAAGCAGCACACAGGATAAAGCTTTGCCCAGCCAACAACCTCACAGGAGCCACAAGTAGGAGGAGAGGAGGGCTCCTTCCATTCCACCACTACGACTTCCATGGCACTTACCTCTACTCCTAACACTCCTCTCACGTTTCCATGGACAATTCATCTAGCATTGCAATATGTAAGTAAGAGCAAGACAAACAAACTACAGACTACTACATATTATTATATATACATATATGTACACGTGTCACACACACACACAGACAGGATACAAGGAAGAGCAAGGGAGGCATACTACTAAAAACCATCCCTGCCCATCGAAAGGCCTTGTGTTGGTGCTGATGCTTGGTGAAGGGAGCCTCCTGTGCATGGGACATGGCTGGGGAATGATGCATGATACAGAGTAGCAACGCTCTCCCCTCTTACTGCACTGATCCCTGTGCCCAGCAGGTGGTAGGCGCCCCCCCCAAAGCAATGAGCAGCAATTTAATGATTGGCAGAAATGTAAGCTGTCAGTCCAGGGCCAGCTCCAGGCGCCACTACAGCGCTAAGTAGAGAAGGGATGGACCCAGCCACAGAGACGTCTGTACTGATACTGGGACCAGGCTCCCGGCGGGGCTCTGATTGCTATAACCGGACCTGGGAGGGGGAGAGTAGCGGCACCAGAATTGGGATGCAACTGTGGAGCGATTGTCATATCGGGTACACGCTCTAATCTCTAATCAGTATAGCCTTGAGATCGGAGAGGGGGCAAAATGTGTCATAGTACCATAACTAGAAAGGCGGCAAATACATGGCATTGCCACATGCTAGGGGGTGATGCACAGAGCAATCCCTGTATTTCTATACAGGTTTTCTTGATGGGTACACATTACCTATGAAGACCAAGCAAATGGGCATAGTGTCAATGATAGGTGGCAATCTAGTTAATTAGAGAATGAAACGAATATAAAATGGCACTACATGGACATGCAGATGGGTAGTCGTGTGCAATACAATGTGGGCACATAATGGGCACAGCTTCGTGTTAAACAATGCCTACATTGCACAGTGTTAATTGTTCCTAAGCTGTACCCTGAAAATGTTTTCTTTGGCCTTAAATTCCTTCTAAAAATAGCAGGGCATTTCCTGGTATGCAAGTATCTCAAAGCACTCCTGTGGCTGCAGTGTTAGCCTTTCGTCCTTTCTTTATCCCAGCCGCATAGCTGTGTGTGTTGTGTGAGATCTAAGGCATTGCAATCTCTGACTTCTAGTCTCAGGGGAATTGGAGTGAAGTTTGGTGATGTCACTACTGTGGTGCTCACTCTTCTCCTTGCTGGCAGCTTTCTGACATGAGGAAGCAAATCCCTGCCTCTACCAAGGTGGCCACCTCCACACACGCTATAAAACAAGACAAGGTAACTCAGTCATGGGGAAAAGATCAGCTGCAGGGAGGCCACAGGCACGACTGGTAACTAGTCCTTTGCCCTCTGCCTTCCTTTTCTTGAGGAACAGCTTCCAGAGTATAGCTTTTATAGGGGAATCTTAGCGACCCTGGAGCTCTTTGCTATGGGCTGATACTAGGTCATGGCCCTTATGCAAAGAGTGGTCAGAAACACCAGTTTTGCTACACCCTTGAAAGTGTCCTAAAACCAAAGAAATGCCAAAGGATCTCAGATTGACCTATAGGATGCAAGCATTCTTTGGTGTTTAATCCCTTACCTTTCTGAAAAATTGACAATTAGGCACACTTTCCACAGGTTCCATAGTGTAGCGGTTATCACGTCTGCTTTACACACAGAAGGTCCTGGGTTGAACCCCCAGTGGAACCATTTTATAATATGAGATCAGATATTAACTTTCTGAAAGTCAGACTTTGGAATGTGCCTCACACAACTCGAAAAAAAGCAATAGAGCCTTCAAATTTGAATGGAACTCAAAAAGTCAACCTTTGCTATATTGTAGGAAACACTGACACATGTTAATTGTTTCTAAGCAGTACCCTGAAAAATATATCTTTGGCCTGAAATTCCTCTTAACAATAGTAGCACACTTCCTGGTATGCAAGCGTGCCCAAGCACTCCTTTCAATGCAGCCGCATAGCTGTGTGTGTGTTGTGTGAGATCTAAGGCATTGCAATCTCTGACTTCTAGTCTCAGGGGTATTGGAGTGAAGTTTGGTGATGTCACTACTGTGGTGCTCACTCTTCTCCTTGCTGGCAGCTTTCTGACATGAGGAAGCAAAGCCCTGCTTCTACCAAGGTGACCACCTCCACACAGAGATACGCTATAAAACAAGACATGGTAACTCAGTCATGGGGAAAAGATCAGCTGCAGGGAGGCCACAGGCATGACTGGAAACTAGTCCATTGCCCTCTGCCTTCCTTTTCTTGAGAAACGGCTTCCAGAGTATAGCTTTTATACGGGAACCGTAGCGACCCTGGAGCTCTTTGCTGTGGGCTGATACTAGGTCATGGCCCTTATGCAAAGAGTGGTCAGAAACACCAGTTTTACTACACCCTTAAAAGTGTCCTAAAACCAAAGAAATGCCAAAGGATCTCAGATTGACCTATAGCATGCAAGCATTCTTTGGTGTTTAACCCTTACCTTTCTGATAAATTGACAATTAAGCATACTTTTCACAGGTTCCATAGTGTAGCGGTTATCACGTCTGCTTTACACGCAGAAGGTCCTGGGTTCAACCCCCAGTGGAACCATTTTGAATTATGAGATCAGATACTGACCTTCTGAAAGTCAGACTTTGGAACGTGCCTCACACAACGCAAGGAAAAGCAGTGGAGCCTTCAAAGTTGAACGGAACTCAAAAAAGTCAACCTTTGCTATATTGTAGGAAGCATTGACACATGGTAATTGTTTCTAAGCAGTAAGCTTAAAAATATATCTTTGGCCTGAAATTCCTCTTAAAAATAGTAGCACACTTCCTGGTATGCAAGCGTGCCCAAGCACTCCTTTCAATGCAGCCGCTTAGCTGTGTGTGTGAGATCTAAGGCATTGCAATCTCTGACTTCTAGTCTCAGGGGAATTGGAGTGAAGTTTGGTGACGTCACTACTGTGGAGCTCACTCTTCTCCTTGCTGGCAGCTTTCTGACATGAGGAAGAAAAGCCCAGCCTCTACCAAGGTGGCCACCTCCACACAGAGATACGCTATAAAACAAGACATGGTAAACCAGTCATGGGGAAAAGATCAGCTGCATGGAGGCCATAGGCACGACTGGAAACCCGCCCTCTGCCTTCCTTTTCTTGAGAAACAGCTTCCAGAGTATAGCTTTTATACGGGAACCGTAGCGACCCAGGAGCTCTTTGCTATGGGCTGATACTAGGTCATGGCCCTTATGCAAAGAGTGGTTAGAAACACCAGTTTTGCTACACCCTTGAAAGTGTCCTAAAACCAAAGAAATGCCAAAGGATCTCAGATTGACCTATAGGATGCAAGCATTCTTTGGTGTTAAAACCCTTACCTTTCTGATAAATTGACAATTAAGCTCAGTTTTCACAGGTTCCATAGTGTAGCGGTTTTCACGTCTGCTTTACTCGCAGAAGGTCCTGGGTTCAACCCCCAGTGGAACCATTTTGTAATATGAGATCAGATACTGACTTTTTGAAAGTAAGACTTTGGAACGTGCCTCACACAACGCAACGAAAAGAAATAGAGCCTTCAAAGTTGAACGGAACTCAAAAAGTCAAACTTTGCTATATTGTAGGAAACATTGACACATGTTAATTGTTTCTAAGCAGTACCCTGAAAAATATATCTTTGGCCTGAAATTCCTCTTAAAAATAGTAGAACACTTCCTGGTATGCAAGCGTGCCCAAGCACTCCTTTCAATGCAGCCGCATAGCTATGTGTGTGTTGTGTGAGATCTAAGGCATTGCAATCTCTGACTTCTAGTCTCAGGGGAATTGGAGTGAAATTTGGTGATGTCACTACTGTGGAGCTCACTCTTCTCCTTGCTGGCAGCTTTCTGACATGAGGAAGAAAAGCCCAGCCTCTACCAAGGTGGCCACCTCCACACAGAGATACGCTATAAAACAAGACATTTTAAGCCAATCATGGGGAAAAGATCAGCTGCAGGGAGGCCACAGGCACGACTGGAAACTAGTCCTTTGCCCTCTGCCTTCCTTTTCTTGAGAAACGGCTTCCAGAGTATAGCTTTTATACGGGAACCGTAGCGACCAAGGAGCTCTTTGCTATGGGCTGATACTAGGTCATGGCCCTTATGCAAAGAGTGGTCAGAAAAAACAGTTTTGCTACACCCTTGAAAGTGTCCTAAAACCAAAGAAATGCCAAAGGATCTCAGATTGACCTATAGGATGCAAGCGTTCTTTGGTGTTTAACCCTTACCTTTCTGATAAATTGACAATTAAGCACACCTTTCACAAGTTCCATAGTGTAGCGGTTATCACGTCTGCTTTACACGCAGAAGGTCCTGGGTTCAACCTCCAGTGGAACCATTTTGAATTATGAGATCAGATACTGACTTTCTGAAAATCAGACTTTGGAACGTGCCTCACACAACGCAAAGAAAAGAAATAGAGCCTTCAAAGTTGAACGGAACTCAAAAAGTCAACCTTTGCTATATTGTAGGAAACATTGACACATGTTAATTGTTTCTAAGCAGTACCCTGAAAAATATATCTTTGTCCTGAAATTCTTCTTAAAAATAGTAGAACACTTCCTGGTATGCAAGCCTGCCCAAGCACTCCTTTCAATGCAGCCGCATAGCTGTGTGTGTGTTTTGTGAGATCTAAGGCATTGCAATCTCTGACTTCTACTCTCAGGGGAATTGGAGTGAAGTTTGGTGATGTCACTACTGTGGTGCTCACTCTTCTCCTTGCTGGCAGCTTTCTGACATGAGGAAGCAAATCCCTGCCTCTACCAAGGTGGCCACCTCCACACAGAGATACGTTATAAAAGAAGACATGGTAAGCCAGTCATGGGGAAAAGATCAGCTGCAGGGAGGCCACAGGCACGACTGGAAACTCGTCCTTTGTCTCTGCCTTCCTTTTCTTGAGAAACGGCTTCCAGAGTATAGCTTTTATACGGGAACCGTAGCGACCCAGGAGCTCTTTGCTATGGGCTGATACTAGGTCATGGCCCTTATGCAAAGAGTGGTCAGAAACACCAGTTTTGCTACACCCTTGAAAGTGTCCTAAAACCAAAGAAATGTCATAGGATCTCAGATTGACCTATAGGATGCAAGCGTTCTTTGGTGTTTAACCCTTACCTTTCTGATAAATTGACAATAATGGACACTTTTCACAGGTTCCATAGTGTAGCGGGTATCACATCTGCTTTACTCGCAGAAGGTCCTGGGTTAAACCCCCAGTGGAACCATTTTGAATTATGAGATCAGATACTGACTTTCTGAAAGTCAGACTTTGAAACGTGCCTCACACAACGCAACGAAAAGAAATAGAGCCTTCAAAGTTGAACGGATCTCAAAAAGTCAAACTTTGCTATATTGTAGGAAATATTGACACATGTTAATTGTTTCTAAGCAGTAACCTGAAAAATATATCTTTGGCCTGAAATTCTTCTTAAAAATAGTAGAACACTTCCTGGTATGCAAGCCTGCCCAAGCACTCCTTTCAATGCAGCCGCATAGCTGTGTGTGTGTTTTGTGAGATCTAAGGCATTGCAATCTCTGACTTCTAGTCTCAGGGGAATTGGAGTGAAGTTTGGTGATGTCACTACTGTGGTGCTCACTCTTCTCCTTGCTGGCAGCTTTCTGACATGAGGAAGCAAATCCCTGCCTCTACCAAGGTGGCCACCTCCACACAGAGATACGTTATATAAGAAGACATGGTAAGCCAGTCATGGGGAAAAGATCAGCTGCAGGGAGGCCACAGGCACGACTGGAAACTCGTCCTTTGTCTCTGCCTTCCTTTTCTTGAGAAACGGCTTCCAGAGTATAGCTTTTATACGGGAACCGTAGCGACCAAGGAGCTCTTTGCTATGGGCTGATACTAGGTCATGGCCCTTATGCAAAGAGTGGTCAGAAACACCAGTTTTGCTACACCCTTGAAAGTGTCCTAAAACCAAAGAAATGTCATAGGATCTCAGATTGACCTATAGGATGCAAGCGTTCTTTGGTGTTTAACCCTTACCTTTCTGATAAATTGACAATAATGGACACTTTTCACAGGTTCCATAGTGTAGCGGGTATCACGTCTGCTTTACTCGCAGAAGGTCCTGGGTTAAACCCCCAGTGGAACCATTTTGAATTATGAGATCAGATACTGACTTTCTGAAAGTCAGACTTTGAAACGTGCCTCACACAACGCAACGAAAAGAAATAGAGCCTTCAAAGTTGAACGGATCTCAAAAAGTCAAACTTTGCTATATTGTAGGAAATATTGACACATGTTAATTGTTTCTAAGCAGTAACCTGAAAAATATATCTTTGGCCTGAAATTCCTCTTAAAAATAGTAGCACACTTCCTGGTATGCAAGCGTGCCCAAGCACTCCTTTCGATGCAGCCGCATAGCTGTGTGTGTGTTGTGTGAGATATAAGGCTTTGCAAACTCTGACTTCTAGTCTCAGGGGTATTGGAGTGAAGTTTGGTGATTTCACTACTGTGGTGCTCAGTCTTCTCCTTGCTGGTGGCTTTCTGACATGAGGAAGCAAAGCCCTTCCTCTACCAAGGTGGCCACCTTTACACAGAGACACGCTATAAAACAAGACATGGTAAGTCAGTCACGGGGAAAAGATCAGCTGCAGGGAGGCCACAGGCATGACTGGTAACTAGTCCTTTGCCCTCTGCCTTCGTTTTCTTGAGGAACGGCTTCCAGAGTATAGCTTTTATAAGGGAACCATAGCGACCCTGGAGCTCTTTGCTATGGGCTGATAGTAGGTTATGGCCCTTATGCAAAGCGTGGTCAGAAACACCAGTTTTGCTACCCCCTTGAAAGTGTCCTAAAACCAAGGAAATGCCAAAGGATCTCAGGTTGACCTATAGGATGCAAGTATTCTTTGGTTTTTAACTCTTACCTTTCTGAAAAATTGACAATTAGGTACACTTTTCACAGGTTCCATAGTGTAGCGGTTATCACGTCTGCTTTACACGCAGAAGGTCCTGGGTTCAACCCCCAGTGGAACCATTTTGTAATATGAGATCAGATACTAACTTTCTAAAAGTCAGAGTTTGGAACGTGCCTCACACAACGCAAAGGAATGCAATAGAGCCTTCAAAGTTGAACAGAACTCAAAAAGTCAACCTTTGCTATATTGTAGGAAACATTGACTCATGTTAATTGTTTCTAAGCAGTACCCTAAAAAATATATCTGTGGCCTGAAATTCCTCTTAAAAATAGTAGCGCACTTCCTGGTATGCAAGCGTGCCCAAGCACTCCTTTCGATGCAGCCGCATAGCTGTGTGTGTGTTGTGTGAGATATAAGGCTTTGCAAACTCTGACTTCTAGTCTCAGGGGTATTGGAGTGAAGTTTGGTGATGTCACTACTGTGGTGCTCACTCTTCTCCTTGCTGGTGGCTTTCTGACATGAGGAAGCAAAGCCCTTCCTCTACCAAGGTGGCTACCTTTACACAGAGACACGCTATAAAAAAAGACATGGTAAGTCAGTCATGGGGAAAAGATCAGCTGCAGGGAGGCCACAGGCATGACTGGTAACTAGTCCTTTGCCCTCTGCCTTCATTTTCTTGAGGAACGGCTTCCAGAGTATAGCTTTTATAAGGGAACCATAGCGACCCTGGAGCTCTTTGCTATGGGCTGATACTAGGTCATGGCCCTTATGCAAAGAGTGGTCAGAAACACCAGTTTTGCTACACCCTTGAAAGTGTCCTAAAACCAAAGAAATGCCAAAGGATCTCAGATTGACCTACAGGATGCAAGAATTCTTTGGTTTTTAACCCTTACCTTTCTGAAAAATTGACAATTAGGGACTCTTTTCACAGGTTCCATAGTGTAGCGGTTATCACGTCTGCTTTACACGCAGAAGGTCCTGGGTTCAACCCCCAGTGGAACCATTTTGTAATATGAAGTCAGCTACTGACTTTCTAAAAGTCAGACTTTGGAACGTGCCTCACACAACGCAAAGGAATGCAATAGAGCCTTCAAAGTTGAACAGAACTCAAAAAGTCAACCTTTGCTATATTGTAGGAAACATTGTCTCATGTTGTTTCTAAGAAGTACCCTGAAAAATATATCTTTGGCCTGAAATTCCTCTTAAAAATAGTAGCACACTTCCTGGTATGCAAGCGCACCCAAGCACTCCTTTCAACGCAGCCGCTTAGCTGTGTGTGTGTTGTGTAAGATCTAAGGCATTGCAATCTCTGAATTCTAGTTGCAGGGAAATTGGAGTGAAGTTTGGTGATGTCACTACCGTTGTGCTCACTCTTCTCCTTGCTGGCAGCTTCCTGACATGAGGAAGCAAATCCCTGCCTCTACCAAGGTGGCCACCTCCACACAGAGACACGCTATAAAACAAGACATGGTAAGTCAGTCAGGGGGAAAAGATCAGCAGCAGGGTGGCCAAAGGCATGACCGGTAACTAGTCCTTTGCCCTCTGCTTTCATTTTCCTGAGGAACGGCTTCCAGAAGTATACCTTTTATAAGGGAACCATAGCGTCCCTGGAGCTCTTTGCTATGGGCTGATAGTAGGTTATGGCCCTTATGCAAAGAGTGGTCAGAAACACCAGTTTTGCTACCCCCTTGAAAGTGTCCTAAAACCAAGGAAATGCCAAAGGATCTCAGGTTGACCTATAGGATGCAAGCAATCTTTGGTGTTTAACCCTTCCCTTTCTGAAAAATTGACATTTAGGCAAACTTTTCACAGGTTCCATAGTGTAGCGGTTATCACGTCTGCTTTACACGCAGAAGGTCCTGGGTTCAACCCCCAGTGGAACCATTTTGTAATATGAGATCACATACTGACTTTCTAAAAGTCAGACTTTGGAACGTGCCTCACACAACGCAAAGGGATGCAATAGAGCCTTCAAAGTTGAACAGAACTCAAAAAGTCAACCTTTGCTATATTGTAAGAAACCTTGACACATGTTAATTGTTTCTAAGCAGTACCCTGAAAAATATATCTTTGGCCTGAAATTCCTCTTAAAAATAGTAGCGCACTTCCTGGTATGCAAGCGTGCCCAAGCACTCCTTTCGATGCAGCCGCATAGCTGTGTGTGTGTTGTGTGAGATATAAGGCTTTGCAAACTCTGACTTCTAATCTCAGGGGTATTGGAGTGAAGTTTGGTGATGTCACTACTGTGGTGCTCACTCTTCTCCTTGCTGGTGGCTTTCTGACATGAGGAAGCAAAGCCCTTCCTCTACCAAGGTGGCTACCTTTACACAGAGACACGCTATAAAACAAGACATGGTAAGTCAGTCATGGGGAAAAGATCAGCTGCAGGGAGGCCACAGGCATGACTGGTAACTAGTCCTTTGCCCTCTGCCTTCATTTTCTTGAGGAACGGCTTCCAGAGTATAGCTTTTATAAGGGAACCATAGCGACGCTGGAGCTCTTTGCTATGGGCTGATACTAGGTCATGGCCCTTATGCAAAGAGTGGTCAGAAACACCAGTTTTGCTACCCCCTTGAAAGTGTCCTAAAACCAAAGAAATGCCAAAGGATCTCAGATTGACCTATAGAATGCAAGCATTCTTTGGTATTTAACCCTTACCTTTCTGAAAAATTTACAATTAGGCACACTTTTCACAGGTTCCATAGTGTAGCGGTTATCACGTCTGCTTTACACGCAGAAGGTCCTGGGTTCAACCCCCAGTGGAACCATTTTGTAATATGAGATCAGATACTGACTTTCTAAAAGTCAGACTTTGGAACGTGCCTCACACAACGCAAAGGAGTGCAAAAGAGCCTTCAAAGTTGAACAGAACTCAAAAAGTCAATCTTTGCTATATTGTAGGAAACATTGACTCATGTTAATTGTTTCTAAGCAGTACCCTGAAATATATATCTTTGGCCTGAAATTCCTCTTAAAAATAGTAGCGCACTTTCTGGTATGCAAGCGTGCCCAAGAACTCCTTACGATGCAGCCGCATAGCTGTGTGTGTGTGTTGTAAGGCTTTGCAAACTCTGACTTCTAGTCTCAGGGGTATTGGAGTAAAGTTTGGTGATGTCACTACTGTGGTGCTCAGTCTTCTCCTTGCTGGTGGCTTTCTGACATGAGGAAGCAAAGCCCTTCCTCTACCAAGGTGGCCACCTTTACACAGAGACACGCTATAAAACAAGACATGGTAAGTCAGTCACGGGGAAAAGATCTGCTGCAGGGAGGCCACAGGCATGACTGGTAACTAGTCCTTTGCCCTCTGCCTTCATTTTCTTGAGTAACGGCTTCCAGAGTATAGCTTTTATAAGGGAACCATAGCTACCCTGGAGCTCTTTGCTATGGGCTGATACTAGGTCATGGCCCTTATGCAAAGAGTGGTCAGAAACACCAGTTTTGCTACACCCTTGAAAGTGTCCTTAAACCAAAGAAATGCCAAAGGATCTCAGATTGACCTATAGGATGCAAGAATTCTTTGGTTTTAAACCCTTACCTTTCTGAAAAATTGACAATTAGGCACGCTTTTCACAGGTTCCATAGTGTAGCGGTTATCACGTCTGCTTTACACGCAGAAGGTCCTGGGTTCAACCCCCAGTGGAACCATTTTGTAATATGAGATCAGATACTGACTTTCTAAAAGTCAGACTTTGGAACGTGCCTCACACAACGCAAAGCAATGCAATAGAGCCTTCAAAGTTGAACAGAACTCAAAAAGTCAACCTTTGCTATATTGTAGGAATCATTGACTCATGTTGTTTCATAGAAGTACCCTGAAAAATATATCTTTGGCCTGAAATTCCTCTTAAAAATAGTAGCACACTTCCTGGTATGCAAGCGTGCCCAAGCACTCCTTTCAACGCAGCCGCTTAGCTGTGTGTGTGTTGTGTGAGATCTAAGGCATTGCAATCTCTGAATTCTAGTTGCAGGGGAATTGGAGTGAAGTTTGGTGATGTCACTACTGTGGTGCTCACTCTTCTCCTTGCTGGCAGCTTCCTGACATGAGGAAGCAAATCCCTGCCTCTACCAAGGTGGCCACCTCCACACAGAGACACGCTATAAAACAAAACATGGTAAGTCAGTCACGGGGAAAAGATCAGCAGCAGGGTGGCCACAGGCATGACTGGTAACTAGTCCTTTGCCCTCTGCCTTCATTTTCTTGAGGAATGGCTTCCAGAGTATAGCTTTTATAAGGGAACCATAGCGACCCTGGAGCTCTTTGCTATGGGCTGATAGTAGGTTATGGCCCTTATGCAAAGAGTGGTCAGAAACACCAGTTTTGCTACACCCTTGAAAGTGTCCTAAAACCAAGGAAATGCCAAAGGATCTCAGATTGACCTATAGGATGCAAGCATTCTTTGGTTTTTAACCCTTACCATTCTGAAAAATTGACAATTAGGCACACTTTTCACAGGTTCCATAGTGTAGCGGTTATCACGTCTGCTTTACACGCAGAAGGTCCTGGGTTCAACCCCCAGTGGAACCATTTTGTAATATGAAGTCAGCTACTGACTTTCTAAAAGTCAGACTTTGGAACGTGCCTCACACAACGCAAAGGGATGCAATAGAGCCTTCAAAGTTGAACAGAACTCAAAAAGTCAACCTTTGCTATATTGTAAGAAACCTTGACACATGTTAATTGTTTCTAAGCAGTACCCTGAAAAATATATCTTTGGCCTGAAATTCCTCTTAAAAATAGTAGCGCACTTCCTGGTATGCAAGCGTGCCCAAGCACTCCTTTCGATGCAGCCGCATAGCTGTGTGTGTGTTGTGTGAGATATAAGGCTTTGCAAACTCTGACTTCTAATCTCAGGGGTATTGGAGTGAAGTTTGGTGATGTCACTACTGTGGTGCTCACTCTTCTCCTTGCTGGTGGCTTTCTGACATGAGGAAGCAAAGCCCTTCCTCTACCAAGGTGGCTACCTTTACACAGAGACACGCTATAAAAAAAGACATGGTAAGTCAGTCATGGGGAAAAGATCAGCTGCAGGGAGGCCACAGGCATGACTGGTAACTAGTCCTTTGCCCTCTGCCTTCATTTTCTTGAGGAACGGCTTCCAGAGTATAGCTTTTATAAGGGAACCATAGCGACGCTGGAGCTCTTTGCTATGGGCTGATACTAGGTCATGGCCCTTATGCAAAGAGTGGTCAGAAACACCAGTTTTGCTACCCCCTTGAAAGTGTCCTAAAACCAAAGAAATGCCAAAGGATCTCAGATTGACCTATAGAATGCAAGCATTCTTTGGTATTTAACCCTTACCTTTCTGAAAAATTTACAATTAGGCACACTTTTCACAGGTTCCATAGTGTAGCGGTTATCACGTCTGCTTTACACGCAGAAGGTCCTGGGTTCAACCCCCAGTGGAACCATTTTGTAATATGAGATCAGATACTGACTTTCTAAAAGTCAGACTTTGGAACGTGCCTCACACAACGCAAAGGAGTGCAAAAGAGCCTTCAAAGTTGAACAGAACTCAAAAAGTCAATCTTTGCTATATTGTAGGAAACATTGACTCATGTTAATTGTTTCTAAGCAGTACCCTGAAATATATATCTTTGGCCTGAAATTCCTCTTAAAAATAGTAGCGCACTTTCTGGTATGCAAGCGTGCCCAAGAACTCCTTACGATGCAGCCGCATAGCTGTGTGTGTGTGTTGTAAGGCTTTGCAAACTCTGACTTCTAGTCTCAGGGGTATTGGAGTAAAGTTTGGTGATGTCACTACTGTGGTGCTCAGTCTTCTCCTTGCTGGTGGCTTTCTGACATGAGGAAGCAAAGCCCTTCCTCTACCAAGGTGGCCACCTTTACACAGAGACACGCTATAAAACAAGACATGGTAAGTCAGTCACGGGGAAAAGATCTGCTGCAGGGAGGCCACAGGCATGACTGGTAACTAGTCCTTTGCCCTCTGCCTTCATTTTCTTGAGTAACGGCTTCCAGAGTATAGCTTTTATAAGGGAACCATAGCTACCCTGGAGCTCTTTGCTATGGGCTGATACTAGGTCATGGCCCTTATGCAAAGAGTGGTCAGAAACACCAGTTTTGCTACACCCTTGAAAGTGTCCTTAAACCAAAGAAATGCCAAAGGATCTCAGATTGACCTATAGGATGCAAGAATTCTTTGGTTTTTAACCCTTACCTTTCTGAAAAATTGACAATTAGGCACGCTTTTCACAGGTTCCATAGTGTAGCGGTTATCACGTCTGCTTTACACGCAGAAGGTCCTGGGTTCAACCCCCAGTGGAACCATTTTGTAATATGAGATCAGATACTGACTTTCTAAAAGTCAGACTTTGGAACGTGCCTCACACAACGCAAAGCAATGCAATAGAGCCTTCAAAGTTGAACAGAACTCAAAAAGTCAACCTTTGCTATATTGTAGGAATCATTGACTCATGTTGTTTCATAGAAGTACCCTGAAAAATATATCTTTGGCCTGAAATTCCTCTTAAAAATAGTAGCACACTTCCTGGTATGCAAGCGTGCCCAAGCACTCCTTTCAACGCAGCCGCTTAGCTGTGTGTGTGTTGTGTGAGATCTAAGGCATTGCAATCTCTGAATTCTAGTTGCAGGGGAATTGGAGTGAAGTTTGGTGATGTCACTACTGTGGTGCTCACTCTTCTCCTTGCTGGCAGCTTCCTGACATGAGGAAGCAAATCCCTGCCTCTACCAAGGTGGCCACCTCCACACAGAGACACGCTATAAAACAAGACATGGTAAGTCAGTCACGGGGAAAAGATCAGCAGCAGGGTGGCCACAGGCATGACTGGTAACTAGTCCTTTGCCCTCTGCCTTCATTTTCTTGAGGAATGGCTTCCAGAGTATAGCTTTTATAAGGGAACCATAGCGACCCTGGAGCTCTTTGCTATGGGCTGATAGTAGGTTATGGCCCTTATGCAAAGAGTGGTCAGAAACACCAGTTTTGCTACACCCTTGAAAGTGTCCTAAAACCAAGGAAATGCCAAAGGATCTCAGATTGACCTATAGGATGCAAGCATTCTTTGGTTTTTAACCCTTACCATTCTGAAAAATTGACAATTAGGCACACTTTTCACAGGTTCCATAGTGTAGCGGTTATCACGTCTGCTTTACACGCAGAAGGTCCTGGGTTCAACCCCCAGTGGAACCATTTTGTAATATGAGATCAGATACTGACTTTCTAAAAGTCAGACTTTGGAACGTGCCACACAACGCAAAGGAATGCAATAGAGCCTTCAAAGTTGAACAGAACTCAAAAAGTCAACCTTTGCTATATTGTACTAAACATTGACTCATGTTAATTGTTTCTAAGCAGTACCCTGAAAAATATATCTTTGGCCTGAAATTCCTCTTAAAAATAGTAGCACACTTCCTGGTATGCAAGCGTGCCCAAGAACTCCTTTCGATGCAGCCACATAGCTGTGTGTGTGTTGTAAGGCTTTGCAAACTCTGACTTCTAGTCTCAGGGGTATTGTAGTGAAGTTTGGTGATGTCACTACTGTGGTGCTCAGTCTTCTCCTTGCTGGCAGCTTTCTGACATGAGGAAGCAAAGCCCTGCTTCTACCAAGGTGACCACCTCCACACAGAGATACGCTATAAAACAAGACATGGTAACTCAGTCATGGGGAAAAGATCAGCTGCAGGGAGGCCACAGGCATGACTGGAAACTAGTCCATTGCCCTCTGCCTTCCTTTTCTTGAGAAACGGCTTCCAGAGTATAGCTTTCATGCGGGAACCGTAGCGATCCTGGAGCTCTTTGCTATGGGCTGATACTAGGTCATGGCCCCTTATGCAAAGAGTGGTTATAAACACCAGTTTTGCTACACCCTTGAAAGTGTCCTAAAACCAAAGAAATGCCAAAGGATCTCAGATTGACCTATAGGATGCAAGCATTCTTTGGTGTTTAACCCTTACCTTTCTGATAAATTGACAATTAAGCACACTTTTCACAGGTTCCATAGTGTAGCGGTTATCACGTCTGCTTTACACGCAGTAGGTCCTGGGTTCAACCCCCAGTGGAACCATTTTGAATTATGAGATCAGATACTGACTTTCTGAAAGTCAGACTTTGGAACGTGCCTCACACAACGCAAGGAAAAGCAGTGGAGCCTTCAAAGTTGAACGGAACTCAAAAAAGTCAACCTTTGCTATAATGTAGGAAGCATTGACACATGTTAATTGTTTCTAAGCAGTAAGCTTAAAAATATATCTTTGGCCTGAAATTCCTCTTAAAAATAGTAGCACACTTCCTGGTATGCAAGCGTGCCCAAGCACTCCTTTCAATGCAGCCGCTTAGCTGTGTGTGTGTTGTGTGAGATCTAAGGCATTGCAATCTCTGACTTCTAGTCTCAGGGGAATTGGAGTGAAGTTTGGTGACGTCACTACTGTTGTGCTCACTCTTCTCCTTGCTGGCAGCTTTCTGACATGAGGAAGAAAAGCCCAGCCTCTACCAAGGTGGCCACCTCCACACAGAGACACGCTATAAAACAAGACATGGTAAGTCAGTCACGGGGAAAAGATCAGCTGCAGGGAGGCCACAGGCATGACTGGTAACTAGTCCTTTGCCCTCTGCCTTCATTTTCTTGAGGAACGGCTTCCAGAGTATAGCTTTTATAAGGGAACAATAGCGACCCTGGAGCTCTTTGCTATGGGCTGATAGTAGGTTATGGCCCTTATGCAAAGCTTGGTCAGAAACACCAGTTTTGCTACCCCCTTGAAAGTGTCCTAAAACCAAGGAAATGCCAAAGGATCTCAGGTTGACCTATAGGATGCAAGCAATCTTTGGTGTTTAACCCTTCCCTTTCTGAAAAATTGACATTCAGGCACACTTTTCACAGGTTCCATAGTGTAGCGATTATCACGTCTGCTTTACACGCAGAAGGTCCTGTGTTCAACCCCCAGTGGAACCATTTTGTAATATGAGATCAGATACTGACTTTCTAAAAGTCAGACTTTGGAACGTGCCTCACACAACGCAAAGGAATGCAATAGAGCCTTCAAAGTTGAACAGAACTCAAAAAGTCAACCTTTGCTATATTGTAGGAAACATTGACTCATGTTGTTTCTAAGAAGTACCCTGAAAAATATATCTTTGGCCTGAAATTCCTCTTAAAAATAGTAGCACACTTCCTGGTATGCAAGCATGCCCAAGCACTCCTTTCAACGCAGCCGCTTAGCTGTGTGTATGTTGTGTGAGATATAAGGCTTTGCAAACTCTGACTTCTAGTCTCAGGGGTATTGGAGTGAAGTTTTGTGATATCACTACTGTGGTGCTCACTCTTCTCCTTGCTGGTGGCTTTCTGACATGAGGAAGCAAAGCCCTGCCTCTATCAAGGTGGCCACCTCTACACAGATACACTCTATAATACAAGACATGGTAAGCCAGCCATGGGGAAAAGATCAGCTGCAGGAAGGCCACAGGCATGACTGGTAACTAGTCCTTTGCCCTCTGCCTTCATTTTCTTGAGGAACGGCTTCCAGAGTATAGCTTTTATAAGGGAACCATAGCGACCCTGGAGCTCTTTGCTATGGGCTGATAGTAGGTTATGGCCCTTATGCAAAGCGTGGTCAGAAACACCAGTTTTGCTACCCCCTTGAAAGTGTCCTAAAACCAAGGAAATGCCAAAGGATCTCAGGTTGACCTATAGGATGCAAGCAATCTTTGGTTTTTAACCCTTACCTTTCTGAAAAATTGACATTTAGGCACACTTTTCACAGGTTCCATAGTGTAGCGGTTATCACGTCTGCTTTACACGCGGAAGGTCCTGGGTTCAACCCCCAGTGGAACCATTTTGTAATATGAGATCAGATACTGACTTTCTGAAAGTTATACTTTGGAACGTGCCTCACACAACGCAAAGGAATGCAATAGAGCCTTCAAAGTTGAACAGAACTAAAAAAGTCAACCTTTGCTATATTGTAGGAAACATTGACTCATGTTAATTGTTTCTAAGCAGTACCCTAAAAAATATATCTTTGGCCTGAAATTCCTCTTAAAAATAGTAGCGCACTTCCTGGTATGCAAGCGTGCCCAAGCACTCCTTTCGATGCAGCCGCATAGCTGTGTGTGTGTTGTGTGAGATATAAGGCTTTGCAAACTCTGACTTCTAGTCTCAGGGGTATTGGAGTGAAGTTTGGTGATGTCACTACTGTGGTGCTCACTCTTCTCCTTGCTGGTGGCTTTCTGACATGAGGAAGCAAAGCCCTTCCTCTACCAAGGTGGCTACCTTTACACAGAGACACGCTATAAAAAAAGACATGGTAAGTCAGTCATGGGGAAAAGATCAGCTGCAGGGAGGCCACAGGCATGACTGGTAACTAGTCCTTTGCCCTCTGCCTTCATTTTCTTGAGGAACGGCTTCCAGAGTATAGCTTTTATAAGGGAACAATAGCGACCCTGGAGCTCTTTGCTATGGGCTGATAGTAGGTTATGGCCCTTATGCAAAGCTTGGTCAGAAACACCAGTTTTGCTACCCCCTTGAAAGTGTCCTAAAACCAAGGAAATGCCAAAGGATCTCAGGTTGACCTATAGGATGCAAGCAATCTTTGGTGTTTAACCCTTCCCTTTCTGAAAAATTGACATTCAGGCACACTTTTCACAGGTTCCATAGTGTAGCGATTATCACGTCTGCTTTACACGCAGAAGGTCCTGTGTTCAACCCCCAGTGGAACCATTTTGTAATATGAGATCAGATACTGACTTTCTAAAAGTCAGACTTTGGAACGTGCCTCACACAACGCAAAGGAATGCAATAGAGCCTTCAAAGTTGAACAGAACTCAAAAAGTCAACCTTTGCTATATTGTAGGAAACATTGACTCATGTTGTTTCTAAGAAGTACCCTGAAAAATATATCTTTGGCCTGAAATTCCTCTTAAAAATAGTAGCACACTTCCTGGTATGCAAGCATGCCCAAGCACTCCTTTCAACGCAGCCGCTTAGCTGTGTGTGTGTTGTGTGAGATATAAGGCTTTGCAAACTCTGACTTCTAGTCTCAGGGGTATTGGAGTGAAGTTTTGTGATATCACTACTGTGGTGCTCACTCTTCTCCTTGCTGGTGGCTTTCTGACATGAGGAAGCAAAGCCCTGCCTCTATCAAGGTGGCCACCTCTACACAGATACACTCTATAATACAAGACATGGTAAGCCAGCCATGGGGAAAAGATCAGCTGCAGGAAGGCCACAGGCATGACTGGTAACTAGTCCTTTGCCCTCTGCCTTCATTTTCTTGAGGAACGGCTTCCAGAGTATAGCTTTTATAAGGGAACCATAGCGACCCTGGAGCTCTTTGCTATGGGCTGATAGTAGGTTATGGCCCTTATGCAAAGCGTGGTCAGAAACACCAGTTTTGCTACCCCCTTGAAAGTGTCCTAAAACCAAGGAAATGCCAAAGGATCTCAGGTTGACCTATAGGATGCAAGCAATCTTTGGTTTTTAACCCTTACCTTTCTGAAAAATTGACATTTAGGCACACTTTTCACAGGTTCCATAGTGTAGCGGTTATCACGTCTGCTTTACACGCGGAAGGTCCTGGGTTCAACCCCCAGTGGAACCATTTTGTAATATGAGATCAGATACTGACTTTCTGAAAGTTATACTTTGGAACGTGCCTCACACAACGCAAAGGAATGCAATAGAGCCTTCAAAGTTGAACAGAACTAAAAAAGTCAACCTTTGCTATATTGTAGGAAACATTGACTCATGTTAATTGTTTCTAAGCAGTACCCTAAAAAATATATCTTTAGCCCGAAATTCCTCTTAAAAATAGTAGCGCACTTCCTGGTATGCAAGCGTGCCCAAGCACTCCTTTCGATGCAGCCGCATAGCTGTGTGTGTGTTGTGTGAGATATAAGGCTTTGCAAACTCTGACTTCTAGTCTCAGGGGTATTGGAGTGAAGTTTGGTGATGTCACTACTGTGGTGCTCACTCTTCTCCTTGCTGGTGGCTTTCTGACATGAGGAAGCAAAGCCCTTCCTCTACCAAGGTGGCTACCTTTACACAGAGACACGCTATAAAAAAAGACATGGTAAGTCAGTCATGGGGAAAAGATCAGCTGCAGGGAGGCCACAGGCATGACTGGTAACTAGTCCTTTGCCCTCTGCCTTCATTTTCTTGAGGAACGGCTTCCAGAGTATAGCTTTTATAAGGGAACCATAGCGACCCTGGAGCTCTTTGCTATGGGCTGATACTAGGTCATGGCCCTTATGCAAAGAGTGGTCAGAAACACCAGTTTTCCTACACCCTTGAAAGTGTCCTAAAACCAAAGAAATGCCAAAGGATCTCAGATTGACCTACAGGATGCAAGAATTCTTTGGTTTTTAACCCTTACCTTTCTGAAAAATTGACAATTAGGGACTCTTTTCACAGGTTCCATAGTGTAGCGGTTATCACGTCTGCTTTACACGCAGAAGGTCCTGGGTTCAACCCCCAGTGGAACCATTTTGTAATATGAGATCAGCTACTGACTTTCTAAAAGTCAGACTTTGGAACGTGCCTCACACAACGCAAAGGAATGCAATAGAGCTTTCAAAGTTGAACAGAACTCAAAAAGTCAACCTTTGCTATATTGTAGGAAACATTGTCTCATGTTGTTTCTAAGAAGTACCCTGAAAAATATATCTTTGGCCTGAAATTCCTCTTAAAAATAGTAGCACACTTCCTGGTATGCAAGCTTACCCAAGCACTCCTTTCAACGCAGCCGCTTAGCTGTGTGTGTGTTGTGTAAGATCTAAGGCATTGCAATCTCTGAATTCTAGTTGCAGGGAAATTGGAGTGAAGTTTGGTGATGTCACTACCGTTGTGCTCACTCTTCTCCTTGCTGGCAGCTTCCTGACATGAGGAAGCAAATCCCTGCCTCTACCAAGGTGGCCACCTCCACACAGAGACACGCTATAAAACAAGACATGGTAAGTAAGTCAGTCAGGGGGAAAAGATCAGCAGCAGGGTGGCCAAAGGCATGACCGGTAACTAGTCCTTTGCCCTCTGCCTTCATTTTCCTGAGGAACGGCTTCCAGAGTATACCTTTTATAAGGGAACCATAGCGTCCCTGGAGCTCTTTGCTATGGGCTGATAGTAGGTTATTGCCCTTATGCAAAGAGTGGTCAGAAACACCAGTTTTGCTACCCCCTTGAAAGTGTCCTAAAACCAAGGAAATGCCAAAGGATCTCAGGTTGACCTATAGGATGCAAGCAATCTTTGGTGTTTAACCCTTCCCTTTCTGAAAAATTGACATTTAGGCAAACTTTTCACAGGTTCCATAGTGTAGCGGTTATCACGTCTGCTTTACACGTAGAAGGTCCTGGGTTCAACCCCCAGTGGAACCATTTTGTAATATGAGATCAGATACTGACTTTCTAAAAGTCAGACTTTGGAACGTGCCTCACACAACGCAAAGGGATGCAATAGAGCCTTCAAAGTTGAACAGAACTCAAAAAGTCAACCTTTTGCTATATTGTAAGAAACCTTGACACATGTTAATTGTTTCTAAGCAGTACCCTGAAAAATATATCTTTGGCCTGAAATTCCTCTTAAAAATAGTAGCGCACTTCCTGGTATGCAAGCGTGCCCAAGCACTCCTTTCGATGCAGCCGCATAGCTGTGTGTGTGTTGTGTGAGATATAAGGCTTTGCAAACTCTGACTTCTAGTCTCAGGGGTATTGGAGTGAAGTTTGGTGATGTCACTACTGTGGTGCTCACTCTTCTCCTTGCTGGTGGCTTTCTGACATGAGGAAGCAAAGCCCTTCCTCTACCAAGGTGGCTACCTTTACACAGAGACACGCCTTAAAAAAAGACATGGTAAGTCAGTCATGGGGAAAAGATCAGCTGCAGGGAGGCCACAGGCATGACTGGTAACTAGTCCTTTGCCCTCTGCCTTCCTTTCTTGAGGAACGGCTTCCAGAGTATAGCTTTTATAAGGGAACCATAGCGACCCTGGAGCTCTTTGCTATGGGCTGATACTAGGTCATGGCCCTTATGCAAAGAGTGGTCAGAAACACCAGTTTTGCTACCCCCTTGAAAGTGTCCTAAAACCAAAGAAATGCCAAAGGATCTCAGATTGACCTATAGAATGCAAGCATTCTTTGGTATTTAACCCTTACCTTTCTGAAAAATTGACAATTAGGCACACTTTTCACAGGTTCCATAGTGTAGCGGTTATCACGTCTGCTTTACACGCAGAAGGTCCTGGGTTCAACCCCCAGTGGAACCATTTTGTAATATGAGATCAGATACTGACTTTCTAAAAGTCAGACTTTGGAACGTGCCTCACACAACGCAAAGGAGTGCAAAAGAGCCTTCAAAGTTGAACAGAACTCAAAAAGTCAATCTTTGCTATATTGTAGGAAACATTGACTCATGTTAATTGTTTCTAAGCAGTACCCTGAAATATATATCTTTGGCCTGAAATTCCTCTTAAAAATAGTAGTGCACTTCCTGGTATGCAAGCGTGCCCAAGCACTCCTTTCAATGCAGCTGCATAGCTGTGTGTGTGTTGTGTGAGATATAAGGCTTTGCAAACTCTGACTTCTAGTCTCAGGGGTATTGGAGTGAAGTTTGGTGATGTCACTACTGTGGTGCTCACTCTTCTCCTTGCTGGTGGCTTTCTGACATGAGGAAGCAAAGCCCTTCCTCTACCAAGGTAGCCACCTTTACACAGAGACACGCTATCAAACAAGACATGGCAAGTCAGTCACGGGGAAAAGATCTGCTGCAGGGAGGCCACAGGCATGACTGGTAACTAGTCCTTTGCCCTCTGCCTTCATTTTCTTGAGGAACGGCTTCCAGAGTATAGCTTTTATAAGGGAACCATAGCTACTCTGGAGCTCTTTGCTATGGGCTGGCACTAGGTCATGGCCCTTATGCAAAGAGTGTTCAGAAACACCAGTTTTGCTACACCCTTGAAAGTGTCCTAAAACCAAAGAAATGCCAAAGGATCTCAGATTGACCTATAGGATGCAAGAATTCTTTGGTTTTTAACCCTTACCTTTCTGAAAAATTGACAATTAGGCTTTCTTTTCACAGGTTCCATAGTGTAGCGGTTATCACGTCTGCTTTACACGCAGAAGGTCCTGGGTTCAACCCCCAGTGGAACCATTTTGTAATATGAGATCAGATACTGACTTTCTAAAAGTCAGACTTTGGAACGTGCCTCACACAACGCAAAGGCATGCAATAGAGCCTTCAAAGTTGAACAGAACTCAAAAAGTCAACCTTTGCTATATTGTAGGAAACATTGACTCATGTTAATTGTTTCTAAGCAGTACCCTGAAAAATATATCTTTGGCCTGAAATTCCTCTTAAAAATAGTAGCGCACTTCCTGGTATGCAAGCGTGCCCAAGAACTCTTTTCGATGCAGCCGCATAGCTGTGTGTGTGTTGTAAGGCTTTGCAAACTCTGACTTCTAGTCTCAGGGGTATTGGAGTGAAGTTTGGTGATGTCACTACTGTGGTGCTCAGTCTTCTCGTTGCTGGTGGCTTTCTGACATGAGGAAGCAAAGCCCTTCCTCTACCAAGGTGGCCACCTCCACACAGAGACATGCTATAAAACAAGACATGGTAAGTCAGTCACGGGGAAAAGATCAGCAGCAGGGTGGCCACAGGCATGACTGGTAACTAGTCCTTTGCCCTCTGCCTTCATTTTCTTGAGGAATGGCTTCCAGAGTTTAGCTTTTATAAGGGAACCATAGCGACCCTGGAGCTCTTTGCTATGGGCTGATAGTAGGTCATGGCCCTTATGCAAAGAGTGGTCAGAAACACCAGTTTTGCTACACCCTTGAAAGTGTCCTAAAACCAAGGAAATGCCAAAGGATCTCAGGTTGACCTATAGGATGCAAGCAATCTTTGGTGTTTGACCCTTCCCTTTCTGAAAAATTGTCAATTAGGCAAACTTTTCACAGGTTCCATAGTGTAGCGGTTATCACGTCTGCTTTACACGCGGAAGGTCCTGGGTTCAACCCCCAGTGGAACCATTTTGTAATATGAGATCAGATACTGACTTTCTAAAAGTCAGACTTTGGAACGTGCCTCACACAACGCAACGAAAAGAAATAGAGCCTTCAAAGTTGAACGGAACTCAAAAAGTCAAACTTTGCTATAATGTAGGAAACATTGACACATGTTATTTGTTTCTAAGCAGTACTCTGAAAAATATATCTTTGGCCTGAAATTCCTCTTAAAAATAGTAGAACACTTCCTGGTATGCAAGCATGCCCAAGCACTCCTTTCAATGCAGCCGCATAGCTGTGTGTGTGAGATCTAAGGCATTGCAATCTCTGACTTCTAGTCTGAGGGGAATTGGAGTGAAGTTTGGTGATGTCACTACTGTGGAGCTCACTCTTCTCCTTGCTGGCAGCTTTCTGACATGAGGAAGAAAAGCCCTGCCTCTACCAAGGTGGCCACCTCCACACGGAGATACGCTATAAAACAAGACATGGTAAGGCAGTCATGGGGAAAAGATCAGCTGCAGGGAGGCCACAGGCATGCCTGGAAACTAGTCCATTGCCCTCTGCCTTCCTTTTCTTGAGAAACGGCTTCCAGAGTATAGCTTTTATACGGGAACCGTAGCGACCCTGGAGCTCTTTGCTATGGGCTGATACTAGGTCATGGCCCTTATGCAAAGAGTGGTCAGAAACACCAGTTTTGCTACACCCTTGAAAGTGTTCTAAAACCAAAGAAATGCCAAAGGATCTCAGATTGATCTATAGGATGCAAGCATTCTTTGGTTTTTAAACCCTTACCTTTCTGATAAATTGACAATTAAGCACACTTTTCACAGGTTCCATAGTGTAGCGGTTATCATGTCTACTTTACACGCAGAAAGTTCTGGGTTCAACCCCAAGTGGTACCATTTTGTAATATGAGATCAGATACTGACTTTCTGAAAGTCAGACTTTGGAACGTGCCTCACACAATGCAAGGAAAAGCAATAGAGCCTTCAAAGTTGAACGGAACTCAAAAAGTAAAACTTTGCTATATTGTAGGAAGCATTGACACATGTTAATTGTTTCTAAGCAGTACCCTGAAAAATATATCTTTGGCCTGAAATTCCTCTTAAAAATAGTAGCACACTTTGTGGTATGCAAGCGTTTGCCCAATCACTCCTTTCAATGCAGTCGCATAGCTGTGTGAGATCTAAGGCATTGCAATCTCTGACTTCTTGTCTCAGGGGAATTGGAGTGAAGTTTGGTGATGTCACTACTGTGGAGCTCACTCTTCTCCTTGCTGGCAGCTTTCTGACATGAGGAAGAAAAGCCCTGCCTCTACCAAGGTGGCCACCTCCACACAGAGATACGCTATCAAAGAAGACATGGTAAGCCAGTCATGGGGAAAAGATCAGCTGCAGAGAGGCCACAGGCATGCCTGGAAACTAGTCCATTGCCCTCTGCCTTCCTTTTTTTGAGAAACGGCTTCCAGAGTATAGATTTTATACGGAAACTGTAGCGACCCTGGAGCTCTTTGCTATGGGCTGATACTAGGTCATGGCCCTTATGCAAAGAGTGGTCAGAAACACCAGTTTTGCTACACACTTGAAAGTGTCCTAAAACCAAAGAAATGCCAAAGGATCTCAGATTGACCTATAGGATGCAAGCATTCTTTGGTGTTTAACCCTTACCTTTCTGATAAATTGACAATTAGGAACCCTTTCCACAGGTTCCATAGTGTAGCGGTTATCACGTCTGCTTTACACGCAGAAGGTCCTGGGTTCAACCCCCAGTGGAACCATTTTGTAATATGAGATCAGATACTGACTTTCTGAAAGTCAGACTTTGGAACGTGCCTCACACAACGCAACGAAAAGAAATAGAGCCTTCAAAGTTGAACGGAACTCAAAAAGTAAAACTTTGCTATAATGTAGGAAACATTGACACATGTTAATTGTTTCTAAGCAGTACCCTGAAAAATATATCTTTGGCCTGAAATTCCTCTTAAAAATAGTAGAACACTTCCTGGTATGCAAGCGTGCCCAAGCATTCCTTTCAATGCAGCCGCATAGCTGTGTGTGTGAGATCTAAGGCATTGCAATCTCTGACTTCTAGTCTCAGGGGAATTGGAGTGAAGTTTGGTGATGTCACTACTGTGGAGCTCACTCTTCTCCTTGCTGGCAGCTTTCTGACATGAGGAAGAAAAGCCCTGCCTCTACCAAGGTGGCCACCTCCACACGGAGATACGCTATAAAACAAGACATGGTAAGGCAGTCATGGGGAAAAGATCAGCTGCAGGGAGGCCACAGGCATGCCTGGAAACTAGTCCATTGCCCTCTGCCTTCCTTTTCTTGAGAAACGGCTTCCAGAGTATAGCTTTTATACTGGAACCGTAGCGACCCTGGAGCTCTTTGCTATGGGCTGATACTAGGTCATGGCCCTTATGCAAAGAGTGGTCAGAAACACCAGTTTTGCTACACCCTTGAAAGTGTTCTAAAACCAAAGAAATGCC
The DNA here is from genome assembly GCA_037952925.1 of Lithobates clamitans. Classification (NCBI taxonomy): domain Eukaryota; kingdom Metazoa; phylum Chordata; class Amphibia; order Anura; family Ranidae; genus Lithobates; species Lithobates clamitans. The sequence continues at coordinate 338,111 of JBBGZY010002136.1, read as the reverse complement.
AAAGGATCTCAGATTGACCTATAGGATGCAAGCATTATTTGGTTTTTAACCCTTACCTTTCAGATAAATTGACAATTAAGCACACTTTTCACAGGTTCCATAGTGTAGCGGTTATCACGTCTGCTTTACACGCAAAAGGTCCTGGGTTCAACCCCGAGTGGTACCATTTTGTAATATGAGATCAGATTCTGACTTTCTGAAAGTCAGACTTTGGAACGTGCCTCACACAACGCAAGGAAAAGCAATAGAGCCTTCAAAGTTGAACGGAACTCAAAAAGTCAAACTTTGCTATATTGTAGGAAACATTGACACATGTTAATTGTTTCAAAGCAGTACCTTGAAAAATATATCTTTGGCCTGAAATTCCTCATAAAAATAGTAGAACACTTCCTGGTATGCAAGCGTGCCCAAGCACTCCTTTCAATGCAGCCGCATAGCTGTGTGTGTGAGATCTAAGGCATTGCAATCTCTGACTTCTAGTCTGAGGGGAATTGGAGTGAAGTTTGGTGATGTCACTACTGTGGAGCTCACTCTTCTCCTTGCTGGCAGCTTTCTGACATGAGGAAGAAAATCCCTGCCTCTACCAAGGTGGCCACCTCCACACAGAGATACGCTATAAAACAAGACATGGTAAGCCAGTCATGGGGAAAAGATCAGCTGCAGGGAGGCCACAGGCACGACTGGAAACTCGTCCTTTGCCCTCAGCCTTCCTTTTCTTGAGAAAAAGCTTCCAGAGTATAGCTTTTATACGGGATCCGTAGCGACCCTGGAGCTCTTTGCTATGGGCTGATACTAGGTTATGGCCCTTATGCAAAGAGTGGTCAGAAACACCAGTTTTGCTACACCCTTGAAAGTGTCCTAAAAACAAAGAAATGCCAAAGGATCTCAGATTGACCTATAGGATGCAAGTATTCTTTGGTGTTTAACCCTTACCTTTCTGATAAATTGACAATTAAGCACACTTTTCATAGGTTCCATAGTGTAGCGGTTATCACGTCTGCTTTACACGCAGAAGGTCCTGGGTTCAACCCCCAGTGGAACCATTTTGTAATTTGAGATCAGATACTGACTTTCTGAAAGTCAGACTTTGGAACGTTCCTCACACAACGTAAAGAAAAGCAATAGAGCCTTCAAAGTTGAACGGAACTCAAAAAGTCAACCTTTGCTATATTGTAGGAAGCATTGACACATGTTAATTGTTTCTAAGCAGTAACCTGAAAAATATATCTTTGGCCTGAAGTTCCTCTTAAAAATAGTAGCACACTTCATGGTATGCAAGCGTGCCCAATCACTCCTTTCAATGCAGCCGCATAGCTGTGTGAGATCTAAGGCATTGCAATCTCTGACTTCTAGTCACAGGGGAATTGGAGTGAAGTTTGGTGATGTCACTACTGTGGAGTTCACTCTTCTCCTTGCTGGCAGCTTTCTCACATGAGGAAGAAAAGCCCTGCCTCTACCAAGGTGGCCACCTCCACACAGAGATACGTTATAAAAGAAGACATGGTAAGCCAGTCATGGGGAAAAGATCAGCTGCAGGGAGGCCACAGGCACGACTGGAAACTAGCCCTTTGCCCTCTGCCTTCCTTTTCTTGAGAAACGGCTTCCAGAGTATAGCTTTTATACGGGAACCGTAGCGACCCTGGAGCTCTTTGCTATGGGCTGATACTAGGTCATGGCCCTTATGCAAAGAGTGGTCAGAAACACCAGTTTTGCTAAACCCTTGAAAGTGTCCTAAAACCAAAGAAATGCCAAAGGATCTCAGATTGACCTATAGGATGCAAGCATTCTTTGGTGTTTAACCCTTACCTTTCTGATAAATTGACAATTAGGAACCCTTTTCACAGGTTCCATAGTGTAGCGGTTATCACGTCTGCTTTACACGCAGAAGGTCCTGGGTTCAACCCCCAGTGGAACCATTTTGTAATATGAGATCAGATACTGACTTTCTGAAAGTCAGACTTTGGAACGTGCCTCACACAACGCAACGAAAAGAAATAGAGCCTTCAAAGTTGAACGGAACTCAAAAAGTCAAACTTTGCTATAATGTAGGAAACATTGACACATGTTAATTGTTTCTAAGCAGTACCCTGAAAAATATATCTTTGGCCTGAAATTCCTCTTAAAAATAGTAGAACACTTCCTGGTATGCAAGCGTGCCCAAGCACTCCTTTCAATGCAGCCGCATAGCTGTGTGTGTGAGATCTAAGGCATTGCAATCTCTGACTTCTAGTCTGAGGGGAATTGGAGTGAAGTTTGGTGATGTCACTACTGTGGAGCTCACTCTTCTCCTTGCTGGCAGCTTTCTGACATGAGGAAGAAAAGCCCTGCCTCTACCAAGGTGGCCACCTCCACACGGCGATACGCTATAAAACAAAACATGGTAAGCCAGTCATGGGGAAAAGATCAGCTGCAGGGAGGCCACAGGCATGCCTGGAAACTAGTCCATTGCCCTCTGCCTTCCTTTTCTTGAGAAACGGCTTCCAGAGTATAGCTTTTATACGGGAACCGTAGCGACCCTGGAGCTCTTTGCTATGGGCTGATACTAGGTCATGGCCCTTATGCAAAGAGTGGTCAGAAACACCAGTTTTGCTACACCCTTGAAAGTGTCCTAAAACCAAAGAAATGCCAAAGGATCTCAGATTGACCTATAGGATGCAAGCATTCTTTGTTTTTTAACCCTTACCTTTCTGATAAATTGACAATGATGCACACTTTTCACAGGTTCCATAGTGTAGCGGTTATCACGTCTGCTTTACACGCAGAAGGTCCTGGGTTCAACCCCCAGTGGAACCATTTTGAATTATGAGATCAGATACTGACTTTCTGAAAGTCAGACTTTGGAACATGCCTCACACTACGCAACGAAAAGAAATAGAGCCTTCAAAGTTGAACGGAACTCAAAAAGTCAAACTTTGCTATATTGTAGGAAACATTGACACATGTTAATTGTTTCTAAGCAGTACCTTGAAAAATATATCTTTGGCCTGAAATTCCTCTTAAAAATAGTAGAACACTTCCTGGTATGCAAGCGTGCCCAAGCACTCCTTTCAATGCAGCCGCATAGCTGTGTGTGAGATCTAAGGCATTGCAATCTCTGACTTCTAGTCTCAGGGGAATTGGAGTAAAGTTTGGTCATGTCACTACTGTGGAGCTCACTCTTCTCCTTGCTGGCAGCTTTCTGACATGAGTAAGAAAAGCCCTGCCTCTACCAAGGTGGCCACCTCCTCACAGAGATACGCGATAAAACAAGACATGTTAAGCCAGTCATGGGGAAAAGATCAGCTGCAGGGAGGCCACAGGCATGCCTGGAAACTAGTCCATTGCCCTCTGCCTTCCTTTTCTTGAGAAACGGCTTCCAGAGTATAGCTTTTATACGGGAACCGTAGCGACCCTGGAGCTCTTTGCTATGGGCTGATACTAGGTCATGGCCCTTATGCAACGAGTGGTCAGAAACACCAGTTTTGCTACACCCTTGAAAGTGTCCCAAAACCAAAGAAATGCCAAAGGATCTCAGATTGACCTATAGGATGCAAGCATTCTTTGGTGTTTAACCCTTACCTTTCTGATAAATTGACAATTAGGAACCTTTTTCACAGGTTCCATAGTGTAGCGGTTATCACATCTGCTTTACACGCAGAAGGTCCTGGGTTCAACCCCTAGTGGAACCATTTTGTAATATGAGATCAGATACTGACGTTCTGAAAGTCAGACTTTGGAACGTGCCTCACACAACGCAACGAAAAGAAATAGAGCCTTCAAAGTTGAACGGAACTCAAAAAGTCAAACTTTGCTATAATGTAGGAAACATTGACACATGTTATTTGTTTCTAAGCAGTACTCTGAAAAATATATCTTTGGCCTGAAATTCCTCTTAAAAATAGTAGAACACTTCCTGGTATGCAAGCATGCCCAAGCACTCCTTTCAATGCAGCCGCATAGCTGTGTGTGTGAGATCTAAGGCATTGCAATCTCTGACTTCTAGTCTGAGGGGAATTGGAGTGAAGTTTGGTGATGTCACTACTGTGGAGCTCACTCTTCTCCTTGCTGGCAGCTTTCTGACATGAGGAAGAAAAGCCCTGCCTCTACCAAGGTGGCCACCTCCACACGGAGATACGCTATAAAACAAGACATGGTAAGGCAGTCATGGGGAAAAGATCAGCTGCAGGGAGGCCACAGGCATGCCTGGAAACTAGTCCATTGCCCTCTGCCTTCCTTTTCTTGAGAAACGGCTTCCAGAGTATAGCTTTTATACGGGAACCGTAGCGACCCTGGAGCTCTTTGCTATGGGCTGATACTAGGTCATGGCCCTTATGCAAAGAGTGGTCAGAAACACCAGTTTTGCTACACCCTTGAAAGTGTTCTAAAACCAAAGAAATGCCAAAGGATCTCAGATTGATCTATAGGATGCAAGCATTCTTTGGTTTTTAAACCCTTACCTTTCTGATAAATTGACAATTAAGCACACTTTTCACAGGTTCCATAGTGTAGCGGTTATCATGTCTGCTTTACACGCAGAAAGTTCTGGGTTCAACCCCAAGTGGTACCATTTTGTAATATGAGATCAGATACTGACTTTCTGAAAGTCAGACTTTGGAACGTGCCTCACACAATGCAAGGAAAAGCAATAGAGCCTTCAAAGTTGAACGGAACTCAAAAAGTCAAACTTTGCTATATTGTAGGAAGCATTGACACATGTTAATTGTTTCTAAGCAGTACCCTGAAAAATATATCTTTGGCCTGAAATTCCTCTTAAAAATAGTAGCACACTTTGTGGTATGCAAGCGTTTGCCCAATCACTCCTTTCAATGCAGTCGCATAGCTGTGTGAGATCTAAGGCATTGCAATCTCTGACTTCTTGTCTCAGGGGAATTGGAGTGAAGTTTGGTGATGTCACTACTGTGGAGCTCACTCTTCTCCTTGCTGGCAGCTTTCTGACATGAGGAAGAAAAGCCCTGCCTCTACCAAGGTGGCCACCTCCACACAGAGATACGCTATCAAAGAAGACATGGTAAGCCAGTCATGGGGAAAAGATCAGCTGCAGAGAGGCCACAGGCATGCCTGGAAACTAGTCCATTGCCCTCTGCCTTCCTTTTTTTGAGAAACGGCTTCCAGAGTATAGCTTTTATACGGAAACTGTAGCGACCCTGGAGCTCTTTGCTATGGGCTGATACTAGGTCATGGCCCTTATGCAAAGAGTGGTCAGAAACACCAGTTTTGCTACACCCTTGAAAGTGTCCTAAAACCAAAGAAATGCCAAAGGATCTCAGATTGACCTATAGGATGCAAGCATTCTTTGGTGTTTAACCCTTACCTTTCTGATAAATTGACAATTAGGCACACTTTTCACAGGTTCCATAGTGTAGCGGTTATCACGTCTGCTTTACACGCAGAAGGTCCTGGGTTCAACCCCCAGTGGAACCATTTTGTAATATGAGATCAGATACTGACTTTCTGAAAGTCAGACTTTGGAACGTGCCTCACACAACGCAACGAAAAGAAATAGAGCCTTCAAAGTTGAACGGAACTCAAAAAGTCAAACTTTGCTATAATGTAGGAAACATTGACACATGTTAATTGTTTCTAAGCAGTACCCTGAAAAATATATCTTTGGCCTGAAATTCCTCTTAAAAATAGTAGAACACTTCCTGGTATGCAAGCGTGCCCAAGCATTCCTTTCAATGCAGCCGCATAGCTGTGTGTGTGAGATCTAAGGCATTGCAATCTCTGACTTCTAGTCTCAGGGGAATTGGAGTGAAGTTTGGTGATGTCACTACTGTGGAGCTCACTCTTCTCCTTGCTGGCAGCTTTCTGACATGAGGAAGAAAAGCCCTGCCTCTACCAAGGTGGCCACCTCCACACGGAGATACGCTATAAAACAAGACATGGTAAGGCAGTCATGGGGAAAAGATCAGCTGCAGGGAGGCCACAGGCATGCCTGGAAACTAGTCCATTGCCCTCTGCCTTCCTTTTCTTGAGAAACGGCTTCCAGATTATAGCTTTTATACTGGAACCGTAGCGACCCTGGAGCTCTTTGCTATGGGCTGATACTAGGTCATGGCCCTTATGCAAAGAGTGGTCAGAAACACCAGTTTTGCTACACCCTTGAAAGTGTTCTAAAACCAAAGAAATGCCAAAGGATCTCAGATTGACCTATAGGATGCAAGCATTATTTGGTTTTTAACCCTTACCTTTCAGATAAATTGACAATTAAGCACACTTTTCACAGGTTCCATAGTGTAGCGGTTATCACGTCTGCTTTACACGCAGAAGGTCCTGGGTTCAACCCCGAGTGGTACCATTTTGTAATATGAGATCAGATTCTGACTTTCTGAAAGTCAGACTTTGGAACGTGCCTCACACAACGCAAGGAAAAGCAATAGAGCCTTCAAAGTTGAACGGAACTCAAAAAGTCAAACTTTGCTATATTGTAGGAAGCATTGACACATGTTAATTGTTTCTAAGCAGTACCCTGAAAAATATATCTTTGGCCTGAAATTCCTCTTAAAAATAGTAGCACACTTTGTGGTATGCAAGCGTTTGCCCAATCACTCCTTTCAATGCAGCCGCATAGCTGTGTGAGATCTAAGGCATTGCAATCTCTGACTTCTTGTCTCAGGGGAATTGGAGTGAAGTTTGGTGATGTCACTACTGTGGTGCTCACTCTTCTCCTTGCTGGCAGCTTTCTGACATGAGGAAGCAAAGCCCTGCCTCTACCAAGGTGGCTACCTCCACACAGAGATACACTATAAAACAAGACATGGTAAGCCAGTCATGGGGAAAAGATCAGCTGCAGGGAGGCCACAGGCATGACTGGAAACTCGTCCTTTGCCCTCTGCCTTCCTTTTCTTGAGAAATGGCTTCCAGAGTATAGCTTTTATATGGGAACCGTAGCGACCCTGGAGCTCTTTGCTATGGGCTGATACTAGGTCATGGCCCTTATGCAAAGAGTGGTCAGAAACACCAGTTTTGCTACACCCTTGAAAGTGTCCTAAAACCAAAGAAATGCCAAAGGATCTCAGATTGACCTATAGGATGCAAGCATTCTTTGTTTTTTAACCCTTACCTTTCTGATAAATTGACAATTAAACACACCTTTCACAGGTTCGATAGTGTAGCGGTTATCACGTCTGCTTTACACGCAGAAGGTCCTGGGTTCAACCCCCAGTGGAACCAATTTGTAATATGAGATCAGATACTGGCTTTCTGAAAGTCAGACTTTGGAACGTGCCTCACACAACGCAAGGAAAAGCAATAGAGCCTTCAAAGTTGAACGGAACTCAAAAAGTCAAACTTTGCTATATTGTAGGAAATATTGACACATGTTAATTGTTTCTAAGCATTACCCTGAAAAATATATCTTTGGCCTGAAATTCCTCTTAAAAATAGTAGAACACTTCCTGGTATGCAAGCGTGCCCAAGCAGTCCTTTCAATGCAGCCGCATAGCTGTGTGCTTTTATCTAAGGCATTGCAATCTCTGACCTCTAGTCTCAGGGGAATTGGAGTAAAGTTTGGTGATGTCACTACTATGGAGCTCACTCTTCTCCTTGCTGGCAGCTTTCTGACATGAGGAAGAAAAGCCCTGCCTCTACCAAGGTGGCCACCTCCACACAGAAATACGCTATAAAACAAGACATGGTAAGCCTGTCATGGGGAAAAGATCAGCTGCAGAGAGGCCACAGGCACGACTGGAAACTAGTCCTTTGCCCTCTGCCTTCCCTTTTTTGAGAAACGGCTTCCAGAGTATAGCTTTTATACGGGAACCGTAGCGACCCTAGAGCTCTTTGCTATGGGCTGATACTAGGTCATGGCCCTTATGCAAAGAGTGGTCAGAAACACCAGTTTTGCTACACCCTTGAAAGTGTCCTAGAACCAAAGAAATGCCAAAGGATCTCAGATTGACCTATAGGATGCAAGCATTCTTTGGTTTTTAACCCTTACCTTTCTGATAAATTGACAGTTAGGCACACTTTTCACAGGTTCCATAGTGTAGCGGTTATCACGTCTGCTTTACACGCAGAAGGTCCTGGGTTCAATCCCCAGTGGAACCATTTTGAATTATGAGATCAGATACTGACTTTCTGAAAGTCAGACTTTGGAACGTGCCTCACACTACGCAACGAAAAGAAATAGAGCCTTCAAAGTTGAACGGAACTCAAAAAGTCAAACTTTGCTATATTGTAGGAAACATTGACACATGTTAATTGTTTCAAAGCAGTACCTTGAAAAATATATCTTTGGCCTGAAATTCCTCATAAAAATAGTAGAACACTTCCTGGTATGCAAGCGTGCCCAAGCACTCCTTTCAATGCAGCCGCATAGCTGTGTGTGTGAGATCTAAGGCATTGCAATCTCTGACTTCTAGTCTGAGGGGAATTGGAGTGAAGTTTGGTGATGTCACTACTGTGGAGCTCACTCTTCTCCTTGCTGGCAGCTTTCTGACATGAGGAAGAAAAGCCCTGCCTCTACCAAGGTGGCCACCTCCACACAGAGATACGCTATAAAACAAGACATGGTAAGCCAGTCATGGGGAAAAGATCAGCTGCAGGGAGGCCATAGGCACGACTGGAAACTCGTCCTTTGCCCTCAGCCTTCCTTTTCTTGAGAAAAAGCTTCCAGAGTATAGCTTTTATACGGGATCCGTAGCGACCCTGGAGCTCTTTGCTATGGGCTGATACTAGGTTATGGCCCTTATGCAAAGAGTGGTCAGAAACACCAGTTTTGCTACACCCTTGAAAGTGTCCTAAAAACAAAGAAATGCCAAAGGATCTCAGATTGACCTATAGGATGCAAGTATTCTTTGGTGTTTAACCCTTACCTTTCTGATAAATTGACAATTAAGCACACTTTTCATAGGTTCCATAGTGTAGCGGTTATCACGTCTGCTTTACACGCAGAAGGTCCTGGGTTCAACCCCCAGTGGAACCATTTTGTAATTTGAGATCAGATACTGACTTTCTGAAAGTCAGACTTTGGAACGTTCCTCACACAACGTAAAGAAAAGCAATAGAGCCTTCAAAGTTGAACGGAACTCAAAAAGTCAACCTTTGCTATATTGTAGGAAGCATTGACACATGTTAATTGTTTCTAAGCAGTAACCTGAAAAATATATCTTTGGCCTGAAGTTCCTCTTAAAAATAGTAGCACACTTCATGGTATGCAAGCGTGCCCAATCACTCCTTTCAATGCAGCCGCATAGCTGTGTGAGATCTAAGGCATTGCAATCTCTGACTTCTAGTCACAGGGGAATTGGAGTGAAGTTTGGTGATGTCACTACTGTGGAGTTCACTCTTCTCCTTGCTGGCAGCTTTCTCACATGAGGAAGAAAAGCCCTGCCTCTACCAAGGTGGCCACCTCCACACAGAGATACATTATAAAAGAAGACATGGTAAGCCAGTCATGGGGAAAAGATCAGCTGCAGGGAGGCCACAGGCACGACTGGAAACTAGCCCTTTGCCCTCTGCCTTCCTTTTCTTGAGAAACGGCTTCCAGAGTATAGCTTTTATACGGGAACCGTATCGACCCTGGAGCTCTTTGCTATGGGCTGATACTAGGTCATGGCCCTTATGCAAAGAGTGGTCAGAAACACCAGTTTTGCTACACCCTTGAAAGTGTCCTAAAACCAAAGAAATGCCAAAGGATCTCAGATTGACCTATAGGATGCAAGCATTCTTTGGTGTTTAACCCTTACCTTTCTGATAAATTGACAATTAGGAACCCTTTTCACAGGTTCCATAGTGTAGCGGTTATCACGTCTGCTTTACACGCAGAAGGTCCTGGGTTCAACCCCCAGTGGAACCATTTTGTAATATGAGATCAGATACTGACTTTCTGAAAGTCAGACTTTGGAACGTGCCTCACACAACGCAACGAAAAGAAATAGAGCCTTCAAAGTTGAACGGAACTCAAAAAGTCAAACTTTGCTATAATGTAGGAAACATTGACACATGTTAATTGTTTCTAAGCAGTACCCTGAAAAATATATCTTTGGCCTGAAATTCCTCTTAAAAATAGTAGAACACTTCCTGGTATGCAAGCGTGCCCAAGCACTCCTTTCAATGCAGCCGCATAGCTGTGTGTGTGAGATCTAAGGCATTGCAATCTCTGACTTCTAGTCTGAGGGGAATTGGAGTGAAGTTTGGTGATGTCACTACTGTGGAGCTCACTCTTCTCCTTGCTGGCAGCTTTCTGACATGAGGAAGAAAAGCCCTGCCTCTACCAAGGTGGCCACCTCCACACGGCGATACGCTATAAAACAAGACATGGTAAGGCAGTCATGGGGAAAAGATCAGCTGCAGGGAGGCCACAGGCATGCCTGGAAACTAGTCCATTGCCCTTTGCCTTCCTTTTCTTGAGAAACGGCTTCCAGAGTATAGCTTTTATACGGGAACCGTAGCGACCCTGGAGCTCTTTGCTATGGGCTGATACTAGGTCATGGCCCTTATGCAAAGAGTGGTCAGAAACACCAGTTTTGCTACACCCTTGAAAGTGTCCTAAAACCAAAGAAATGCCAAAGGATCTCAGATTGACCTATAGGATGCAAGCATTCTTTGTTTTTTAACCCTTACCTTTCTGATAAATTGACAATGATGGACACTTTTCACAGGTTCCATAGTGTAGCGGTTATCACGTCTGCTTTACACGCAGAAGGTCCTGGGTTCAACCCCCAGTGGAACCATTTTGAATTATGAGATCAGATACTGACTTTCTGAAAGTCAGACTTTGGAACGTGCCTCACACTACGCAACGAAAAGAAATAGAGCCCTCAAAGTTGAACGGAACTCAAAAAGTCAAACTTTGCTATATTGTAGGAAACATTGACACATGTTAATTGTTTCTAAGCAGTACCTTGAAAAATATATCTTTGGCCTGAAATTCCTCTTAAAAATAGTAGAACACTTCCTGGTATGCAAGCGTGCCCAAGCACTCCTTTCAATGCAGCCGCATAGCTGTGTGTGTGAGATCTAAGGCATTGCAATCTCTGACTTCTAGTCTCAGGGGAATTGGAGTAAAGTTTGGTCATGTCACTACTGTGGAGCTCACTCTTCTCCTTGCTGGCAGCTTTCTGACATGAGTAAGAAAAGCCCTGCCTCTACCAAGGTGGCCACCTCCTCACAGAGATATGCGATAAAACAAGACATGTTAAGCCAGTCATGGGGAAAAGATCAGCTGCAGGGAGGCCACAGGCACGACTGGAAACTCGTCCTTTGCCCTCTGCCTTCCTTTTCTTGAGAAATGGCTTCCAGAGTATAACTTTTATACGGGAACCGTAGCGACCCTGGAGCTCTTTGCTATGGGCTGATACTAGGTCATGGCCCTTATGCAAAGAGTGATCAGAAACACCAGTTTTGCTACACCCTTGAAAGTGTCCTAAAAACAAATAAAAATGCCAAAGGATCTCAGATTGACCTATAGGATGCAAGCATTCTTTGGTTTTTAACCCTTACCTTTCTGATAAATTGACAATTAAGCACACTTTTCATAGGTTCCATAGTGTAGCGGTTATCACGTCTGCTTTACACGCAGAAGGTCCTGCGTTCAACCCCCAGTGGAACCATTTTGTAATTTGAGATCAGATACTGACTTTCTGAAAGTCATACTTTGGAACGTTCCTCACACAACGTAAAGAAAAGCAATAGAGCCTTCAAAGTTGAACGGAACTCAAAAAGTCAACCTTTGCTATATTGTAGGAAGCATTGACACATGTTAATTGTTTCTAAGCAGTAACCTGAAAAATATATCTTTGGCCTGAAGTTCCTCTTAAAAATAGTAGCACACTTCATGGTATGCAAGCGTGCCCAATCACTCCATTCAATGCAGCCGCATAGCTGTGTGAGATCTAAGGCATTGCAATCTCTGACTTCTTGTCTCAGGGGAATTGGAGTGAAGTTTGCTGATGTCACTACTGTGGTGCTAACTCTTCTCCTTGCTGGCAGCTTTCTGACATGAGGAAGCAAAGCCCTGCCTCTACCAAGGTGGCCACCTCCACACAGAGATACGCTATAAAACAAGACATGGTAAGCCAGTCATGGGGAAAAGATCAGCTGCAGGGAGGCCACAGGCACGACTGGAAACTAGTCCTTTGCCCTCTGCCTTCCTTTTCTTGAGAAACGGGCTCCAGAGTATAGCTTTTATAAGGGAACCATAGCGACCCTGGAGCTCTTTGCTATGGGCTGATACTAGGTCATGGCCCTTATGCAAAGAGTGGTCAGAAACACCAGTTTTGCTACACCCTTGAAAGTGTCCTAAAACCAAAGAAATGCCAAAGGATCTCAGATTGACCTATAGGATGCAAGCATTCTTTGGTGTTTAACCCTTACCTTTCTGATGCATTGACAATTAGGAACACTTTTCATAGGTTCCATAGTGTAGCGGTTATCACGTCTGCTTTACACGCAGAAGGTCCTGGGTTCAACCCCCAGTGGAACCATTTTGAATTACGAGATCAGATACTGACTTTCTGAAAGTCAGATTTTGGAACGTGCCTCACACAACGCAACGAAAAGAAATAGAGCGTTTAAAGTTGAACGGAACTCAAAAAGTCAAACTTTGCTTTATTGTAGGAAACATTGACACATGTAAAGTGTTTCTAAGCAGTACCCTGAAAAATATATCTTTGGCCTGAAATTCCTCTTAAAAATAGTAGCACACTTTGTGGTATGCAAGCGTGCCCAATCACTCCTTTCAATGCAGCCGCATAGCTGTGTGAGATCTAAGGCATTGCAATCTCTGACTTCTTGTCTCGGGGGAATTGGAGTGAAGTTTGGTGATGTCACTACTGTGGTGCTCACTCTTCTCCTTGCTGGCAGCTTTCTGACATGAGGAAGCAAAGCCCTGTCTCTACCAAGGTGGCTACCTCCACACAGAGATACGCTATAAAACAAAACATGGTAAGCCAGTCATGGGGAAAAGATCAGCTGCAGGGAGGCCACAGGCACGACTGGAAAATAGCCCTTTGCCCTCTGCCTTCCTTTTCTTGAGAAACAGCTTCCAGAGTATAGCTTTTATACGGGAACCGTAGCGACCCTGGAGCTCTTTGCTATGGGCTGATACTAGGTCATGGCCCTTATGCGAAGAGTGGTCAAAAACACCAGTTTTGCTACACCCTTGAAAGTGTCCTAAAAACAAAGAAATGCCAAAGGATCTCAGATTGACCTATAGGATGCAAGCATTCTTTGGTGTTTAACCCTTACCTTTCTGATAAATTGACAATTAGGAGCACTTTTCAGAGGTTCCATAGTGTAGCGGTTATCACGTCTGCTTTACACGCAGAAGGTCCTGGGTTCCACCCCCAGTGCAACCATTTTGAATTACGAGATCAGATACTGACTTTCTGAAAGTCAGATTTTGGAACGTGCCTCACACAACGCAACGAAAAGAAATAGAGCGTTTAAAGTTGAACGGAACTCGGGGGCGTGGCCTGGACGGCGATGTGAGCGGACGTGTAAGCCTGTAGCTCCGCTGACGGCAGATCCTCCTTCACCCATCCTGCACGATAGGAACACCGAACCCCGCTAAAAACACAGCATGGACCGGACACTAGCCACCGAGCACATCATGTCCCCACCGAGGCGCACAAACACAGCCTCCTCGTCCCTTGAGAGATACCGCAGGACGGAGCGGGACACTGAGAGCCAAGATGGCGCCGCGCCAGCAGAGCACGAGGCCTCTCTAACGGACCAACCACCTAATGACACCGCCAAGGTACTTGAGGCAATCTCACTATGCCAATCTACCCTCACATCTAAAATAGAGGAGGTGAAGGTGGATATCTCGTTAATCAGACACGACATGACAAAGCTTAGAGAACGGGTCACTGAGTCTGAGACTAGAATTGGGAGGGTGGAAGACACGCTGCACCCCCTGCAAAACACACAGGAGGATATGCAGCGTCAGCTACAACAACTGGCACAGAAACAGGACGATTTAGAGAACCGGACCCGCAGGTCCAATCTCCGGTTCATAGGACTACCAGAGGGTTCTGAGGGCACCGACCCGGCCACCTTCCTAGAGCAACTCCTGATCAAAACGTATGGAAGGGAGGCATTTTCGACTTCTTTTGTAGTTGAACGCGCCCATCGCATGCCAGCACGACGTCCACCTGAAGGGGCACCCCCACGCACATTCATAGCAAAGCTACTTAACTTTAGAGACCGTGATGCGGTCCTACGGCTGGCAAGGCTGAAAGGAAACATTCCATATCAATCCGGGTTCATCTCAGCGTTCCCCGATTTCTCAGCGGAGGTCCAACGCCAAAGAGCCAGATTCTCTGACATCAAACGTCGCCTCAAAGCGCACCACATAAAGTACGCAATGCTTTTCCCAGCCCGCCTTCGTGTGGTGGGTGAGGACCGTGTCCACTTCTTTGAAGACCCGCATATGGCCTCCGCATGGCTGGATCAATATGACGCGCATAGAAACCAACCTGCCTGAGACACACCTCCGCTATCAACTAAAGTAAGTGACTTTGCACTACCTTTTAAATTGCAATATCCCTCAGGACCCTCGTACCCCAACCCCACAGATGCAACTCCACAGACCCCATGGATACTGAGCGTTCTCACAAACAATACCTCCCATGGACCTCCCATACACCATGACCCTCCACAAAGATAAAAACTCTGAACTGCCACAGGGTCCTACCCACTGCCTCAGGCCCATTATACCCTTCCATGAGTCCCCCGTGCTCACCACATGAGAACCCCTACGATATCAATATCATAATAACTTGTCATTCCGGACTCGTCAGCCGTCCTACTACCCCATCACCATATCCCCCATTTTTGCTTGAACACCACGCCTGGCTGACAATCATACCCTACCGAATCACAGAGGACTGGTGCGGCTCCTCCACAGCCTAGGGACTGGAAGGACCTTACCTTGCTACAATCATACTTCCTCTGTCAGCCATCACAGTGGAAATTGTTCCTACCATACAGAGACTTCTCTTTTCTACCTGCCGTATAACTGAGGCTGCGTGTGCTTCATCGCCGATATACCACCCAGTAATTGTTCGCCCCCCATAGGGTGTTGTTTGTGTCACCACTGTCGTGGCCCAATAGGCCATCGATGATGCTGACTAGTTTAATGTGCACCTGTTCTTTAATTTCTTGGTTTAAATCTACCTACAGTAACATCTTTTACCCCCACAGCTGCACTAAGTTTGGGATGTATGCCCCAGTCAAGTTTGGGCGACTGAGGGCAGGGAGGGAGGGTAGGGGAAACGTTAAGTTACAAGTTAAGTTACAAAACATGTCTAATAACTTACAATGCATTGTACTGTACTTCTATGTGTATTGTCATATGAAGGGTAGAGGAGAGACCGAGACCACCCTGGGAGACTGGAGGCGGACACACGCCCCTAACAAGCGCCATGACACTATCCTAAAAGGTAATTTAAATTGTCGTCCAAATGGCTAATTTAAAATTTCTTATTTGGAATGTCCGTGGGATTCGTGACAAACTTAAACGCACGGCCGTCTTTACCTGCCTTAAAACATACCGTGCAGATATCACGGTTTTGGTTGAGACACACGTCACAGGACAGCTCCAGCTTGCGCTGAGGCGACCCTGGATAGGCTGGGCATTTCATGCCACTCACACTCCTTACTCCCGCGGGGTCTCGGTCCTCATAACTAAGACTGCACCATTTACGTTAATATCAATGCGCACAGACCCTCACGGTAGCTTTGTCTTCATACATTGTACACTATATGGCTCCCAATACCTGATCATGGCATTCTACATACCCCCACCCTACAAATCCAACCTAATCACGGAAGGCCTACTATACATGGCTCAACACCCTAATATTCCAGCTATCTGGATGGGGGACTTCAACATGGTATTGAACCCCCAATTAGATAAAACACAACCTGGCCGAGACGCCCACCCTCCTGACACTACCAGACTAGCACGCACATTAAAAGAATTCTCGCTAACGGATGCCTGGAGATATAGACATCCCCACGACTTGGTGTACTCATGCTTCTCGGCAACCCACTCCACTATGTCCCGCATCGATCTTATTTTAATCTCCGACACAATACTTACCCAATTAATTGACTCGGGCTACCACACTAGATCCCTCTCGGACCATGCCCCCTGTTGGGTAACACTACAATTGATCCAGCATGCTGGGCCTCGCACCTGGCTTCTACACCCCTTCTGGTTATCATTGGTGAGCGACCAGGAGGAAACACACGAAGAATGGAAATTCTTCTTTAGAACTAATCAAAACACCGCCTCCACGGGTAATATTTGGGAGGCATACAAACTACACGTTCGCACTATTCTAACTTCCCGTATAAACAGAATTAAAACCTCCTCCAATTTACTCATCAAGCAGGCCTCGGAAAAGATTGACACACTAACAAAAGAATTTCATAAAGACCCCAGCCAAGAAAGAGCAGCAACACTTAGACTTCATACACGGCTACTAGACCAACTACACTACGATAAAGCTAAACAGAAGCTCTTCTTTATAAAGCAACGTGTGTTCGAGCAGGGGGAACGCGCTGGCAAATTACTGGCATACCTGGCCCACCAAAACACTAACCCCCCAGTGGTGGTAACCCTGCTGGGACCCCACAACACCAAAATTTCAGATCCACCTGAAGTGGCAGAAGTATTTCGCAAATACTATTCAGATTTATACTCCTCTAAGGTATCAGCCACTACACAGGAAACCAGACTATTCCTTCAAGAGATCCCCTTCCCACAATTGTCAGAACCTCAGCTACAAGAATTAGAGGCTCCCCTCACATTAGATGAAATTACCCTGGCCATTGCATCCCTAGCACCGGGTAAGGCACCAGGAGGCGACGGCCTCCCACTAGACTTTTACGCGGCATACTCAGAGATCTTAACCCCTGAACTCCTAAGGCTATACAACCACATATTTGAAACCAAAACTCTCCCTGAAACCCTCCGTCAGGCGATAATTATAGTAATCCCCAAACAGGGCAAAGACCCCCAATTACCAGAATCCTACCGCCCTATTTCACTGCTCCAAGCAGACATAAAAATATTAGCCAAAATACTGGCCATGCGCCTTAATAATAGCATCCTTTCCCTTATTCACCCCGACCAGACAGGATTCATGCCAGGAAAAAACACAGCCATGAATTTAAGACGCCTACACATTAATATCCAAGCGGAACACGAGAATGTGGGAGACAGAGCCGTAGTGACACTTGACGCCGCCAAGGCGTTTGATTCGGTGGAGTGGGGATATCTTTGGGAGTGCCTTCGGGGTTACGGATTCGGCCCCAACTTTATACAGTGGGTACAACTGCTATATTTTTCCCCAATAGCGAGAGTAGTGGTGAATGGCTGGACATCTGACTCCTTCCCGTTAAGTAGAGGAACCCGTCAGGGTTGCCCGCTATCCCCGTTGCTATATGCTTTGGCAGTGGAACCCCTGGCTATCTCCCTTAGACAGAATCCACACATACTGGGACTACGAGCAGGACCTTTAACAGAAACACTAAGTCTTTATGCAGATGACATGCTTATTTACTTAGAGGACACTGGTCCTTCTTTACAGACGACCCTGTTAACTATAGAAGAATTTGGCAAACATTCAGGTCTAAGCATGAACTGGACCAAATCCCAGATTCTCCCACTAGATGCGACATCCCCAACACACACCGCAGCATCTCTTCCTCTCCAGAGAGTTGCCTCTATCAAATACTTAGGTATAATAATCACTAGAGACCCCTTGGAATACACCACAAACAACATTGAACCACTCTTCTCATACCTTAGATCACGAACACAAACCTGGGCGAGACTCCCCCTCGGTGTAATGGGCAGGATTAATCTTTTCAAGATGATATTACTACCAAAATTTCTTTATATACTCTGGAACTCCCCAATTTATATTCCCCTCAAAATTTTCAAAACCCTCGACAAAATCCTAAATTCCTTTATTTGGGGCCCTAGCAGGCATAAACTAGCCTGGAACACACTTAAAAACCCCACCTCCTCTGGGGGAACAGCCCTTCCAGACATATACACATATTATATAGCAGCTCAGCTCTCACATTTCTACCACATCCACAAAACAGACGAAGAAAGATACCAAACCTTAGTATGCAGGAAAGCTAATAAAGACCTATACTCCCCACTACAAGTTCTCTTCAGAGGAGGTAACACCATACACAAAAAAGAGAATCGCAACTCACTGTTACTCCAACACAGGCGCGTATGGGAGAGAGCCGTCAGACTCACTGGAACTGATCCCTTCCATTCACACACTCCACTATGGCATAATCCACAACTGAAGGAGCTCATGTCTCTACCTGGGACCACCAGTTGGGCCGCTAAGGGAATAGTCTATCTATTTCAGGTTATCACCATATTTGGTATGAGAAACTTCGAAACAATTTGTGAAGAGTACGACATCTCTCCCCACATGCAATTTAGCTACATACAACTAAAACACGCACTCCATGCACAATTTACAAATGGCCTCCCCAATCCACAAACATTAACATTAGTGGACGTGATTACTGGATCAGACCCAGACAAACTTATCTCCACTTTATACACCATCCTACGCACCAAATCAGTAGCCAATGTTGCCGATAATGCAAGGCTTAGATGGGAAAATGATGTAGGACCAATAGATTGTTCTGACTGGGATGATATACTGGAAAATGTTAAAAAAAACCTCACCCAAAATATCAGAACGTCTGACCCAACTCTATATAATACACAAATCCTACCTCACACCAGCCAGAATAGCCAAGTATTCCCCGCAGCAAAACCCAAACTGCCCTAGGTGCTCCAGTAACCCATGCACATTCTATCATCTAATATGGCTCTGCCCCGAAATACAAAGCTACTGGACACAGATCATTAAATTTCTTCATGACCATATGGGCTCACCGATCCAGCTAGACCCTAAGCTATGTCTCTTTGGCCTTTTACCAGACACCATTAAAGACAGATCCACAGTTACATTTCTCAGCGAAACAATATTTTATGCTAGAAAATTAGTGGCTAAGTATTGGATGGGTACAGACTCTCCTACCATACAGACCTGGATTAGAGAAGTGAATACCTCACTGCCATACAAAAGGGCTATGTATAAACACAGAGGTCGACCAAATAAATACTATAAAATTTGGGACAAATGGTTGAATAATGAAAACACTTGTAATGTTTAGTTTTTTAATTTTAAAAGCCTCCCATGAACACCTTCTTATATTATGATGTATAGGATCAGGTCACAACCCCCAATAAATGCCATAACCTGGTTTTCAATAACTAGAAATGCAATGCTGGAAAATGTGTCGCACTCTCTGTAATCTTATTGTTATATGCTGATATGTACAATGTGTGGGATACTTGTGTACCCCTTTACTGTATGGGAAATACCCATTTATGTGATTGCAAGCGATGCACTATAAATGTACAATGACATAACTTTTTCAATAATAAACATGTTTCTTTTCAAAAAAAAAAAAAAAAGTTGAACGGAACTCAAAAAGTCAAACTTTGCTTTATTGTAGGAAACATTGACACATGTAAATTGTTTCTAAGCAGTACCCTGAAAAATATATCTTTGGCCTGAAATTCCTCTTAAAAATAGTAGCACACTTTGTGGTATGCAAGCGTGCCCAATCACTCCTTTCAATGCAGCCGCATAGCTGTGTGAGATCTAAGGCATTGCAATCTCTGACTTCTTGTCTCAGGGGAATTGGAGTGAAGTTTGGTGATGTCACTACTGTGGTGCTCACTCTTCTCCTTGCTGGCAGCTTTCTGACATGAGGAAGCAAAGCCCTGCCTCTACCAAGGTGGCCACCTCCACACAGAGATACGTTATAAAAGAAGACATGGTAAGCCAGTCATGGGGAAAAGATCAGCTGCAGGGAGGCCACAGGCACGACTGGAAACTAGCCCTTTGCCCTCTGCCTTCCTTTTCTTGAGAAACGGCTTCCAGAGTATAGCTTTTATACGGGAACCGTAGCGACCCTGGAGCTCTTTGCTATGGGCTGATACTAGGTCATGGCCCTTATGCAAAGAGTGGTCAGAAACACCAGTTTTGCTACACCCTTGAAAGTGTCCTAAAACCAAAGAAATGCCAAAGGATCTCAGATTGACCTATAGGATGCAAGCATTCTTTGGTGTTTAACCCTTACCTTTCTGATAAATTGACAATTAGGAACCCTTTTCACAGGTTCCATAGTGTAGCGGTTATCACGTCTGCTTTACACGCAGAAGGTCCTGGGTTCAACCCCCAGTGGAACCATTTTGTAATATGAGATCAGATACTGACTTTCTGAAAGTCAGACTTTGGAACGTGCCTCACACAACGCAACGAAAAGAAATAGAGCTTTCAAAGTTGAACGGAACTCAAAAAGTCAAACTTTGCTATAATGTAGGAAACATTGACACATGTTAATTGTTTCTAAGCAGTACCCTGAAAAATATATCTTTGGCCTGAAATTCCTCTTAAAAATAGTAGAACACTTCCTGGTATGCAAGCGTGCCCAAGCACTCCTTTCAATGCAGCCGCATAGCTGTGTGTGTGAGATCTAAGGCATTGCAATCTCTGACTTCTAGTCTGAGGGGAATTAGAGTGAAGTTTGGTGATGTCACTACTGTGGAGCTCACTCTTCTCCTTGCTGGCAGCTTTCTGACATGAGGAAGAAAAGCCCTGCCTCTACCAAGGTGGCCACCTCCACACGGAGATACGCTATAAAACAAGACATGGTAAGGCAGTCATGGGGAAAAGATCAGCTGCAGGGAGGCCACAGGCATGCCTGGAAACTAGTCCATTGCCCTCTGCCTTCCTTTTCTTGAGAAACGGCTTCCAGAGTATAGCTTTTATACGGGAACCGTAGCGACCCTGGAGCTCCTTGCTATGGGCTGATACTAGGTCATGGCCCTTATGCAAAGAGTGGTCAGAAACACCAGTTTTGCTACACCCTTGAAAGTGTCCTAAAACCAAAGAAATGCCAAAGGATCTCAGATTGACCTATAGGATGCAAGCATTCTTTGTTTTTTAACCCTTACCTTTCTGATAAATTGACAATGATGCACACTTTTCACAGGTTCCATAGTGTAGCGGTTATCACGTCTGCTTTACACGCAGAAGGTCCTGGGTTCAACCCCCAGTGGAACCATTTTGAATTATGAGATCAGATACTGACTTTCTGAAAGTCAGACTTTGGAACGTGCCTCACACTACGCAACGAAAAGAAATAGAGCCTTCAAAGTTGAACGGAACTCAAAAAGTCAAACTTTGCTATATTGTAGGAAACATTGACACATGTTAATTGTTTCTAAGCAGTACCTTGAAAAATATATCTTTGGCCTGAAATTCCTCTTAAAAATAGTAGAACACTTCCTGGTATGCAAGCGTGCCCAAGCACTCCTTTCAATGCAGCCGCATAGCTGTGTGTGTGAGATCTAAGGCAGTGTTTCTCAACTCCAGTCCTCAAGGCACACCAACAGGTCATGTTTTCAGGATTTCCCTCAGATGAAACGGCTGTGGTAATTACTAAGGCAGTGAAACTGATCAAATCACTTGTGCAAAATAGTGGAAATCCTGAAAACATGACCTGTTGGTGCGCCTTGAGGACTGGAGTTGAGAAACACTGATCTAAGGCATTGCAATCTCTGACTTCTAGTCTCAGGGGAATTGGAGTAAAGTTTGGTCATGTCACTACTGTGGAGCTCACTCTTCTCCTTGCTGGCAGCTTTCTGACATGAGTAAGAAAAGCCCTGCCTCTACCAAGGTGGCCACCTCCTCACAGAGATACGCGATAAAACAAGACATGTTAAGCCAGTCATGGGGAAAAGATCAGCTGCAGGGAGGCCACAGGCACGACTGGAAACTCGTCCTTTGCCCTCTGCCTTCCTTTTCTTGAGAAACGGCTTCCAGAGTATAACTTTTATACGGGAACCGTAGCGACCCTGGAGCTCTTTGCTAGGGATGAGCCGAACACCCCCCGGTTCGGTTCGCACCAGAACCCGCGAACGGACCGCAAGTTCGCACGAACGTTAGAACCCCATTGACGTCTATGGGACTCGAACGTTCGAAATCAAAAGTGCTCATTTTAAAGGCTAATTTGCATGGTATTGTCCTAAAAAGGGTTTGGGGACCCGGGTCCTACCCCAGGGGACATGTATCAATGCAAAAAAAACTTTTAAAAACGGCCGTTTTTTCGGGAGCAGTGATTTTAATGATGCTTAAAGTAAAAAAAAAAAAGTGAAATATTCCTTTAAATATCGTACCTGGGGGGTGTCTATAGTATGCCTGTAAAGTGACGCGTGTTTCCCATGTTTAGAACAGTCCCTGCACCAAATGTCATTTTTAAAGGAAAAAATCTCATTTAAAACTGCTTGCGGGTTTAATGTCATGTCGGGTCATGGCAATATGGATGAAAATCAGTGAGACAAACGGCATGGGTACCCCCCAGTCCATTACCAGGCCCTTTGGGTCTTGTATGGATATTAAGGGGAACCCCGCACCCAAATTAAAATAAGGAAAGGTCCCTATATACTCTGAACAGCAGTATACAGGCGGTGCAAACAAGACAGGGACTGTAGGTTTGTTGTTAAGTAGAATCTGTTTGTAATTTTGAACATTTTTAATGTGTTTAGCTCCAGCCAAAAAATCTTTTCTAAGCTTTTTGGAAAACATAGGGAAGGGTTATCACCCCTGTGACATTTGTTTTGCGTCTTTCCTCCTCTTCAGAAGATTTCACCTCACTTTTTTGTCCCAATGAAAAATGTTTTTTGAAAATTTGGGTTTTTTTGTGGAACAAGGATTGGAAAGCATCAGTGGAAAGGAAAAATTGTTTTCCCATATTAACTCTTACAGGAGAGAATTTCCCTTCCTTAGGGGTAGATTTCATCTCACTTCCTGTTGTCTCCTTCCGTTTGCAAGTAGGAGTCGTTTGTAAGTTAGATGTTTGAAAGTAGGGTCCTACCCTATATACTCAGCAGAAATTTGGGCCTTAGGTGTTGCTGTGGCCAAAACACTGTAAGCCCTCACAGGGCCCTGCTGTGAAATATTAGATCAAGAATTGTAATTACATGCCCCTGTTGAACAGGAGCTGAAAAATTAGGCCTTAGGCACTGGTGCTGGTGCCACAACACTGCAACCCCTCACAGACACTCTAGTTGGAACGCAGGAACGAGCCCTGCTGCAAAGTATTGCATCAAAAATTGTAATTACACGCCCCTGTTAGACAGGGGCAGAAAAATTGGGTCTTAGGCACTGGTGCTGGTGCCACAACACTGCAACCCCTCACAGACACTCTAGTTGAAACGCAGGAACAAGCCCTGCTGCAAAGTATTGCATCAAAAATTGTAATTACACGCCCCTGTTAGACAGGGGCTGAAAAATTGGGTCTTAGGCACTGGTGCTGGTGCCACAACACTGCAACCCCTCACAGACACTCTAGTTGAAACGCAGGAACAAGCCCTGCTGCAAAGTATTGCATCAAAAATTGTAATTACACGCCCCTGTTAGACAGGGGCAGAAAAATTGGGTCTTAGGCACTGGTGCTGGTGCCACAACACTGCAACCCCTCACAGACACTCTAGTTGGAATGCAGGAACAAGCCCTGCTGCAAAGTATTGCATCAAAAATTGTAATTACACGCCCCTGTTAGACAGGGGCAGAAAAATTGGGTCTTAGGCACTGGTGCTGGTGCCACAACACTGCAACCCCTCACAGACACTCTAGTTGGAATGCAGGAACAAGCCCTGCTGCAAAGTATTGCATCAAAAATTGTAATTACACGCCCCTGTTAGACAGGGGCTGAAAAATTGGGTCTTAGGCACTGGTGCTGGTGCCACAACACTGCAACCCCTCACAGACACTCTAGTTGGAATGCAGGAACGAGCCCTGCTGCAAAGTATTACATCAAAAATTGTAATTACACGCCCCTGTTAAACAGGGGCTGAAAAATTGTGCCTTAGGCACTGGTGGTGGCGCCCAGAACCAAAAATGTTCTTACAAGCTATCAGCGTGATGATTGAGGAGGAAGAGGATAATTACTCAGGGATAGTCACTCAGCATCAGCATAGGCAGTCTTTGAAGGGATCTGAGATTTCAAAAAAAATTATTCGGTTACATCTGCATCAGGTGCTTGGTAGCTGGTGGTGATCCAAGACTGATTCATTTTTATGAAGGTCAGCCGATCGACCGAGTCGGTGGACAGACGCACCCTGTGATCGGTTACCACGCCTCCAGCAGCACTGAATGTGCGTTCCGAAAGAACGCTGGATGCAGGACAGGCCAGTAGCTCAATTGCATACTGTGCAAGCTCTGGCCAGTGATCCATCCTCAAGACCCAGTAACCCAGAGGATTTTCGGTGGGAAAGGTGTCCAAGTCTGATCTTGCCCCTAGGTATTCCTGCACCATGTAAAACAGACGCTGGCGATGGTTGCTGGAACCGATCATACCTTGGGGCTGCGGACCAAAAAATTGTCTGAACGCATCGGTCAGACGGCCACCTTCTCCACCGCTCCTTCTTTGACTGACCGAAGCCTCAGCAACACGTTGTCCAGAAACAGGAGTTTGTAACCTCCCAGTCTCTGGGAACGCGTTGCACAGACCTTTCTGCAAGGCCTCCCGAAGATGTTTCATCCTCTGCTCCCTCTGCGATGGCAAGATAAGGTCCGCAACCTTACCCTTGTAACGTGGATCAAGGAGGGTTGCCAGCCAGTATTGGTCCTTCTCCTTGATACCACGAATACGAGGATCCTTACGCAGGCTTTGCAGGATCAGGGAGGCCATGCAGCGTAGGTTTGCTGAGGCATTCGGTCCGGAGTCCTCTGGGTCACTAAGGACAACAACGTCCGCAGCCACCTCCTCCCAGCCACGTACAAGTCCATGTGTTCCTTGGGACTGATCCCTTAAAGACTGCTGATGCTGAGTGCCAGGCTCCACCTCCATACTGACACAATCTTCCTCCTCCTCCTCCTCCTCCTCCTCCTCCTCCTCTTCCTGTGTGATCGGCGGGCACGCAGGAACACTGTCTGGATAAAGGGGGCCTTGAGAGCTAAGGAAGTCCTCCTCTTCCTGCCTCTGTTCTGCCTCAAGTGCCCTGTCCATTATCCCACGCAGCGTGTGCTCCAACAGGTGGACAAGGGGGACAGTGTCACTGATGCATGCACTGTCAGTGCTCACCATCCTCGTGGCCTCCTCGAATGGTGACAGGACAGTGCATGCATCCCTGATCATGGCCCACTGGCGTGGGGAAAAAAAACCAAGGTCCCCTGACCCTGTCCTGGTGCCATAGTCGCACAGGTACTCATTGATGGCCCTCTGCTGCGTGTGCAGCCGCTGCAGCATGGCCAACGTCGAGTTCCACCTGGTGGGCATGTCACAGATTAGGCGGTTCTTGGGCAGGTTAAACTCCTTTTGGAGGTCCGTCAGCCGAGCACTGGCATTATATGACCGGCGGAAATGCACAGAGACTTTCCTGGCCTGCCTCAGGACATCCTGTAAGCCCGGGTACCTGCCCAAGAACCGCTGCACCACCAAGTTAAGGACGTGAGCCAAACAGGGCACATGGGTCAGTTGTCCCTGTCGGAGGGCAGAGAGGAGGTTGGTGCCATTGTCGCAAACCACCATTCCTGCCTTAAGTTGGCGTGGCGTCAACCACCTCTGAACCTGCCCCTGCAGAGCTGACAGAACCTCTGCCCCAGTGTGGCTCCTGTCCCCCAAGCACACCAGCTCAAGCACCGCATGGCATCTTTTGGCCTGCGTACTTGCGTAGCCCCTTGAACGCCTACGGAGCACCGCTGGTTCCGAGGAAGAGGCCATGGAGGAAGAAGAAGAGGAGGGGGTGGAGGAGAGAGGTGTGTCACAATCAGCATTTTGGAGGCGTGGTGGCGGAACAACCTCCAACACTACTGCACCTTGTCCTGCATCCTTCCCAGCTGCCAGCAGAGTCACCCAATGCGCCGTGAAACTTAAGTAACGTCCCTGTCCATGCCTGCTGGACCATGAGTCAGCGGTAATATGCACCTTACCGCTGACCGCCCTGTCCAGCGAGGCATGGACATTGCCTTCCACATGCCGGTAGAGAGCCGGAATCGCCTTCCGTGAGAAAAAGTGGCGTTTGGGTACCTGCCACTGAGGAACCGCACATTCCACAAACTCACGGAAGGGGGCAGAGTCTACCAACTGAAAAGGCAGCAGTTGAAGTGCTAGCAATTTTGCCAAGCTAGCATTCAACCGCTGGGCATGTGGATGGCTGGGAGCAAACTTCTTTCGGCGGTGCAGCAGCTGGGGCAGGGAAATTTGCCTGGTACAATCTGACGTCGGTGTACCCAAAGCAGATTGCCCATAAGTACTTGGCTGTGACACACCTAATTCTACACCTTCATTCCTCTCACTGCAGGTCGCAGAGAGGACTGAAGGTCTAGTGGGGTTGGAAATCTCAGCTGATGAGGAGCAAGGAGAGATCGTCTTTGTTCTTTGGTGTGGGTCTTTTAGATACGCTTGCCAACGAACTGCATGGCAGGTCAACATATGTCTGGTCAAGCATGTGGTACCCAAGCGGGAGATGTTTTGGCCACGCGAGATACGCTTGAGACATATATTGCAAATAGCAGCGGTGCGATCTGATGCACTCGTCTCAAAAAAGGCCCACACCAAAGAACTTTTTGAATAACGCGCAGAGACTGCAGCGCCCTGCACATGTGGAGCTTTGGGGTGTGATGCAGTCAATGTGCTGCCCTTAGGCTGGCCCCTGGAGGGCATCCTGCCTAGTTGGTGATGTGCCACCTCCTCCTCCTCCTCCTCCTCCTCCTCCTCTCTCCTATCAGGCACCCACGTTGAGTCAGTGACCTCATCATCCCCTCCCTCCTCATCACTGGAGCAAACCTGGCAGTATGCTGCAGCAGGGGGAGCATGACTGCCAGATTGCTGTCCTTCTTGGGCACCCCCTCTGTCCGTGCTCATGTTACTGCCTTCATTGAGCTCAGTATCATCATCAGAGCCTTCCAAACGCTGGGCATCCTCCTGGAGCATGTACCCAACACTGTGGTCAAACAGTTCGAGGGAATCCTCAGGAGGACATGGTGGGGCTAGGGAAGGAGTCACTGATGACATTGAGCTGAGGGAAGAGGCCGCTGCTTTGCCAGACAAAGCACCCTGGGCATGGGTGAGAGAGGATGAGGAGGATGAGGACGGCTTGGTCATCCACTCGACCAAGTCTTCCGCATGTTGCGGCTCAACACGGCCAGCTGCCGAAAAAAAGGCCAAGCGTGTCCCATGGCCACGTGCTGATGAGGATGCACCGTCTCCACGACCAGCACTAGACACAGAGCCTGCTTGCCCTCTCTTATTGGCTTGTGACTGTCTGCCTCTCCTTCTTGGCCTTCCAGACATACTAATGGCCTGTAGCTGCACTAAGCTGGGATAGAACACCTGTAATTTTCTTCAGGTAGCTTTATATACTGTAACCAGACAAGCCTGCCTGTCAGTAGGAAGATAACAGGAACGGATCTAGCTGAACACTGTGAGCAGGACGCACTGCACTGAATGTAAATAGCAGGAACGGATCTAGCTAAACACTGTGAGCAGGACGCACTGCACTGAATGTAAATAGCAGGAACGGATCTAGCTGAACACTGTGAGCAGGACGCACTGCACTGAATGTAAATAGCAGGAACGGATCTAGCTGAACACTGTGAGCAGGACGCACTGCACTGAATGTAAATAGCAGGAACGGATCTAGCTGAACACTGTGAGCAGGACGCACTGCACTGAATGTAAATAACAGGAACGGATCTAGCTGAACACTGTGAGCAGGACACACTGTACTAAATGTAAATAGTCTAGCTGCCTGACCGTGGTACTAATAGGATCAAAAAGAACACCTGTAATTTTCTTCAGGTAGCTTTATATACTGTAACCAGACAAGCCTGCCTGTCAGTAGGAAGATAACAGGAACGGATCTAGCTGAACACTGTGAGCAGGACGTACTGCACTAAATGTATATAGCAGGAACGGATCTAGCTGAACACTGTGAGCAGGACGCACTGCACTGAATGTAAATAGCAGGAACGGATCTAGCTGAACACTGTGAGCAGGACGCACTGCACTGAATGTAAATAGCAGGAACGGATCTAGCTAAACACTGTGAGCAGGACGCACTGCACTGAATGTAAATAGCAGGAACGGATCTAGCTGAACACTGTGAGCAGGACGCACTGCACTGAATGTAAATAACAGGAACTGATCTAGCTGAACACTGTGAGCAGGACACACTGTACTAAATGTAAATAGTCTAGCTGCCTGACCGTGGTACTAATAGGATCAAAAAGAACACCTGTAATTTTCTTCAGGTAGCTTTATATACTGTAACCAGACAAGCCTGCCTGTCAGTAGGAAGATAACAGGAACGGATCTAGCTGAACACTGTGAGCAGGACGTACTGCACTAAATGTATATAGCAGGAACGGATCTAGCTGAACACTGTGAGCAGGACGCACTGCACTGAATGTAAATAGCAGGAACGGATCTAGCTGAACACTGTGAGCAGGACGCACTGCACTGAATGTAAATAGCAGGAACGGATCTAGCTAAACACTGTGAGCAGGACGCACTGCACTGAATGTAAATAGCAGGAACGGATCTAGCTGAACACTGTGAGCAGGACGCACTGCACTGAATGTAAATAGCAGGAACGGATCTAGCTGAACACTGTGAGCAGGACGCACTGCACTGAATGTAAATAGCAGGAACGGATCTAGCTGAACACTGTGAGCAGGACGCACTGCACTGAATGTAAATAACAGGAACGGATCTAGCTGAACACTGTGAGCAGGACACACTGTACTAAATGTAAATAGTCTAGCTGCCTGACCGTGGTACTAATAGGATCAAAAAGAACACCTGTAATTTTCTTCAGGTAGCTTTATATACTGTAACCAGACAAGCCTGCCTGTCAGTAGGAAGATAACAGGAACGGATCTAGCTGAACACTGTGAGCAGGACGTACTGCACTAAATGTATATAGCAGGAACGGATCTAGCTGAACACTGTGAGCAGGACGCACTGCACTGAATGTAAATAGCAGGAACGGATCTAGCTGAACACTGTGAGCAGGACGCACTGCACTGAATGTAAATAGCAGGAACGGATCTAGCTGAACACTGTGAGCAGGACGCACTGCACTGAATGTAAACAGCAGGAACGGATGTAGCTAAACACTGTGAGCAGCACGCACTGCACTGAATGTAAATAGCAGGAACGGATCTAGCTGAACACTGTGAGCAGCACGCACTGCACTGAATGTAAATAGCAGGAACGGATCTAGCTGAACACTGTGAGCAGGACGCACTGCACTGAATGTAAATAGCAGGAACGGATCTAGCTGAACACTGTGAGCAGCACGCACTGCACTGAATGTAAATAGCAGGAACGGATCTAGCTGAACACTGTGAGCAGGACGCACTGCACTGAATGTAAATAGCAGGAACGGATCTAGCTGAACACTGTGAGCAGGACGCACTGCACTGAATGTAAATAACAGGAACGGATCTAGCTGAACACTGTGAGCAGGACACACTGTACTAAATGTAAATAGTCTAGCTGCCTGACCGTGGTACTAATAGGATCAAAAAGAACACCTGTAATTTTCTTCAGGTAGCTTTATATACTGTAACCAGACAAGCCTGCCTGTCAGTAGGAAGATAACAGGAACGGATCTAGCTGAACACTGTGAGCAGGACGTACTGCACTAAATGTATATAGCAGGAACGGATCTAGCTGAACACTGTGAGCAGGACGCACTGCACTGAATGTAAATAGCAGGAACGGATCTAGCTGAACACTGTGAGCAGGACGCACTGCACTGAATGTAAACAGCAGGAACGGATGTAGCTAAACACTGTGAGCAGCACGCACTGCACTGAATGTAAATAGCAGGAACGGATCTAGCTGAACACTGTGAGCAGCACGCACTGCACTGAATGTAAATAGCAGGAACGGATCTAGCTGAACACTGTGAGCAGGACGCACTGCACTGAATGTAAATAGCAGGAACGGATCTAGCTGAACACTGTGAGCAGCACGCACTGCACTGAATGTAAATAGCAGGAACGGATCTAGCTGAACACTGTGAGCAGCACGCACTGCACTGAATGTAAATAGCAGGAACGGATCTAGCTGAACACTGTGAGCAGGAAGCACTGTACTGAATGTAAATAGCAGGAACGGATCTAGCTGAACACTGTGAGCAGGACACACTGCACTGAATGTAAATAGTCTAGATAGAAGATAACAGGAACGGATCTAGCTAAACTGAATACAGTGTATATATATATATGCAACACCTGGGATGCATATATATACACAATACACTGTAAGTGCAGCTAACTGACTGACTGTTCTGCCTAATCTATCTAACTCAAATCAAATGACACTGTCTCTCTCTCTCTCTATCGCTCAGCACACCGGAACACACACTACACAGGGCCGCCGTGCAGGCGGCCTTATATAGTGTGGGGTGTGTACTAAATCCCCTGAGCCATAATTGGCCAAAGCCACCCTGGCTTTGGCCAATTACAGCTCTCTCTACTGACGGCGCTGTGATTGGCCAAGCATGCGGGTCATAGTGCATGCTTGGCCAATCATCAGCCAGCAATGCACTGCGATGCCGCAGTGAATTATGGGCCGTGACGCGCCACACGAATTTGGCGCGAACGGCCCATATCGTTCGCAATTCGACGGACGGTCGAACAGCCGATGTTCGAGTCGAACATGGGTTCGACTCGAACACGAAGCTCATCCCTACTCTTTGCTATGGGCTGATACTAGGTCATGGCCCTTATGCAAAGAGTTATCAGAAACACCAGTTTTGCTACACCCTTGAAAGTGTCCTAAAAACAAATAAAAATGCCAAAGGATCTCAGATTGACCTATAGGATGCAAGCATTCTTTGGTTTTTAACCCTTACCTTTCTGATAAATTGACAATTAAGCACACTTTTCGTAGGTTCCATAGTGTAGCGGTTATCACGTCTGCTTTACACGCAGAAGGTCCTGCGTTCAACCCCCAGTGGAACCATTTTGTAATTTGAGATCAGATACTGACTTTCTGAAAGTCATACTTTGGAACGTTCCTCACACAACGTAAAGAAAAGCAATAGAGCCTTCAAAGTTGAACGGAACTCAAAAAGTCAACCTTTGCTATATTGTAGGAAGCATTGACACATGTTAATTGTTTCTAAGCAGTAACCTGAAAAATATATCTTTGGCCTGAAGTTCCTCTTAAAAATAGTAGCACACTTCATGGTATGCAAGCGTGCCCAATCACTCCTTTCAATGCAGCCGCATAGCTGTGTGAGATCTAAGGCATTGCAATCTCTGACTTCTTGTCTCAGGGGAATTGGAGTGAAGTTTGCTGATGTCACTACTGTGGTGCTAACTCTTCTCCTTGCTGGCAGCTTTCTGACATGAGGAAGCAAAGCCCTGCCTCTACCAAGGTGGCCACCTCCACACAGAGATACGCTATAAAACAAGACATGGTAAGCCAGTCATGGGGAAAAGATCAGCTGCAGGGAGGCCACAGGCACGACTGGAAACTAGTCCTTTGCCCTCTGCCTTCCTTTTCTTGAGAAACGGCCTCCAGAGTATAGCTTTTATAAGGGAACGATAGCGACCCTGGAGCTCTTTGCTATGGGCTGATACTAGGTCATGGCCCTTATGCAAAGAGTGGTCAGAAACACCAGTTTTGCTACACCCTTGAAAGTGTCCTAAAACCAAAGAAATGCCAAAGGATCTCAGATTGACCTATAGGATGCAAGCATTCTTTGGTGTTTAACCCTTACCTTTCTGATGCATTGACAATTAGGAACACTTTTCATAGGTTCCATAGTGTAGCGGTTATCACGTCTGCTTTACACGCTGAAGGTCCTGGGTTCAACCCCCAGTGGAACCATTTTGAATTACGAGATCAGATACTGACTTTCTGAAAGTCAGATTTTGGAACGTGCCTCACACAACGCAACGAAAAGAAATAGAGCGTTTAAAGTTGAACGGAACTCAAAAAGTCAAACTTTGCTTTATTGTAGGAAACATTGACACATGTAAATTGTTTCTAAGCAGTACCCTGAAAAATATATCTTTGGCCTGAAATTCCTCTTAAAAATAGTAGCACACTTTGTGGTATGCAAGCGTGCCCAATCACTCCTTTCAATGCAGCCGCATAGCTGTGTGAGATCTAAGGCATTGCAATCTCTGACTTCTTGTCTCAGGGGAATTGGAGTGAAGTTTGGTGATGTCACTACTGTGGTGCTCACTCTTCTCCTTGCTGGCAGCTTTCTGACATGAGGAAGCAAAGCCCTGTCTCTACCAAGGTGGCTACCTCCACACAGAGATACGCTATAAAACAAAACATGGTAAGCCAGTCATGGGGAAAAGATCAGCTGCAGGGAGGCCACAGGCACGACTGGAAAATAGCCCTTTGCCCTCTGCCTTCCTTTTCTTGAGAAACAGCTTCCAGAGTATAGCTTTTATACGGGAACCGTAGCGACCCTGGAGCTCTTTGCTATGGGCTGATACTAGGTCATGGCCCTTATGCAAAGAGTGGTCAAAAACACCAGTTTTGCTACACCCTTGAAAGTGTCCTAAAAACAAAGAAATGCCAAAGGATCTCAGATTGACCTATAGGATGCAAGCATTCTTTGGTGTTTAACCCTTACCTTTCTGATAAATTGACAATTAGGAACCCTTTTCACAGGTTCCATAGTGTAGCGGTTATCACGTCTGCTTTACACGCAGAAGGTCCTGGGTTCAACCCCCAGTGGAACCATTTTGTAATATGAGATCAGATACTGACTTTCTGAAAGTCAGATTTTGGAACGTGCCTCACACAACGCAACGAAAAGAAATAGAGCCTTCAAAGTTGAACGGAACTCAAAAAGTAAAACTTTGCTATAATGTAGGAAACATTGACACATGTAAATTGTTTCTAAGCAGTACCCTGAAAAATATATCTTTGGCCTGAAATTCCTCTTAAAAATAGTAGCACACTTCCTGGTATGCAAGCGTGCCCAAGCAGTCCTTTCAATGCAGCCGCATAGCTGTGTGTTTTTATCTAAGGCATTGCAATCTCTGACTTCTAGTCTCAGGGGAATTGGAGTAAAGTTTGGTGATGACACTACTATGGAGCTCACTCTTCTCCTTGCTGGCAGCTTTCTGACATGAGGAAGAAAAGCCCTGCCTCTACCAAGGTGGCCACCTCCACACAGAAATACGCTATAAAACAAGACATGGTAAGCCAGTCATGGGGAAAAGATCAGCTGCAGATAGGCCACAGGCACGACTGGAAACTAGTCCTTTGCCCTCTGCCTTCCTTTTTTTGAGAAACGGCTTCCAGAGTATAGCTTTTATACAGGAACCGTAGCGACCCTAGAGCTCTTTGCTATGGGCTGATACTAGGTCATGGCCCTTATGCAAAGAGTGGTCAGAAACACCAGTTTTGCTACACCCTTGAAAGTGTCCTAAAACCAAAGAAATGCCAAAGGATCTCAGATTGACCTATAGGATGCAAGCATTCTTTGTTTTTTAACCCTTACCTTTCTGATAAATTGACAATGATGCACACTTTTCACAGGTTCCATAGTGTAGCGGTTATCACGTCTGCTTTACACGCAGAAGGTCCTGGGTTCAGCCCCCAGTGGAACCATTTTGAATTATGAGATCAGATACTGACTTTCTGAAAGTCAGACTTTGGAACGTGCCTCACACTACGCAACGAAAAGAAATAGAGCCTTCAAAGTTGAACGGAACTCAAAAAGTCAAACTTTGCTATATTGTAGGAAACATTGACACATGTTAATTGTTTCTAAGCAGTACCTTGAAAAATATATCTTTGGCCTGAAATTCCTCTTAAAAATAGTAGAACACTTCCTGGTATGCAAGCGTGCCCAAGCACTCCTTTCAATGCAGCCGCATAGCTGTGTGTGTGAGATCTAAGGCATTGCAATCTCTGACTTCTAGTCTCAGGGGAATTGGAGTAAAGTTTGGTCATGTCACTACTGTGGAGCTCACTCTTCTCCTTGCTGGCAGCTTTCTGACATGAGTAAGAAAAGCCCTGCCTCTACCAAGGTGGCCACCTCCTCACAGAGATACGTGATAAAACAAGACATGTTAAGCCAGTCATGGGGAAAAGATCAGCTGCAGGGAGGCCACAGGCACGACTGGAAACTCGTCCTTTGCCCTCTGCCTTCCATTTCTTGAGAAACGGCTTCCAGAGTATAACTTTTATACGGGAACCGTAGCGACCCTGGAGCTCTTTGCTATGGGCTGATACTAGGTCATGGCCCTTATGCAAAGAGTGATCAGAAACACCAGTTTTGCTACACCCTTGAAAGTGTCCTAAAAACAAAGAAATGCCAAAGGATCTCAGATTGACCTATAGGATGCAAGCATTCTTTGGTTTTTAACCCTTACCTTTCTGATAAATTGACAATTAAGCACACTTTTCATAGGTTCCATAGTGTAGCGGTTATCACGTCTGCTTTACACGCAGAAGGTCCTGCGTTCAACCCCCAGTGGAACCATTTTGTAATTTGAGATCAGATACTGACTTTCTGAAAGTCATACTTTGGAACGTTCCTCACACAACGTAAAGAAAAGCAATAGAGCCTTCAAAGTTGAACGGAACTCAAAAAGTCAACCTTTGCTATATTGTAGGAAGCATTGACACATGTTAATTGTTTCTAAGCAGTACCCTGAAAAATATATCTTTGGCCTGAAGTTCCTCTTAAAAATAGTAGCACACTTCATGGTATGCAAGCGTGCCCAATCACTCCTTTCAATGCAGCCGCATAGCTGTGTGAGATCTAAGGCATTACAATCTCTGACTTTTTGTCTCAGGGGAATTGGAGTGAAGTTTGCTGATGTCACTACTGTGGTGCTAACTCTTCTCCTTGCTGGCAGCTTTCTGACATGAGGAAGCAAAGCCCTGCCTCTACCAAGGTGGCCACCTCCACACAGAGATACGCTATAAAACAAGACATGGTAAGCCAGTCATGGGGAAAAGATCAGCTGCAGGGAGGCCACAGGCACGACTGGAAACTAGTCCTTTGCCCTCTGCCTTCCTTTTCTTGAGAAACGGCCTCCAGAGTATAGCTTTTATAAGGGAACCATAGCGACCCTGGAGCTCTTTGCTATGGGCTGATACTAGGTCATGGCCCTTATGCAAAGAGTGGTCAGAAACACCAGTTTTGCTACACCCTTGAAAGTGTCCTAAAACCAAAGAAATGCCAAAGGATGTAAGATTGACCTATAGGATGCAAGCATTCTTTGGTGTTTAACCCTTACCTTTCTGATAAATTGACAATTAGGAGCACTTTTCAGAGGTTCCATAGTGTAGCCGTTATCACGTCTGCTTTACACGCAGAAGGTCCTGGGTTCCACCCCCAGTGCAACCATTTTGAATTACGAGATCAGATACTGACTTTCTGAAAGTCAGATTTTGGAACGTGCCTCACACAACGCAACGAAAAGAAATAGAGCGTTTAAAGTTGAACGGAACTCAAAAAGTCAAACTTTGCTTTATTGTAGGAAACATTGACACATGTAAATTGTTTCTAAGCAGTACCCTGAAAAATATATCTTTGGCCTGAAATTCCTCTTAAAAATAGTAGCACACTTTGTGGTATGCAAGCGTGCCCAATCACTCCTTTCAATGCAGCCGCATAGCTGTGTGAGATCTAAGGCATTGCAATCTCTGACTTCTTGTCTCAGGGGAATTGGAGTGAAGTTTGGTGATGTCACTACTGTGGTGCTCACTCTTCTCCTTGCTGGCAGCTTTCTGACATGAGGAAGCAAAGCCCTGCCTCTACCAAGGTGGCCACCTCCACACAGAGATACGTTATAAAAGAAGACATGGTAAGCCAGTCATGGGGAAAAGATCAGCTGCAGGGAGGCCACAGGCACGACTGGAAACTAGCCCTTTGCCCTCTGCCTTCCTTTTCTTGAGAAACGGCTTCCAGAGTATAGCTTTTATACGGGAACCGTAGCGACCCTGGAGCTCTTTGCTATGGGCTGATACTAGGTCATGGCCCTTATGCAAAGAGTGGTCAGAAACACCAGTTTTGCTACACCCTTGAAAGTGTCCTAAAACCAAAGAAATGCCAAAGGATCTCAGATTGACCTATAGGATGCAAGCATTCTTTGGTGTTTAACCCTTACCTTTCTGATAAATTGACAATTAGGAACCCTTTTCACAGGTTCCATAGTGTAGCGGTTATCACGTCTGCTTTACACGCAGAAGGTCCTGGGTTCAACCCCCAGTGGAACCATTTTGTAATATGAGATCAGATACTGACTTTCTGAAAGTCAGACTTTGGAACGTGCCTCACACAACGCAACGAAAAGAAATAGAGCCTTCAAAGTTGAACGGAACTCAAAAAGTCAAACTTTGCTATAATGTAGGAAACATTGACACATGTTAATTGTTTCTAAGCAGTACCCTGAAAAATATATCTTTGGCCTGAAATTCCTCTTAAAAATAGTAGAACACTTCCTGGTATGCAAGCGTGCCCAAGCACTCCTTTCAATGCAGCCGCATAGCTGTGTGTGTGAGATCTAAGGCATTGTAATCTCTGACTTCTAGTCTGAGGGGAATTGGAGTGAAGTTTTGTGATGTCACTACTGTGGAGCTCACTCTTCTCCTTGCTGGCAGCTTTCTGACATGAGGAAGAAAAGCCCTGCCTCTACCAAGGTGGCCACCTCCACACGGAGATACGCTATAAAACAAGACATGGTAAGGCAGTCATGGGGAAAAGATCAGCTGCAGGGAGGCCACAGGCATGCCTGGAAACTAGTCCATTGCCCTCTGCCTTCCTTTTCTTGAGAAACGGCCTCCAGAGTATAGCTTTTATACGGGAACCGTAGCGACCCTGGAGCTCTTTGCTATGGGCTGATACTAGGTCATGGCCCTTATGCAAAGAGTGGTCAGAAACACCAGTTTTGCTACACCCTTGAAAGTGTCCTAAAACCAAAGAAATGCCAAAGGATCTCAGATTGACCTATAGGATGCAAGCATTCTTTGTTTTTTAACCCTTACCTTTCTGATAAATTGACAATGATGCACACTTTTCACAGGTTCCATAGTGTAGTGGTTATCACGTCTGCTTTACACGCAGAAGGTCCTGGGTTCAACCCCCAGTGGAACCATTTTGAATTACGAGATCAGATACTGACTTTCTGAAAGTCAGATTTTGGAACGTGCCTCACACAACGCAACGAAAAGAAATAGAGCGTTTAAAGTTGAACGGAACTCAAAAAGTCAAACTTTGCTTTATTGTAGGAAACATTGACACATGTAAATTGTTTCTAAGCAGTACCCTGAAAAATATATCTTTGGCCTGAAATTCCTCTTAAAAATAGTAGCACACTTTGTGGTATGCAAGCGTGCCCAATCACTCCTTTCAATGCAGCCGCATAGCTGTGTGAGATCTAAGGCATTGCAATCTCTGACTTCTTGTCTCAGGGGAATTGGAGTGAAGTTTGGTGATGTCACTACTGTGGTGCTCACTCTTCTCCTTGCTGGCAGCTTTCTGACATGAGGAAGCAAAGCCCTGTCTCTACCAAGGTGGCTACCTCCACACAGAGATACGCTATAAAACAAAACATGGTAAGCCAGTCATGGGGAAAAGATCAGCTGCAGGGAGGCCACAGGCACGACTGGAAAATAGCCCTTTGCCCTCTGCCTTCCTTTTCTTGAGAAACAGCTTCCAGAGTATAGCTTTTATACGGGAACCGTAGCGACCCTGGAGCTCTTTGCTATGGGCTGATACTAGGTCATGGCCCTTATGCAAAGAGTGGTCAAAAACACCAGTTTTGCTACACCCTTGAAAGTGTCCTAAAAACAAAGAAATGCCAAAGGATCTCAGATTGACCTATAGGATGCAAGCATTCTTTGGTGTTTAACCCTTACCTTTCTGATAAATTGACAATTAGGAACCCTTTTCACAGGTTCCATAGAAGGTCCTGGGTTCAACCCCCAGTGGAACCATTTTGTAATATGAGATCAGATACTGACTTTCTGAAAGTCAGACTTTGGAACGTGCCTCACACAACGCAACGAAAAGAAATAGAGCCTTCAAAGTTGAACGGAACTCAAAAAGTCAAACTTTGCTATAATGTAGGAAACATTGACACATGTTAATTGTTTCTAAGCAGTACCCTGAAAAATATATCTTTGGCCTGAAATTCCTCTTAAAAATAGTAGAACACTTCCTGGTATGCAAGCGTGCCCAAGCACTCCTTTCAATGCAGCCGCATAGCTGTGTGTGTGAGATCTAAGGCATTGCAATCTCTGACTTCTAGTCTGAGGGGAATTGGAGTGAAGTTTTGTGATGTCACTACTGTGGAGCTCACTCTTCTCCTTGCTGGCAGCTTTCTGACATGAGGAAGAAAAGCCCTGCCTCTACCAAGGTGGCCACCTCCACACGGAGATACGCTATAAAACAAGACATGGTAAGGCAGTCATGGGGAAAAGATCAGCTGCAGGGAGGCCACAGGCATGCCTGGAAACTAGTCCATTGCCCTCTGCCTTCCTTTTCTTGAGAAACGGCCTCCAGAGTATAGCTTTTATACGGGAACCGTAGCGACCCTGGAGCTCTTTGCTATGGGCTGATACTAGGTCATGGCCCTTATGCAAAGAGTGGTCAGAAACACCAGTTTTGCTACACCCTTGAAAGTGTCCTAAAACCAAAGAAATGCCAAAGGATCTCAGATTGACCTATAGGATGCAAGCATTCTTTGTTTTTTAACCCTTACCTTTCTGATAAATTGACAATGATGCACACTTTTCACAGGTTCCATAGTGTAGCGGTTATCACGTCTGCTTTACACGCAGAAGGTCCTGGGTTCAACCCCCAGTGGAACCATTTTGAATTACGAGATCAGATACTGACTTTCTGAAAGTCAGATTTTGGAACGTGCCTCACACAACGCAACGAAAAGAAATAGAGCGTTTAAAGTTGAACGGAACTCAAAAAGTCAAACTTTGCTTTATTGTAGGAAACATTGACACATGTAAATTGTTTCTAAGCAGTACCCTGAAAAATATATCTTTGGCCTGAATTTCCTCTTAAAAATAGTAGCACACTTTGTGGTATGCAAGCGTGCCCAATCACTCCTTTCAATGCAGCCGCATAGCTGTGTGAGATCTAAGGCATTGCAATCTCTGACTTCTTGTCTCAGGGGAATTGGAGTGAAGTTTGGTGATGTCACTACTGTGGTGCTCACTCTTCTCCTTGCTGGCAGCTTTCTGACATGAGGAAGCAAAGCCCTGTCTCTACCAAGGTGGCTACCTCCACACAGAGATACGCTATAAAACAAAACATGGTAAGCCAGTCATGGGGAAAAGATCAGCTGCAGGGAGGCCACAGGCACGACTGGAAAATAGCCCTTTGCCCTCTGCCTTCCTTTTCTTGAGAAACAGCTTCCAGAGTATAGCTTTTATACGGGAACCGTAGCGACCCTGGAGCTCTTTGCTATGGGCTGATACTAGGTCATGGCCCTTATGCAAAGAGTGGTCAAAAACACCAGTTTTGCTACACCCTTGAAAGTGTCCTAAAAACAAAGAAATGCCAAAGGATCTCAGATTGACCTATAGGATGCAAGCATTCTTTGGTGTTTAACCCTTACCTTTCTGATAAATTGACAATTAGGAACCCTTTTCACAGGTTCCATAGTGTAGCGGTTATCACGTCTGCTTTACACGCAGAAGGTCCTGGGTTCAACCCCCAGTGGAACCATTTTGTAATATGAGATCAGATACTGACTTTCTGAAAGTCAGACTTTGGAACGTGCCTCACACAACGCAACGAAAAGAAATAGAGCCTTCAAAGTTGAACGGAACTCAAAAAGTAAAACTTTGCTATAATGTAGGAAACATTGACACATGTTAATTGTTTCTAAGCAGTACCCTGAAAAATATATCTTTGGCCTGAAACTCCTCTTAAAAATAGTAGCACACTTCCTGGTATGCAAGCGTGCCCAAGCAGTCCTTTCAATGCAGCCGCATAGCTGTGTGTTTTTATCTAAGGCATTGCAATCTCTGACTTCTAGTCTCAGGGGAATTGGAGTAAAGTTTGGTGATGTCACTACTGTGGAGCTCACTCTTCTCCTTGCTGGCAGCTTTCTGACATGAGGAAGAAAAGCCCTGCCTCTACCAAGGTGGCCACCTCCACACAGAAATACGCTATAAAACAAGACATGGTAAGCCAGTCATGGGGAAAAGATCAGCTGCAGATAGGCCACAGGCACGACTGGAAACTAGTCCTTTGCCCTCTGCCTTCCTTTTTTTGAGAAACGGCTTCCAGAGTATAGCTTTTATACAGGAACCGTAGCGACCCTAGAGCTCTTTGCTATGGGCTGATACTAGGTCATGGCCCTTATGCAAAGAGTGGTCAGAAACACCAGTTTTGCTACACCCTTGAAAGTGTCCTAAAACCAAAGAAATGTAAAAGGATCTCAGATTGACCTATAGGATGCAAGCATTCTTTGTTTTTTAACCCTTACCTTTCTGATAAATTGACAATGATGCACACTTTTCACAGGTTCCATAGTGTAGCGGTTATCACGTCTGCTTTACACGCAGAAGGTCCTGGGTTCAACCCCCAGTGGAACCATTTTGAATTATGAGATCAGATACTGACTTTCTAAAAGTCAGACTTTGGAACGTGCCTCACACTACGCAACGAAAAGAAATAGAGCCTTCAAAGTTGAACGGAACTCAAAAAGTCAAACTTTGCTATATTGTAGGAAACATTGACACATGTTAATTGTTTCTAAGCAGTACCTTGAAAAATATATCTTTGGCCTGAAATTCCTCTTAAAAATAGTAGAACACTTCCTGGTATGCAAGCGTGCCCAAGCACTCCTTTCAATGCAGCCGCATAGCTGTGTGTGTGAGATCTAAGGCATTGCAATCTCTGACTTCTAGTCTCAGGGGAATTGGAGTAAAGTTTGGTCATGTCACTACTGTGGAGCTCACTCTTCTCCTTGCTGGCAGCTTTCTGACATGAGGAAGAAAAGCCCTGCCTCTACCAAGGTGGCCACCTCCACACAGAAATACGCTATAAAACAAGACATGGTAAGCCAGTCATGGGGAAAAGATCAGCTGCAGATAGGCCACAGGCACGACTGGAAACTAGTCCTTTGCCCTCTGCCTTCCTTTTTTTGAGAAACGGCTTCCAGATTATAGCTTTTATACAGGAACCGTAGCGACCCTAGAGCTCTTTGCTATGGGCTGATACTAGGTCATGGCCCTTATGCAAAGAGTGGTCAGAAACACCAGTTTTGCTACACCCTTGAAAGTGTCCTAAAACCAAAGAAATGCCAAAGGATCTCAGATTGACCTATAGGATGCAAGCATTCTTTGTTTTTTAACCCTTACCTTTCTGATAAATTGACAATGATGCACACTTTTCACAGGTTCCATAGTGTAGCGGTTATCACGTCTGCTTTACACGCAGAAGGTCCTGGGTTCAACCCCCAGTGGAACCATTTTGAATTATGAGATCAGATACTGACTTTCTGAAAGTCAGACTTTGGAACGTGCCTCACACTACGCAACGAAAAGAAATAGAGCCTTCAAAGTTGAACGGAACTCAAAAAGTCAAACTTTGCTATATTGTAGGAAACATTGACACATGTTAATTGTTTCTAAGCAGTACCTTGAAAAATATATCTTTGGCCTGAAATTCCTCTTAAAAATAGTAGAACACTTCCTGGTATGCAAGCGTGCCCAAGCACTCCTTTCAATGCAGCCGCATAGCTGTGTGTGTGAGATCTAAGGCATTGCAATCTCTGACTTCTAGTCTCAGGGGAATTGGAGTAAAGTTTGGTGATGTCACTACTGTGGAGCTCACTCTTCTCCTTGCTGGCAGCTTTCTGACATGAGTAAGAAAAGCCCTGCCTCTACCAAGGTGGCCACCTCCTCACAGAGATACGCGATAAAACAAGACATGTTAAGCCAGTCATGGGGAAAAGATCAGCTGCAGGGAGGCCACAGGCACGACTGGAAACTCGTCCTTTGCCCTCTGCCTTCCTTTTCTTGAGAAACGGCTTCCAGAGTATAACTTTTATACGGGAACCGTAGCGACCCTGGAGCTCTTTGCTATGGGCTGATACTAGGTCATGGCCCTTATGCAAAGAGTGATCAGAAACACCAGTT
This sequence comes from Lithobates clamitans, assembly GCA_037952925.1. Taxonomy (NCBI): domain Eukaryota; kingdom Metazoa; phylum Chordata; class Amphibia; order Anura; family Ranidae; genus Lithobates; species Lithobates clamitans. Next base: position 295,922 of record JBBGZY010002136.1, on the reverse strand, counting down.
TTGCTACACCCTTGAAAGTGTCCTAAAAACAAATAAAAATGCCAAAGGATCTCAGATTGACCTATAGGATGCAAGCATTCTTTGGTTTTTAACCCTTACCTTTCTGATAAATTGACAATTAAGCACACTTTTCATAGGTTCCATAGTGTAGCGGTTATCACGTCTGCTTTACACGCAGAAGGTCCTGCGTTCAACCCCCAGTGGAAGCATTTTGTAATTTGAGATCAGATACTGACTTTCTGAAAGTCATACTTTGGAACGTTCCTCACACAACGTAAAGAAAAGCAATAGAGCCTTCAAAGTTGAACGGAACTCAAAAAGTCAACCTTTGCTATATTGTAGGAAGCATTGACACATGTTAATTGTTTCTAAGCAGTAACCTGAAAAATATATCTTTGGCCTGAAGTTCCTCTTAAAAATAGTAGCACACTTCATGGTATGCAAGCGTGCCCAATCACTCCTTTCAATGCCGCCGCATAGCTGTGTGAGATCTAAGGCATTGCAATCTCTGACTTCTTGTCTCAGGGGAATTGGAGTGAAGTTTGCTGATGTCACTACTGTGGTGCTACCTCTTCTCCTTGCTGGCAGCTTTCTGACATGAGGAAGCAAAGCCCTGCCTCTACCAAGGTGGCCACCTCCACACAGAGATACGCTATAAAACAAGACATGGTAAGCCAGTCATGGGGAAAAGATCAGCTGCAGGGAGGCCACAGGCACAACTGGAAACTAGTCCTTTGCCCTCTGCCTTCCTTTTCTTGAGAAACGGCCTCCAGAGTATAGCTTTTATAAGGGAACCATAGCGACCCTGGAGCTCTTTGCTATGGGCTGATACTAGGTCATGGCCCTTTTGCAAAGAGTGGTCAGAAACACCAGTTTTGCTACACCCTTGAAAGTGTCCTAAAACCAAAGAAATGCCAAAGGATCTCAGATTGACCTATAGGATGCAAGCATTCTTTGGTGTTTAACCCTTACCTTTCTGATGCATTGACAATTAGGAACACTTTTCATAGGTTCCATAGTGTAGCGCTTATCATGTCTGCTTTACACGCAGAAGGTCCTGGGTTCTACCCTTATTGGAACCATTTTGAATTATGAGATGAGATACTGACTTTCTGAAAGTCAGACTTTGGAACGTGCCTCATACAACGTAACAAAAAGAAATAGAGCCTTCAAAGTTGAACGAACTCAAAAAGTCAAACTTTGCTATATTGTAGGAAACATTGACACATGTTAATTGTTTCTAAGCAGTACCCTGAAAAAATATATCTTTGGCCTGAAATTCCTCTTAAAAATAGTAGAACACTTCCTGGTATGCAAGCGTGCCCAAGCACTCCTTTCAATGCAGCCGCATAGCTGTGTGTGTGTTGTGTGAGATCTAAGGTATTGCAATCTCTGACTTCTAGTCTCAGGGGAATTGGAGTGAAGTTTGGTGATATCACTACTGTGGTGCTCACTCTTCTCCTTGCTGGCAGCTTTCTGACATGAGGAAGCAAATCCCTGCTTCTACCAAGGTGGCCACCTCCACACAGAGATACGCTATAAAACAAGACATGGCAAGCCAGTCATGGGGAAAAGATCAGCTGCAGGGAGGCCACAGGCACGACTGGAAACTAGTCCATTGCCCTCTGCCTTCCTTTTCTTGAGAAACGGCTTCCAGAGTATAGCTTTTATACGGGAACCGTAGCGACCCTGGAGCTATTTGCTATGGGCTGATACTAGGTCATGGCCTTTATGCAAAGAGTGGTCAGAAACACCAGTTTTGCTACACCATTGAAAGTGTCCTAAAACCAAAGAAATGCCAAAGGATCTCAGATTGACCTATAGGATGCAAGCATTCTTTGGTGTTTAACCCTTACCTTTCTGATAAATTGACAATTAGGAGCACTTTTTAGAGGTTCCATAGTGTAGCGGTTATCACGTCTGCTTTACACGCAGAAGGTCCTGGGTTCCACCCCCAGTGGAACCATTTTGAATTACGAGATCAGATACTGACTTTCTGAAAGTCAGATTTTGGAACGTGCCTCACACAACGCAACGAAAAGAAATAGAGCGTTTAAAGTTGAACGGAACTCAAAAAGTCAAACTGCTTTATTGTAGGAAACATTGACACATGTAAATTGTTTCTAAGCAGTACCCTGAAAAATATATCTTTGGCCTGAAATTCCTCTTAAAAATAGTAGCACACTTTGTGGTATGCAAGCGTTTGCCCAATCACTCCTTTCAATGCAGCCGCATAGCTGTGTGAGATCTAAGGCATTGCAATCTCTGACTTCTTGTCTCAGGGGAATTGGAGTGAAGTTTGGTGATGTCACTACTGTGGTGCTCACTCTTCTCCTTGCTGGCAGCTTTCTGACATGAGGAAGCAAAGCCCTGCCTCTACCAAGGTGGCTACCTCCACACAGAGATACACTATAAAAAGAGACATGGTAAGCCAGTCATGGGGAAAAGATCAGCTGCAGGGAGGCCACAGGCATGACTGGAAACTCGTCCTTTGCTCTCAGAATTCCTTTTCTTGAGAAACAGCTTAAAGAGTATAGCTTTTATACGGGAACCGTAGCGACCCTGGAGCTCTTTGCTATGGGCTGATACTAGGTCATGGCCCTTATGCAAAGAGTGGTCAGAAACACCAGTTTTGCTACACCCTTGCAAGTGTCCTAAAACCAAAGAAATGCCAAAGGATCTCAGATTGACCTATAGGATGCAAGCATTCTTTGGTGTTTAACCCTTACCTTTCTGATAAATTGACAATGATGCACGCTTTTCACAGGTTCCATAGTGTAGCGGTTATCACGTCTGCTTTACACGCAGAAGGTCCTGGGTTCAACCCCCAGTGGAACCATTTTGTAATATGAGATCAGATACTGACTTTCTGAAAGTCAGACTTTGGAACGTGCCTCACACAACGCAACGAAAAGAAATAGAGCCTTCAAAGTTGAACGGAACTCAAAAAGTCAAACTTTGCTATAATGTAGGAAACATTGACACATGTTAATTGTTTCTAAGCAGTACTCTGAAAAATATATCTTTGGCCTGAAATTCCTCTTAAAAATAGTAGAACACTTCCTGGTATGCAAGCATGCCCAAGCACTCCTTTCAATGCAGCCGCATAGCTGTGTGTGTGAGATCTAAGGCATTGCAATCTCTGACTTCTAGTCTGAGGGGAATTGGAGTGAAGTTTGGTGATGTCACTACTGTGGAGCTCACTCTTCTCCTTGCTGGCAGCTTTCTGACATGAGGAAGAAAAGCCCTGCCTCTACCAAGGTGGCCACCTCCACACGGAGATACGCTATAAAACAAGACATGGTAAGGCAGTCATGGGGAAAAGATCAGCTGCAGGGAGGCCACAGGCATGCCTGGAAACTAGTCCATTGCCCTCTGCCTTCCTTTTCTTGAGAAACGGCTTCCAGAGTATAGCTTTTATACGGGAACCGTAGCGACCCTGGAGCTCTTTGCTATGGGCTGATACTAGGTCATGGCCCTTATGCAAAGAGTGGTCAGAAACACCAGTTTTGCTACACCCTTGAAAGTGTTCTAAAACCAAAGAAATGCCAAAGGATCTCAGATTGACCTATAGGATGCAAGCATTCTTTGGTTTTTAACCCTTACCTTTCTGATAAATTGACAATGATGCATACTTTTCACAGGTTCCATAGTGTAGCGGTTATCACGTCTGCTTTACACGCAGAAGGTCCTGGGTTCAACCCCCAGTGGAACCATTTTGTAATATGAGATCAGATACTGACTTTCTGAAAGTCAGACTTTGGAACGTGCCTCACACAACGCAACGAAAAGAAATAGAGCCTTCAAAGTTGAACGGAACTCAAAAAGTCAAACTTTGCTATAATGTAGGAAACATTGACACATGTTAATTGTTTCTAAGCAGTACTCTGAAAAATATATCTTTGGCCTGAAATTCCTCTTAAAAATAGTAGAACACTTCCTGGTATGCAAGCATGCCCAAGCACTCCTTTCAATGCAGCCGCATAGCTGTGTGTGTGAGATCTAAGGCATTGCAATCTCTGACTTCTAGTCTGAGGGGAATTGGAGTGAAGTTTTGTGATGTCACTACTGTGGAGCTCACTCTTCTCCTTGCTGGCAGCTTTCTGACATGAGGAAGAAAAGCCCTGCCTCTACCAAGGTGGCCACCTCCACACGGAGATACGCTATAAAACAAGACATGGTAAGGCAGTCATGGGGAAAAGATCAGCTGCAGGGAGGCCACAGTCATGCCTGGAAACTAGTCCATTGCCCTCTGCCTTCCTTTTCTTGAGAAACGGCTTCCAGAGTATAGCTTTTATACGGGAACCGTAGCGACCCTGGAGCTCTTTGCTATGGGCTGATACTAGGTCATGGCCCTTATGCAAAGAGTGGTCAGAAACACCAGTTTTGCTACACCCTTGAAAGTGTTCTAAAACCAAAGAAATGCCAAAGGATCTCAGATTGACCTATAGGATGCAAGCATTCTTTGGTTTTTAACCCTTACCTTTCTGATAAATTGACAATTAAGCGCACTTTTCACAGGTTCCATAGTGTAGCGGTTATCATGTCTGCTTTACACGCAGAAAGTTCTGGGTTCAACCCCAAGTGGTACCATTTTGTAATATGAGATCAGATACTGACTTTCTGAAAGTCAGACTTTGGAACGTGCCTCACACAACGCAACGAAAAGAAATAGAGCGTTTAAAGTTGAACGGAACTCAAAAAGTCAAACTTTGCTTTATTGTAGGAAACATTGACACATGTAAATTGTTTCTAAGCAGTACCCTGAAAAATATATCTTTGGCCTGAAATTCCTCTTAAAAATAGTAGCACACTTTGTGGTATGCAAGCGTGCCCAATCACTCCTTTCAATGCAGCCGCATAGCTGTGTGAAATCTAAGGCATTGCAATCTCTGACTTCTTGTCTCAGGGGAATTGGAGTGAAGTTTGGTGATGTCACTACTGTGGAGCTCAGTCTTCTCCTTGCTGGCAGCTTTCTGACATGAGGAAGCAAAGCCCTGTCTCTACCAAGGTGGCTACCTCCACACAGAGATACGCTATAAAACAAAACATGGTAAGCCAGTCATGGGGAAAAGATCAGCTGCAGGGAGGCCACAGGCACGACTGGAAAATAGCCTTTTGCCCTCTGCCTTCCTTTTCTTGAGAAACAGCTTCCAGAGTATAGCTTTTATACGGGAACCGTAGCGACCCTGGAGCTCTTTGCTATGGGCTGATACTAGGTCATGGCCCTTATGCAAAGAGTGGTCAAAAACACCAGTTTTGCTACACCCTTGAAAGTGTCCTAAAAACAAAGAAATGCCAAAGGATCTCAGATTGACCTATAGGATGCAAGCATTCTTTGGTGTTTAACCCTTACCTTTCTGATAAATTGACAATTAGAAACCCTTTTCACAGGTTCCATAGTGTAGCGGTTATCACGTCTGCTTTACACGCAGAAGGTCCTGGGTTCAACCCCCAGTGGAACCATTTTGTAATATGAGATCAGATACTGACTTTCTGAAAGTCAGACTTTGGAACGTGCCTCACACAACGCAACGAAAAGAAATAGAGCCTTCAAAGTTGAACGGAACTCAAAAAGTAAAACTTTGCTATAATGTAGGAAACATTGACACATGTTAATTGTTTCTAAGCAGTACCCTGAAAAATATATCTTTGGCCTGAAATTCCTCTTAAAAATAGTAGCACACTTCCTGGTATGCAAGCGTGCCCAAGCAGTCCTTTCAATGCAGCCGCATAGCTGTGTGTTTTTATCTAAGGCATTGCAATCTCTGACTTCTAGTCTCAGGGGAATTGGAGTAAAGTTTGGTGATGTCACTACTGTGGAGCTCACTCTTCTCCTTGCTGGCAGCTTTCTGACATGAGGAAGAAAAGCCCTGCCTCTACCAAGGTGGCCACCTCCACACAGAAATACGCTATAAAACAAGACATGGTAAGCCAGTCATGGGGAAAAGATCAGCTGCAGATAGGCCACAGGCACGACTGGAAACTAGTCCTTTGCCCTCTGCCTTCCTTTTTTTGAGAAACGGCTTCCAGAGTATAGCTTTTATACGGGAACCGTAGCGACCCTAGAGCTCTTTGCTATGGGCTGATACTAGGTCATGGCCCTTATGCAAAGAGTGGTCAGAATCACCAGTTTTGCTACACCCTTGAAAGTGTCCTAAAACCAAAGAAATGCCAAAGGATCTCAGATTGACCTATAGGATGCAAGCATTCTTTGTTTTTTAACCCTTACCTTTCTGATAAATTGACAATGATGCACACTTTTCACAGGTTCCATAGTGTAGCGGTTATCACGTCTGCTTTACACGCAGAAGGTCCTGGGTTCAACCCCCAGTGGAACCATTTTGAATTATGAGATCAGATACTGACTTTCTGAAAGTCAGACTTTGGAACGTGCCTCACACTACGCAACGAAAAGAAATAGAGCCTTCAAAGTTGAACGGAACTCAAAAAGTCAAACTTTGCTATATTGTAGGAAACATTGACACATGTTAATTGTTTCTAAGCAGTACCTTGAAAAATATATCTTTGGCCTGAAATTCCTCTTAAAAATAGTAGAACACTTCCTGGTATGCAAGCGTGCCCAAGCACTCCTTTCAATGCAGCCACATAGCTGTGTGTGTGAGATCTAAGGCATTGCAATCTCTGACTTCTAGTCTCAGGGGAATTGGAGTAAAGTTTGGTCATGTCACTACTGTGGAGCTCACTCTTCTCCTTGCTGGCAGCTTTCTGACATGAGGAAGAAAAGCCCTGCCTCTACCAAGGTGGCCACCTCCACACAGAAATACGCTATAAAACAAGACATGGTAAGCCAGTCATGGGGAAAAGATCAGCTGCAGATAGGCCACAGGCACGACTGGAAACTAGTCCTTTGCCCTCTGCCTTCCTTTTTTTGAGAAACGGCTTCCAGAGTATAGCTTTTATACAGGAACCGTAGCGACCCTAGAGCTCTTTGCTATGGGCTGATACTAGGTCATGGCCCTTATGCAAAGAGTGGTCAGAAACACCAGTTTTGCTACACCCTTGAAAGTGTCCTAAAACCAAAGAAATGCCAAAGGATCTCAGATTGACCTATAGGATGCAAGCATTCTTTGTTTTTTAACCCTTACCTTTCTGATAAATTGACAATGATGCACACTTTTCACAGGTTCCATAGTGTAGCGGTTATCACGTCTGCTTTACACGCAGAAGGTCCTGGGTTCAACCCCCAGTGGAACCATTTTGAATTATGAGATCAGATACTGACTTTCTGAAAGTCAGACTTTGGAACGTGCCTCACACTACGCAACGAAAAGAAATAGAGCCTTCAAAGTTTTTTTTTTTTTTTTTTAAATCTTTTTTTATTAGAAAAAGAAAAAGTTTTCCATTACAACAAACATATAAACAGGGAACAAGTAATATTGTCATAAGTAAAAAAAGAAAAACAAAAAACGCATAAATACCTATCCCTATCTTATCATTCTAATGTGCGGCAGTTTAACCTGTCCTTATGCTATAAGTTTCGGGAATCATTTTCCTCCCTTTTCTCCTCACTCACTCTCCCGCCCCTCATCCACTCCCCATCATACACCCTACCATACAAGTCATCCACCACCCACCCTTCCCATCACTCCAATTCTTCCAAATCCAGCCAAGCTTTCCATATTTTTTCGAATTTCTTAGGGTTACCCCTCTTTTTGTAAATATATTTCTCTCTGCAAATTACCTCTCTGACTGCATTCACCCATTCTGAGACCGTCGGAGCTTCCTTTCTCTGCCAATGCTGTGCGATAAGCTTTTTGCCCTGAAACAGGCATCTAAACCTTGCTGTCTGTATATCCCTTGAGGGCACCTTATCCCCCGTTAGTCCCAACAAGCACTCCCTCGCCTCTACTTTCAATGATGTCCCAAACACCAGATTTATCTTTTCCACCACCCCTTTCCAATATATATGTAATTTGGGGCATCGCCAAAACATGTGGATCAGGTCTCCATGCCCTCCCCCACACCTTTGGCACTTTGGATCGGGCCTCTTACCCCACTTAAATAGTTTCAATGGTGTGTAATATGCCCTATAGGAAAGATAAAAATGGGACATCACCTGAGAGGAAGAGAGAGTGACCCTGGGCCCCAGCGACAGAACCTGCTTCCATTGATCATCGGACAGTGCCCCCACATCTCCCTCCCATTGGATCCTGCTTTTGTTCTCTACCATGCCCCCCTGGGCGGAAGCCTTCAGGCATCTATACATTTCAGAGATCAGCCCCTTCGTAGTATGTACATCAATAAGCTTTCTCAGAGAGGTCATTTCACACCACACTGGAGCATCCTTCCCAAATTGTGCCTCTAGGGCATGCCTGAGTTGCAAATACTTGTAAAAAGATCTTTTAGAAATTGCATACTCCTCTACCAACTCCTCAAAAGATTTTAACCTCCCCCCTCTATATACCTGAGCCAGGCAATGGATACCCTGGCGGTCCCATTCCACAAAGTGTCCTATTTTTTTAAGCTCATTGAGGTTATTGTTATCCCAGAGTGGGGAAAATTCCGCAAAGCCCATGTATCCCAAAGTTCTTTTGGCTTGTACCCATGCCTTAACCATCAGCTTGGTAGTGGGGCATTTAGTACTAAATGAGTCTGCCTCTAATGCCTCTGCGATCGTGTCATGGCCGATATCATTCCACAAGATGCTACCGCCCCTCCTTCCTCCCATGGCCTATTACTGCCTCCCATTTGCTGTAATTGGGAGGCCAGGAAGTATCCGTATGGATCCGGTACTGCCAGGCCGCCCTTCTCCTCTGGCTGTCGCAACGTCCGCAAACTGATCCTAGCCGACCCACCTTTCCAGATAAGTTCTCTAAACACACTGTCTATTTTTTTGAACCAGTGCTTAGGAATCCACACAGGGGAATTCTGCAAGACATGTAAAAGTTGGGGTAGCCAGACCATCTTGATCAGATTGCAGCGTCCGACGACTGAGAGGGGCAAGCGACTCCACACCCGGCACTTCTGTTTCATTTTTTTCATAAGTGGGACTAAGTTACCGGATATATACTGTCCTGGATCATTGGTTATATTGATACCTAGATATTTCATTTGGCTGACTATTTTAACCTGGGATACCTGGCTAGGGAGGGGTTCATTCAGCGGATCTATGGGTAGGATTACTGATTTGTCCCAATTAATCAACAACCCAGAGAACACGCCGAATTCCTCCACTATCCCTATGGCTGTTTTTAATGAATTCTGCGTGTCTGCCAGGAACAGCAAGATGTCATCTGCATACATAGCTACCTTGTCCGTCCCCTTCCTTCTTTTAAATCCCTGCACCCCCTGCGCCGCTCTCAGGGCTATCGCCAAAGGCTCAATTGCCAGAGCAAAGAGCAGGGGGGACAGAGGACACCCCTGTCTCGTACCCCTGCTCAGCTGGAACCCCTCCGAGCACTGGCCATTGATCTTAACCCTGGCCCTCGGGCCACTGTATAACAGCCTTAACCATTGGATAAACCCAGGGCCAAACTGGTATTCCACTAGGACCCTCCACAGGTAGTGCCATTCCAGGGAGTCGAAGGCTCTGGCCGCGTCCAATGAAAGAGCCGCTCTCCCCCCACTGTTTTCCACCGGTGTTTGCATATTCAGGTACACTCGTCTTATGTTCGTACTCATAGATCTATTTGGGATAAACCCAGTCTGATCCGTATGTATTATTTTGGAGATTATCTTATTCAGCCTTGCGGCCATTACTTTTGCCAGGATTTTTACGTCCGAACATAAGAGCGAGATAGGCCTATATGATGACATATCTATTGGGTTCTTCCCTTCTTTCAACAGGGTTATTATTATGGCTTCTGACATGGACAGTGGCAGGGCCCCGTCCTCCCTGGCTCCGTTGAACACCTCCAAAAGTAGGGGCAATAGTACCTCTCCATATTTTTTGAAGACTTCTATGGGCAGGCCGTCGGGGCCTGGTGACTTCTGGCCTGCCATGTCTCCCACTGCCCTCTGCAATTCAGCGAGGGTCAGTGGGGCATCCAGCATTTCCCTATCTTTACTTGTTAATGGGGTTATCCTTAGCCCCTTGAAAAAAAGCTGCATTTCGGCCTCCACATTTACTCTGTGAGAGCTGTACAACTTCTCGAAGTATGTCCTAAATTCATGCAGAATGTCGGGAGTGGTCTTTTTCAAAACTCCGTCCCCCCCCTTGATTGCTGCTATTGTACCTAAGGGGCCGTTAGCCTTAATTATTAGAGACAGAGCCTTTCCAACTCGCTCCCCCTCTCCAGCAAAGCTCCGCCTTTGAAATAAGCTCCTCTTTTCCATCCCCTCCCGGAGCACCCTGCTGTACCTATCCTGTCTCTCCACCCAGAGCTTGTAGCTGGATTGGGATGGCGTGTCTATGTACTGCGCTTCTGCTACTTCTACACTCTCTTTAGCTTTTTGTTCTTCTGCTAGCGATTGCCTTTTATTAAATGCGATTTTCTGGATTAGTACTCCCCGGAGGTATGCCTTCAGGGAGTCCCAAACAACCCCCACTGAGGTCGAGCCCAAGTTTATTCTAACAAACTCCGATAAGTTTTCCTTCATTCTCTCCTCATCTCCTATTAAATCAAGCCAAAAGGGATTGACCTTCCAATTCCCCCAGATATGGTGCTCTCCTACCTTCACAACAGTAATAACAGGTGTGTGGTCCGAGACGGCCCTTGGTTCATACATTACTTCCTCCACTACATTTAATGCTTCCTCATTTCCCAGAACCAGGTCAATTCTGGATAAAGTGGCATGGGTCCTGGAGTGGCATGAATATTGCTTCACCCCAGGATGCCTCCTCCTCCAGATGTCCACCAATCCTATTTCATCGCAATATTGCATAAGGGGGCTCTTAGGTGCCGCTCTAGGTCCAGTTTTGGGGGGAAACCTATCTATACTGTTGTCCATTGTCATGTTGAAATCGCCCACCACTATGACCGGGGTCCCGGGGGAGTTCATTATAAAACTGGCTAAATCGTCTAGTATTGCCATACTAAATGGGGGAGGGATATAAACGTTAGCTAAAATAAATCTTTTATTTTCTATCAAACAGGAAAGAAAGATATACCGGCCGTATTCGTCCACCTTGCTCTGACTGCAGGAAAAGGGTAAACCAGTGCTTATCAGCACACTCACCCCTCTAGAATAAGAGGAGTGGGTGGAGTGATACTGTGTCTGGAATTGCGTATTATCTAAGGTTTTAATTGAGTCCTTTACTAAATGGGTCTCCTGCAGGCAGAGTATTTTGACTTTCCTCCTCTTGGCTATTGAAAAAATTATCTGTTTTTTAAAATTATCCCCAATCCCCCTTACATTCCATGCGCATATGTTAACCCTTCCACCACCTCCCGGGGTTTTTTTACACCTCTTGTTGGTTATCATTGACCCTTGGGTCTAGTGACCTTACTACACACATATCCCTAATAACCCTAATAAACCAAACCACCATCTTTTGTGAACATTGTGAGTGACCCTATTTTTAATTGTGTCCCTTTGCTGTAACAGGCTAGACCGACATTCATCCATCCAAAACCGTGCCCCCCCTCCCCCTCTACCCTCAATATACACCCCCCCGATCCAAATCTCCCCCCCACCCCCCAGTCTCCTCCCCCCCCTCAACACCCCCCACCCCCCCTCCCCGTCCCAATCCCAAACCCTTGGGCCCACATTTGGGCCTACTCCTCGGGCTTCTATAGTGACCTTCAAACACTCTAAAGTTAAAGAAAAAGCCGTGCACCAAACCTAGTAGGAGGGGAACTATCCCCTAAATGTTAACCTTATTAATATTATAAATAATGTGCTAGTGATTTTTTTTTAAATAAACTAATACCTCTAACTCACATTGATATAAATGCTTTTATCACCTATATTTATATTTAATCCCCTACCATCCCCCCGCCCCCCACGCCACTCCACTCCAAAATACATTCTAATAAACCGTGAATGTAGGGCCAAAAAGCTAGAAAAATGAAGGAAAAAAAAAAGGAAAAAAGAAAAAGGGAAAAAAGTGTCTAAGTTTCAACACCCCGTCTTATTCTCTCTTCGTTCTTCTCCAACCAAGTTGACACATCCTTAGGGGTAGAAAAAAACCTAACCTCCCCCAGAGCCGTGACACGCAGCCGTGCCGGGTACAATAGCGCGTAATTAACTCTTAGTTGTTGAAGCTTTCTTTTACAGTCTCCAAATTTGGCTCTTTGCCTCTGTAGCTCGGGGGAGAAATCCGGGTATATCGAGATCCTGGCACCATTATGCTGGATATTTCCTAATTCTCTTGCCTTCTGCAGGATAGTGACCTTGTCACGAAAACATAAAAGTTTGAAAATAAAAGGCCTAGGATGGCCCCCTGGAGCTGAAGTCCTGGGAGCTATCCTATGTGCGCGCTCTATGGCAAAGGTGTTTGAAAATGAGTCCCTGCCGAACTTCTCTCTCAGCCACTCCTCCATAAATTTGATGGGATTGTTACCTTCACAGCCCTCTGGGAGCCCAAGTACCCTCAAGTTTTCCCTGCGCAGTCTGTTTTCCATGTTATCCATTTGCTGTAGGCAGTCCCTCAGTTGAATTTTCATAAGTGCTACTTCTTGTTTTAAAGGAAATACCTCGTCCTCCATTTGACTGAACCTTTCCTCCAGTGCTGTTGTTCGTATGCATACTGCGCGCACATCTCCCTTGACAGTTAACAGTTCATCTCTAATGCCCTTAAGCTGCTCGGACAGTTCATTAATTGATTGTTTACAGCTATTAACAGCCAAGAAGATGTCATTTAGGGATGGCTCTTTTTCATTGGTCAGGTCACCTTGCCCTCCCCCTATTGCCCCTTCTGGACCCAAGACCTGTTGTTTATCTGGGCCTCCTCCTGCTACTACTGGGCCTGCTGATGGTATAGCTACCGTAGGCCCGTTCTCTTGGGCCTGACTTCTCCTCCCAGGGTGGCCAATTTGATGCTGGGCTGCCCCTGTGCTATTCGCCTTTTTGGGAGTTTGATTCGGGGTGTGTGCAAAGCGCTCCAATTTAGCTGCCACTTGGTTCCCCTTTTCCTTCGTACCACGAGGTCCAGGAGCCCCCGATCCCTCTTGCGCTTGTCCATCCTCCATCCCCTTCCTCCTCGTCATGTTACTATTCCCACCGCGATACTAGATATCACTCTGGCCTGGGGATGTACTTCTTCTCCTCCACCAAGTTGTTAGCTATATGTACTGTATGAGCCTCACTCCCTTCTTTTCTTCCCCCTCTCTTTGACAAGTCTTTATAAGCTGGTATACTGCAGGTGAGTAAGTAAATGACCACCTACTCACCCGCTCCAATGCTATAGGTAGACTCCTCTGCAGCTTGGATGATGCTGTTCTTCAATGGCTCTCCAACACCCCAGTTCAGTCCTGGATTTCCCCTCTCTCACTGGGCTGAGCGCCGCCGATGTCCTTCTCAGGAGTGCTGTGTGCTGTGTGCAATCAGCTGGTCATAGACACGCTGTGTGTGGATTCAGCTCCGCTCCGTCGTGACTGCTTGTCACCAGCCCAGTGTGTGTAAGCTCAGCTCCGCTCCGTCCAGACCGCGTGACAGCGTGTCACAGCGCTGTGTATCCGGGAAGTGTGCCACAGCTATTACAGCCCCCAGGTGCTTCAGGCGTTCTCCTCACCTCAGCGTCCTTCCCCAGCCATACAGCGTCCTTGTCTCAGGAGCGGGAGTGCAAGCGAGGGGCGGGGGTCAGGTCCGGCTGCATCGCCTTCCCTCACCTCAGCATCCGGTCACGCCCCACCCCCCCGTGCAATAAGCGTGAGAGCCTTCAAAGTTGAACGGAACTCAAAAAGTCAAACTTTGCTATATTGTAGGAAACATTGACACATGTTAATTGTTTCTAAGCAGTACCTTGAAAAATATATCTTTGGCCTGAAATTCCTCTTAAAAATAGTAGAACACTTCCTGGTATGCAAGCATGCCCAAGCACTCCTTTCAATGCAGCCGCATAGCTGTGTGTGTGAGATCTAAGGCATTGCAATCTCTGACTTCTAGTCTCAGGGGAATTGGAGTAAAGTTTCGTCATGTCACTACTGTGGAGCTCACTCTTCTCCTTGCTGGCAGCTTTCTGACATGAGTAAGAAAAGCCCTGCCCCTACCAAGGTGGCCACCTCCTCACAGAGATACGCGATAAAACAAGACATGTTAAGCCAGTCATGGGGAAAAGATCAGCTGCAGGGAGGCCACAGGCACGACTGGAAACTCGTCCTTTGCCCTCTGCCTTCCTTTTCTTGAGAAACGGCTTCCAGAGTATAACTTTTATACGGGAACCGTAGCGACCCTGGAGCTCTTTGCTATGGGCTGATACTAGGTCATGGCCCTTATGCAAAGAGTGATCAGAAACACCAGTTTTGCTACACCCTTGAAAGTGTCCTAAAAACAAAGAAATGCCAAAGGATCTCAGATTGACCTATAGGATGCAAGCATTCTTTGGTTTTTAACCCTTACCTTTCTGATAAATTGACAATTAAGCACACTTTTCATAGGTTCCATAGTGTAGCGGTTATCACGTCTGCTTTACACGCAGAAGGTCCTGTGTTCAACCCCCAGTGGAACCATTTTGTAATTTGAGATCAGATACTGACTTTCTGAAAGTCATACTTTGGAACGTTCCTCACACAACGTAAAGAAAAGCAATAGAGCCTTCAAAGTTGAACGGAACTCAAAAAGTCAACCTTTGCTATATTGTAGGAAGCATTGACACATGTTAATTGTTTCTAAGCAGTAACCTGAAAAATATATCTTTGGCCTGAAGTTCCTCTTAAAAATAGTAGCACACTTCATGGTATGCAAGCGTGCCCAATCACTCCTTTCAATGCAGCTGCATAGCTGTGTGAGATCTAAGGCATTGCAATCTCTGACTTCTTGTCTCAGGGGAATTGGAGTGAAGTTTGCTGATGTCACTACTGTGGTGCTAACTCTTCTCCTTGCTGGCAGCTTTCTGACATGAGGAAGCAAAGCCCTGCCTCTACCAAGGTGGCCACCTCCACACAGAGATACGCTATAAAACAAGACATGGTAAGCCAGTCATGGGGAAAAGATCAGCTGCAGGGAGGCCACAGGCACGACTGGAAACTAGTCCTTTGCCCTCTGCCTTCCTTTTCTTGAGAAACGGCCTCCAGAGTATAGCTTTTATAAGGGAACCATAGCGACCCTGGAGCTCTTTGCTATGGGCTGATACTAGGTCATGGCCCTTATGCAAAGAGTGGTCAGAAACACCAGTTTTGCTACACCCTTGAAAGTGTCCTAAAACCAAAGAAATGCCAAAGGATCTCAGATTGACCTATAGGATGCAAGCATTCTTTGGTGTTTAACCCTTACCTTTCTGATGCATTGACAATTAGGAACACTTTTCATAGGTTCCATAGTGTAGCGCTTATCATGTCTGCTTTACACGGAGAAGGTCCTGGGTTCTACCCTTATTGGAACCATTTTGAATTATGAGATGAGATACTGACTTTCTGAAAGTCAGACTTTGGAACGTGCCTCATACAATAACAAAAAGAAATAGAGCCTTCAAAGTTGAACGAACTCAAAAAGTCAAACTTTGCTATATTGTAGGAAACATTGAAACATGTTAATTGTTTCTAAGCAGTACCCTGAAAAAATATATCTTTGGCCTGAAATTCCTCTTAAAAATAGTAGAACACTTCCTGGTATGCAAGCGTGCCCAAGCACTCCTTTCAATGCAGCCGCATAGCTGTGTGTGTGTTGTGTGAGATCTAAGGTATTGCAATCTCTGACTTCTAGTCTCAGGGGAATTGGAGTGAAGTTTGGTGATATCACTACTGTGGTGCTCACTCTTCTCCTTGCTGGCAGCTTTCTGACATGAGGAAGCAAATCCCTGCTTCTACCAAGGTGGCCACCTCCACACAGAGATACGCTATAAAACAAGACATGGCAAGCCAGTCATGGGGAAAAGATCAGCTGAAGGGAGGCCACAGGCACGACTGGAAACTAGTCCATTGCCCTCTGCCTTCCTTTTCTTGAGAAACGGCTTCCAGAGTATAGCTTTTATACGGAAACGTAGCGACCCTGGAGCTATATGCTATGGGCTGATACTAGGTCATGGCCTTTATGCAAAGAGTGGTCAGAAACACCAGTTTTGCTACACCCTTGAAAGTGTCCTAAAACCAAAGAAATGCCAAAGGATCTCAGATTGACCTATAGGATGCAAGCATTCTTTGGTGTTTAACCCTTACCTTTCTGATGCATTGACAATTAGGAACACTTTTCATAGGTTCCATAGTGTAGCGCTTATCATGTCTGCTTTACACGCAGAAGGTCCTGGGTTCTACCCTTATTGGAACCATTTTGAATTATGAGATGAGATACTGACTTTCTGAAAGTCAGACTTTGGAACGTGCCTCATACAACGTAACAAAAAGAAATAGAGCCTTCAAAGTTGAACGAACTCAAAAAGTCAAACTTTGCTATATTGTAGGAAACATTGACACATGTTAATTGTTTCTAAGCAGTACCCTGAAAAAATATATCTTTGGCCTGAAATTCCTCTTAAAAATAGTAGAACACTTCCTGGTATGCAAGCGTGCCCAAGCACTCCTTTCAATGCAGCCGCATAGCTGTGTGTGTGTTGTGTGAGATCTAAGGTATTGCAATCTCTGACTTCTAGTCTCAGGGGAATTGGAGTGAAGTTTGGTGATATCACTACTGTGGTGCTCACTCTTCTCCTTGCTGGCAGCTTTCTGACATGAGGAAGCAAATCCCTGCTTCTACCAAGGTGGCCACCTCCACACAGAGATACGCTATAAAACAAGACATGGCAAGCCAGTCATGGGGAAAAGATCAGCTGAAGGGAGGCCACAGGCACGACTGGAAACTAGTCCATTGCCCTCTGCCTTCCTTTTCTTGAGAAACGGCTTCCAGAGTATAGCTTTTATACGGAAACGTAGCGACCCTGGAGCTATTTGCTATGGGCTGATACTAGGTCATGGCCTTTATGCAAAGAGTGGTCAGAAACACCAGTTTTGCTACACCCTTGAAAGTGTCCTAAAACCAAAGAAATGCCAAAGGATCTCAGATTGACCTATAGGATGCAAGCATTCTTTGGTGTTTAACCCTTACCTTTCTGATGCATTGACAATTAGGAACACTTTTCATAGGTTCCATAGTGTAGCGCTTATCATGTCTGCTTTACACGCAGAAGGTCCTGGGTTCTACCCTTATTGGAACCATTTTGAATTATGAGATGAGATACTGACTTTCTGAAAGTCAGACTTTGGAACGTGCCTCATACAACGTAACAAAAAGAAATAGAGCCTTCAAAGTTGAACGAACTCAAAAAGTCAAACTTTGCTATATTGTAGGAAACATTGAAACATGTTAATTGTTTCTAAGCAGTACCCTGAAAAAATATATCTTTGGCCTGAAATTCCTCTTAAAAATAGTAGAACACTTCCTGGTATGCAAGCCTGCCCAAGCACTCCTTTCAATGCAGCCGCATAGCTGTGTGTGTGTTGTGTGAGATCTAAGGTATTGCAATCTCTGACTTCTAGTCTCAGGGGAATTGGAGTGAAGTTTGGTGATATCACTACTGTGGTGCTCACTCTTCTCTTTGCTGGCAGCTTTCTGACATGAGGAAGCAAATCCCTGCTTCTACCAAGGTGGCCACCTCCACACAGAGATACGCTATAAAACAAGACATGGCAAGCCAGTCATGGGGAAAAGATCAGCTGCAGGGAGGCCACAGGCACGACTGGAAACTAGTCCATTGCCCTCTGCCTTCCTTTTCTTGAGAAACGGCTTCCAGAGTATAGCTTTTATACGGGAACCGTAGCGACCCTGGAGCTATTTGCTATGGGCTGATACTAGGTCATGGCCTTTATGCAAAGAGTGGTCAGAAACACCAGTTTTGCTACACCCTTGAAAGTGTCCTAAAACCAAAGAAATGCCAAAGGATCTCAGATTGACCTATAGGATGCAAGCATTCTTTGGTGTTTAACCCTTACCTTTCTGATAAATTGACAATTAGGAGCACTTTTCAGAGGTTCCATAGTGTAGCGGTTATCATGTCTGCTTTACACGCAGAAGGTCCTGGGTTCCACCCCCAGTGGAACCATTTTGAATTACGAGATCAGATACTGACTTTCTGAAAGTCAGATTTTGGAACGTGCCTCACACAACGCAACGAAAAGAAATAGAGCGTTTAAAGTTGAACGGAACTCAAAAAGTCAAACTGCTTTATTGTAGGAAACATTGACACATGTAAATTGTTTCTAAGCAGTACCCTGAAAAATATATCTTTGGCCTGAAATTCCTCTTAAAAATAGTAGCACACTTTGTGGTATGCAAGCGTGCCCAATCACTCCTTTCAATGCAGCCGCATAGCTGTGTGAGATCTAAGGCATTGCAATCTCTGACTTCTTGTCTCAGGGGAATTGGAGTGAAGTTTGGTGATGTCACTACTGTGGTGCTCACTCTTCTCCTTGCTGGCAGCTTTCTGACATGAGGAAGCAAAGCCCTGCCTCTACCAAGGTGGCCACCTCCACACAGAGATACGTTATAAAAGAAGACATGGTAAGCCAGTCATGGGGAAAAGATCAGCTGCAGGGAGGCCACAGGCACGACTGGAAACTAGCCCTTTGCCCTCTGCCTTCCTTTTCTTGAGAAACGGCTTCCAGAGTATAGCTTTTATACGGGAACCGTAGCGACCCTGGAGCTCTTTGCTATGGGCTGATACTAGGTCATGGCCCTTATGCAAAGAGTGGTCAGAAACACCAGTTTTGCTACACCCTTGAAAGTGTCCTAAAACCAAAGAAATGCCAAAGGATCTCAGATTGACCTATAGGATGCAAGCATTCTTTGGTGTTTAACCCTTACCTTTCTGATAAATTGACAATTAAGCATACTTTTCACAGGTTCCATAGTGTAGCGGTTATCACGTCTGCTTTACACGCAGAAGGTCCTGGGTTCAACCCCCAGTGGAACCATTTTGTAATATGAGATCAAATACTGACTTTCTGAAAGTCAGACTTTGGAACGTGCCTCACACAACCCAAGGAAAAGCAGTGGAGCCTTCAAAGTTGAACGGAACTCAAAAAAGTCAACCTTTGCTATATTGTAGGAAGCATTGACACATGTTAATTGTTTCTAAGCAGTAAGCTTAAAAATATATCTTTGGCCTGAAATTCCTCTTAAAAATAGTAGCACACTTCCTGGTATGCAAGCGTGCCCAAGCACTCCTTTCAATGCAGCCGCTTAGCTGTGTGTGTGTTGTGTGAGATCTAAGGCATTGCAATCTCTGACTTCTAGTCTCAGGGGAATTGGAGTGAAGTTTGGTGACGTCACTACTGTGGAGCTCACTCTTCTCCTTGCTGGCAGCTTTCTGACATGAGGAAGAAAAGCCCAGCCTCTACCAAGGTGGCCACCTCCACACAGAGATACGCTATAAAACAAGACATGGTAAACCAGTCATGGGGAAAAGATCAGCTGCATGGAGGCCATAGGCACGACTGGAAACCCGCCCTCTGCCTTCCTTTTCTTGAGAAACAGCTTCCAGAGAATAGCTTTTATACGGGAACCGTAGCGACCCAGAAGCTCTTTGCTATGGGCTGATACTAGGTCATGGCCCTTATGCAAAGAGTGGTTAGAAACACCAGTTTTGCTACACCCTTGAAAGTGTCCTAAAACCAAAGAAATGCCAAAGGATCTCAGATTGACCTATAGGATGCAAGCATTCTTTGGTGTTAAAACCCTTACCTTTCTGATAAATTGACAATTAAGCTCAGTTTTCACAGGTTCCATAGTGTAGCGGTTATCACGTTTGCTTTACACGCAGAAGGTCCTGGGTCCAACCCCCAGTGGAACCATTTTGTAATATGAGATCAGATACTGACTTTTTGAAAGTAAGACTTTGGAACGTGCCTCACACAACGCAAAGAAAAGAAATAGAGCCTTCAAAGTTGAACGGAACTCAAAAAGTCAACCTTTGCTATATTGTAGGAAACATTGACACATGTTAATTGTTTCTAAGCAGTACCCTGAAAAATATATCTTTGTCCTGAAATTCTTCTTAAAAATAGTAGAACACTTCCTGGTATGCAAGCCTGCCCAAGCACTCCTTTCAATGCAGCCGCATAGCTGTGTGTGTGTTTTGTGAGATCTAAGGCATTGCAATCTCTGACTTCTAGTCTCAGGGGAATTGGAGTGAAGTTTGGTGATGTCACTACTGTGGTGCTCACTCTTCTCCTTGCTGGCAGCTTTCTGACATGAGGAAGCAAATCCCTGCCTCTACCAAGGTGGCCACCTCCACACAGAGATACGTTATAAAAGAAGACATGGTAAGCCAGTCATGGGGAAAAGATCAGCTGCAGGGAGGCCACAGGCACGACTGGAAACTCGTCCTTTGTCTCTGCCTTTCTTTTCTTGAGAAACGGCTTCCAGAGTATAGCTTTTATACGGGAACCGTAGCGACCCAGGAGCTCTTTGCTATGGGCTGATACTAGGTCATGGCCCTTATGCAAAGAGTGGTCAGAAACACCAGTTTTGCTACACCCTTGAAAGTGTCCTAAAACCAAAGAAATGTCATAGGATCTCAGATTGACCTATAGGATGCAAGCGTTCTTTGGTGTTTAACCCTTACCTTTCTGATAAATTGACAATAATGGACACTTTTCACAGGTTCCATAGTGTAGCGGGTATCACGTCTGCTTTACTCGCAGAAGGTCCTGGGTTAAACCCCCAGTGGAACCATTTTGAATTATGAGATCAGATACTGACTTTCTGAAAGTCAGACTTTGAAACGTGCCTCACACAACGCAACGAAAAGAAATAGAGCCTTCAAAGTTGAACGGATCTCAAAAAGTCCAACTTTGCTATATTGTAGGAAATATTGACACATGTTAATTGTTTCTAAGCATTAACCTGAAAAATATATCTTTGGCCTGAAATTCCTCTTAAAAATAGTAGCACACTTCCTGGTATGCAAGCGTGCCCAAGCACTCCTTTCGATGCAGCCGCATAGCTGTGTGTGTGTTGTGTGAGATATAAGGCTTTGCAAACTCTGACTTCTAGTCTCAGGGGTATTGGAGTGAAGTTTGGTGATTTCACTACTGTGGTGCTCAGTCTTCTCCTTGCTGGTGGCTTTCTGACATGAGGAAGCAAAGCCCTTCCTCTACCAAGGTGGCCACCTTTACACAGAGACACGCTATAAAACAAGACATGGTAAGTCAGTCACGGGGAAAAGATCAGCTGCAGGGAGGCCACAGGCATGACTGGTAACTAGTCCTTTGCCCTCTGCCTTCGTTTTCTTGAAGAACGGCTTCCAGAGTATAGCTTTTATAAGGGAACCATAGCGACCCTGGAGCTCTTTGCTATGGGCTGATAGTAGGTTATGGCCCTTATGCAAAGCGTGGTCAGAAACACCAGTTTTGCTACCCCCTTGAAAGTGTCCTAAAACCAAGGAAATGCCAAAGGATCTCAGGTTGACCTATAGGATGCAAGTATTCTTTGGTTTTTAACCCTTACCTTTCTGAAAAATTGACAATTAGGCACACTTTTCACAGGTTCCATAGTGTAGCGGTTATCACGTCTGCTTTACACGCAGAAGGTCCTGGGTTCAACCCCCTATGGAACCATTTTGTAATATGAGATCAGATACTAACTTTCTAAAAGTCAGACTTTGGAACGTGCCTCACACAACGCAAAGGAATGCAATAGAGCCTTCAAAGTTGAACAGAACTCAAAAAGTCAACCTTTGCTATATTGTAGGAAACATTGACTCATGTTGTTTCTAAGAAGTACCCTGAAAAATATATCTTTGGACTGAAATTCCTCTTAAAAATAGTAGCGCACTTCCTGGTATGCAAGCGTGCCCAAGCACTCCTTTCGATTCAGGCGCATAGCTGTGTGTGTATTGTGTGAGATATAAGGCTTTGCAAACTCTGACTTCTAGTCTCAGGGGTATTGGAGTGAAGTTTGGTGATGTCACTACTGTGGTGCTCACTCTTCTCCTTGCTAGTGGCTTTCTGACATGAGGAAGCAAAGCCCTGCCTCTATCAAGGTGGCCACCTCTACACAGATACACGCTATAAAACAAGGCAAGGTAAGCCAGCCATGGGGAAAAGATCAGCTGCAGGAAGGCCAGAGGCATGACTGGTAACTAGTCCTTTGCCCTCTGCCTTCTTTTCTTGCGTAACGGCTTCCAGAGTATAGCTGTTATAAGGGAACCATAGCGACTCTGGAGCTCTTTACTATGGGCTGATACTAGGTCATGGCCCTTATGCAAAGAGTGGTCAGAAACACCAGTTTTGCTACACCCTTGAAAGTGTCCTAAAACCAAAGAAATGCCAAAGGATCTCAGATTGACCTATAGGATGCAAACATTCTTTGGTTTTTAACCCTTACCTTTCTGAAAAATTGACAATTAGGCACACTTTTCACAGGTTCCATAGTGTAGCGGTTATCACGTTTGCTTTACACGCAGAAGGTCCTGGGTCCAACCCCCAGTGGAACCATTTTGTAATATGAGATCAGATACTGACTTTCTAAAAGTCAGAATTTGGATTGTGCCTCACACAACGCAAAGGAATGCAATAGAGCCTTCAGAGTTGAACAGAACTCAAAAAGTCAACCTTTGCTATATTGTAGGAAACATTGACTCATGTTGTTTCTAAGAAGTACCCTGAAAAATATATCTTTGGCCTGAAATTCCTCTTAAAAATAGTAGCACACTTCCTGGTATGCAAGCGTACCCAAGCACTCCTTTCAACGCAGCCGCTTAGCTGTGTGTGTGTTGTGTGAGATCTAAGGCATTGCAATCTCTGAATTCTAGTTGCAGGGGAATTGGAGTGAAGTTTGGTGATGTCACTACTGTTGTGCTCACTCTTCTCCTTACTGGCAGCTTCCTGACATGAGGAAGCAAATCCCTGCCTCTACCAAGGTGGCCACCTCCACACAGAGACACGCTATAAAACAAGACATGGTAAGTCAGTCACGGGGAAAAGATCAGCTGCAGGGAGGCCACAGGCATGACTGGTAACTAGTCCTTTGCCCTCTGCCTTCATTTTCTTGAGGAACGGCTTCCAGAGTATAGCTTTTATAAGGGAACCATAGCGACCCTGGAGCTCTTTGCTATGGGCTGATAGCAGGTTATGGCCCTTATGCAAAGCTTGGTCAGAAACACCAGTTTTGCTACCCCCTTGAAAGTGTCCTAAAACCAAGGAAATGCCAAAGGATCTCAGGTTGACCTATAGGATGCAAGCAATCTTTGGTGTTTAACCCTTCCCTTTCTGAAAAATTGACATTCAGGCAGACTTTTCACAGGTTCCATAGTGTAGCGATTATCACGTCTGCTTTACACGCAGAAGGTCCTGGGTTCAACCCCCAGTGGAACCATTTTGTAATATGAGATCAGATACTGACTTTCTAAAAGTCAGACTTTGGAACGTGCCTCACACAACGCAAGGGAATGCAATAGAGCCTTCAAAGTTGAACAGAACTCAAAAAGTCAACCTTTGCTATATTGTAGGAAACATTGACTCATGTTAATTGTTTCTAAGCAGTACCCTAAAAAATATATCTTTGGCCTGAAATTCCTCTTAAAAATAGTAGCGCACTTCCTGGTATGCAAGCGTGCCCAAGCACTCCTTTCGATGCAGCCGCATAGCTGTGTGTGTGTTGTGTGAGATATAAGGCTTTGCAAACTCTGACTTCTAGTCTCAGGGGTATTGGAGTGAAGTTTGGTGATGTCAATACTGTGGTGCTCACTCTTCTCCTTGCTGGTGGCTTTCTGACATGAGGAAGCAAAGCCCTTCCTCTACCAAGGTGGCTACCTTTACACAGAGACACGCTATAAAAAAAGACATGGTAAGTCAGTCATGGGGAAAAGATCAGCTGCAGGGAGGCCACAGGCATGACTGGTAACTAGTCCTTTGCCCTCTGCCTCCATTTTCTTGAGGAACGGCTTCCAGAGTATAGCTTTTATAAGGGAACCATAGCGACCCTGGAGCTCTTTGCTATGGGCTGATACTAGGTCATGGCCCTTATGCAAAGAGTGGTCAGAAACACCAGTTTTGCTACACCCTTGAAAGTGTCCTAAAACCAAAGAAATGCCAAAGGATCTCAGATTGACCTACAGGATGCAAGAATTCTTTGGTTTTTAACCCTTACCTTTCTGAAAAATTGACAATTAGGGACTCTTTTCACAGGTTCCATAGTGTAGCGGGTATCACGTCTGCTTTACTCGCAGAAGGTCCTGGGTTAAACCCCCAGTGGAACCATTTTGAATTATGAGATCAGATACTGACTTTCTAAAAGTCAGACTTTGGAACGTGCCTCACACAACGCAAAGGAATGCAATAGAGCCTTCAAAGTTGAACAGAACTCAAAAAAGTCAACCTTTGCTATATTGTAGGAAACATTGTCTCATGTTGTTTCTAAGAAGTACCCTGAAAACTATATCTTTGGCCTGAAATTCCTCTTAAAAATAGGAGCACACTTCCTGGTATGCAAGCGTGCCCAAGCACTCCTTTCGATGCAGCCGCATAGCTGTGTGTGTGTTGTGTGAGATATAAGGCTTTGCAAACTCTGACTTCTAGTCTCAGGGGTATTGGAGTGAAGTTTGGTGATTTCACTACTGTGGTGCTCAGTCTTCTCCTTGCTGGTGGCTTTCTGACATGAGGAAGCAAAGCCCTTCCTCTACCAAGGTGGCTACCTTTACACAGAGACACGCTATAAAAAAAGACATGGTAAGTCAGTCATGGGGAAAAGATCAGCTGCAGGGAGGCCACAGGCATGACTGGTAACTAGTCCTTTGCCCTCTGCCTTCCTTTTCTTGAGAAACGGCTTCCAGAGTATAACTTTTATACGGGAACCGTAGCGACCCTGGAGCTCTTTGCTATGGGCTGATACTAGGTCATGTCCCTTATGCAAAGAGTGATCAGAAACACCAGTTTTGCTACACCCTTGAAAGTGTCCTAAAAACAAAGAAATGCCAAAGGATCTCAGATTGACCTATAGGATGCAAGCATTCTTTGGTATTTAACCCTTACCTTTCTGATAAATTGACAATTAAGCACACTTTTCATAGGTTCCATAGTGTAGCGGTTATCACGTCTGCTTTACACGCAGAAGGTCCTGTGTTCAACCCCCAGTGGAACCATTTTGTAATTTGAGATCAGATACTGACTTTCTGAAAGTCATACTTTGGAACGTTCCTCACACAACGTAAAGAAAAGCAATAGAGCCTTCAAAGTTGAACGGAACTCAAAAAGTCAACCTTTGCTATATTGTAGGAAGCATTGACACATGTTAATTGTTTCTAAGCAGTAACCTGAAAAATATATCTTTGGCCTGAAGTTCCTCTTAAAAATAGTAGCACACTTCATGGTATGCAAGCGTGCCCAATCACTCCTTTCAATGCAGCTGCATAGCTGTGTGAGATCTAAGGCATTGCAATCTCTGACTTCTTGTCTCAGGGGAATTGGAGTGAAGTTTGCTGATGTCACTACTGTGGTGCTAACTCTTCTCCTTGCTGGCAGCTTTCTGACATGAGGAAGCAAAGCCCTGCCTCTACCAAGGTGGCCACCTCCACACAGAGATACGCTATAAAACAAGACATGGTAAGCCAGTCATGGGGAAAAGATCAGCTGCAGGGAGGCCACAGGCACGACTGGAAACTAGTCCTTTGCCCTCTGCCTTCCTTTTCTTGAGAAACGGCCTCCAGAGTATAGCTTTTATAAGGGAACCATAGCGACCCTGGAGCTCTTTGCTATGGGCTGATACTAGGTCATGGCCCTTATGCAAAGAGTGGTCAGAAACACCAGTTTTGCTACACCCTTGAAAGTGTCCTAAAACCAAAGAAATGCCAAAGGATCTCAGATTGACCTATAGGATGCAAGCATTCTTTGGTGTTTAACCCTTACCTTTCTGATGCATTGACAATTAGGAACACTTTTCATAGGTTCCATAGTGTAGCGCTTATCATGTCTGCTTTACACGGAGAAGGTCCTGGGTTCTACCCTTATTGGAACCATTTTGAATTATGAGATGAGATACTGACTTTCTGAAAGTCAGACTTTGGAACGTGCCTCATACAACGTAACAAAAAGAAATAGAGCCTTCAAAGTTGAACGAACTCAAAAAGTCAAACTTTGCTATATTGTAGGAAACATTGAAACATGTTAATTGTTTCTAAGCAGTACCCTGAAAAAATATATCTTTGGCCTGAAATTCCTCTTAAAAATAGTAGAACACTTCCTGGTATGCAAGCGTGCCCAAGCACTCCTTTCAATGCAGCCGCATAGCTGTGTGTGTGTTGTGTGAGATCTAAGGTATTGCAATCTCTGACTTCTAGTCTCAGGGGAATTGGAGTGAAGTTTGGTGATATCACTACTGTGGTGCTCACTCTTCTCCTTGCTGGCAGCTTTCTGACATGAGGAAGCAAATCCCTGCTTCTACCAAGGTGGCCACCTCCACACAGAGATACGCTATAAAACAAGACATGGCAAGCCAGTCATGGGGAAAAGATCAGCTGAAGGGAGGCCACAGGCACGACTGGAAACTAGTCCATTGCCCTCTGCCTTCCTTTTCTTGAGAAACGGCTTCCAGAGTATAGCTTTTATACGGAAACGTAGCGACCCTGGAGCTATATGCTATGGGCTGATACTAGGTCATGGCCTTTATGCAAAGAGTGGTCAGAAACACCAGTTTTGCTACACCCTTGAAAGTGTCCTAAAACCAAAGAAATGCCAAAGGATCTCAGATTGACCTATAGGATGCAAGCATTCTTTGGTGTTTAACCCTTACCTTTCTGATGCATTGACAATTAGGAACACTTTTCATAGGTTCCATAGTGTAGCGCTTATCATGTCTGCTTTACACGCAGAAGGTCCTGGGTTCTACCCTTATTGGAACCATTTTGAATTATGAGATGAGATACTGACTTTCTGAAAGTCAGACTTTGGAACGTGCCTCATACAACGTAACAAAAAGAAATAGAGCCTTCAAAGTTGAACGAACTCAAAAAGTCAAACTTTGCTATATTGTAGGAAACATTGACACATGTTAATTGTTTCTAAGCAGTACCCTGAAAAAATATATCTTTGGCCTGAAATTCCTCTTAAAAATAGTAGAACACTTCCTGGTATGCAAGCGTGCCCAAGCACTCCTTTCAATGCAGCCGCATAGCTGTGTGTGTGTTGTGTGAGATCTAAGGTATTGCAATCTCTGACTTCTAGTCTCAGGGGAATTGGAGTGAAGTTTGGTGATATCACTACTGTGGTGCTCACTCTTCTCCTTGCTGGCAGCTTTCTGACATGAGGAAGCAAATCCCTGCTTCTACCAAGGTGGCCACCTCCACACAGAGATACGCTATAAAACAAGACATGGCAAGCCAGTCATGGGGAAAAGATCAGCTGAAGGGAGGCCACAGGCACGACTGAAAACTAGTCCATTGCCCTCTGCCTTCCTTTTCTTGAGAAACGGCTTCCAGAGTATAGCTTTTATACGGAAACGTAGCGACCCTGGAGCTATTTGCTATGGGCTGATACTAGGTCATGGCCTTTATGCAAAGAGTGGTCAGAAACACCAGTTTTGCTACACCCTTGAAAGTGTCCTAAAACCAAAGAAATGCCAAAGGATCTCAGATTGACCTATAGGATGCAAGCATTCTTTGGTGTTTAACCCTTACCTTTCTGATGCATTGACAATTAGGAACACTTTTCATAGGTTCCATAGTGTAGCGCTTATCATGTCTGCTTTACACGCAGAAGGTCCTGGGTTCTACCCTTATTGGAACCATTTTGAATTATGAGATGAGATACTGACTTTCTGAAAGTCAGACTTTGGAACGTGCCTCATACAACGTAACAAAAAGAAATAGAGCCTTCAAAGTTGAACGAACTCAAAAAGTCAAACTTTGCTATATTGTAGGAAACATTGAAACATGTTAATTGTTTCTAAGCAGTACCCTGAAAAAATATATCTTTGGCCTGAAATTCCTCTTAAAAATAGTAGAACACTTCCTGGTATGCAAGCCTGCCCAAGCACTCCTTTCAATGCAGCCGCATAGCTGTGTGTGTGTTGTGTGAGATCTAAGGTATTGCAATCTCTGACTTCTAGTCTCAGGGGAATTGGAGTGAAGTTTGGTGATATCACTACTGTGGTGCTCACTCTTCTCTTTGCTGGCAGCTTTCTGACATGAGGAAGCAAATCCCTGCTTCTACCAAGGTGGCCACCTCCACACAGAGATACGCTATAAAACAAGACATGGCAAGCCAGTCATGGGGAAAAGATCAGCTGCAGGGAGGCCACAGGCACGACTGGAAACTAGTCCATTGCCCTCTGCCTTCCTTTTCTTGAGAAACGGCTTCCAGAGTATAGCTTTTATACGGGAACCGTAGCGACCCTGGAGCTATTTGCTATGGGCTGATACTAGGTCATGGCCTTTATGCAAAGAGTGGTCAGAAACACCAGTTTTGCTACACCCTTGAAAGTGTCCTAAAACCAAAGAAATGCCAAAGGATCTCAGATTGACCTATAGGATGCAAGCATTCTTTGGTGTTTAACCCTTACCTTTCTGATAAATTGACAATTAGGAGCACTTTTCAGAGGTTCCATAGTGTAGCGGTTATCATGTCTGCTTTACACGCAGAAGGTCCTGGGTTCCACCCCCAGTGGAACCATTTTGAATTACGAGATCAGATACTGACTTTCTGAAAGTCAGATTTTGGAACGTGCCTCACACAACGCAACGAAAAGAAATAGAGCGTTTAAAGTTGAACGGAACTCAAAAAGTCAAACTGCTTTATTGTAGGAAACATTGACACATGTAAATTGTTTCTAAGCAGTACCCTGAAAAATATATCTTTGGCCTGAAATTCCTCTTAAAAATAGTAGCACACTTTGTGGTATGCAAGCGTGCCCAATCACTCCTTTCAATGCAGCCGCATAGCTGTGTGAGATCTAAGGCATTGCAATCTCTGACTTCTTGTCTCAGGGGAATTGGAGTGAAGTTTGGTGATGTCACTACTGTGGTGCTCACTCTTCTCCTTGCTGGCAGCTTTCTGACATGAGGAAGCAAAGCCCTGCCTCTACCAAGGTGGCCACCTCCACACAGAGATACGTTATAAAAGAAGACATGGTAAGCCAGTCATGGGGAAAAGATCAGCTGCAGGGAGGCCACAGGCACGACTGGAAACTAGCCCTTTGCCCTCTGCCTTCCTTTTCTTGAGAAACGGCTTCCAGAGTATAGCTTTTATACGGGAACCGTAGCGACCCTGGAGCTCTTTGCTATGGGCTGATACTAGGTCATGGCCCTTATGCAAAGAGTGGTCAGAAACACCAGTTTTGCTACACCCTTGAAAGTGTCCTAAAACCAAAGAAATGCCAAAGGATCTCAGATTGACCTATAGGATGCAAGCATTCTTTGGTGTTTAACCCTTACCTTTCTGATAAATTGACAATTAAGCATACTTTTCACAGGTTCCATAGTGTAGCGGTTATCACGTCTGCTTTACACGCAGAAGGTCCTGGGTTCAACCCCCAGTGGAACCATTTTGTAATATGAGATCAAATACTGACTTTCTGAAAGTCAGACTTTGGAACGTGCCTCACACAACCCAAGGAAAAGCAGTGGAGCCTTCAAAGTTGAACGGAACTCAAAAAAGTCAACCTTTGCTATATTGTAGGAAGCATTGACACATGTTAATTGTTTCTAAGCAGTAAGCTTAAAAATATATCTTTGGCCTGAAATTCCTCTTAAAAATAGTAGCACACTTCCTGGTATGCAAGCGTGCCCAAGCACTCCTTTCAATGCAGCCGCTTAGCTGTGTGTGTGTTGTGTGAGATCTAAGGCATTGCAATCTCTGACTTCTAGTCTCAGGGGAATTGGAGTGAAGTTTGGTGACGTCACTACTGTGGAGCTCACTCTTCTCCTTGCTGGCAGCTTTCTGACATGAGGAAGAAAAGCCCAGCCTCTACCAAGGTGGCCACCTCCACACAGAGATACGCTATAAAACAAGACATGGTAAACCAGTCATGGGGAAAAGATCAGCTGCATGGAGGCCATAGGCACGACTGGAAACCCGCCCTCTGCCTTCCTTTTCTTGAGAAACAGCTTCCAGAGAATAGCTTTTATACGGGAACCGTAGCGACCCAGAAGCTCTTTGCTATGGGCTGATACTAGGTCATGGCCCTTATGCAAAGAGTGGTTAGAAACACCAGTTTTGCTACACCCTTGAAAGTGTCCTAAAACCAAAGAAATGCCAAAGGATCTCAGATTGACCTATAGGATGCAAGCATTCTTTGGTGTTAAAACCCTTACCTTTCTGATAAATTGACAATTAAGCTCAGTTTTCACAGGTTCCATAGTGTAGCGGTTATCACGTCTGCTTTACACGCAGAAGGTCCTGGGTTCAACCCCCAGTGGAACCATTTTGTAATATGAGATCAGATACTGACTTTTTGAAAGTAAGACTTTGGAACGTGCCTCACACAACGCAACGAAAAGAAATAGAGCCTTCAAAGTTGAACGGAACTCAAAAAGTCAAACTTTGCTATATTGTCGGAAACATTGACACATGTTAATTGTTTCTAAGCAGTACCCTGAAAAATATATCTTTGGCCTGAAATTCCTCTTAAAAATAGTAGAACACTTCCTGGTATGCAAGCGTGCCCAAGCACTCCTTTCAACGCAGCCAGCATAGCTGTGTGTGTGTTGTGTGAGATCTAAGGCATTGCAATCTCTGACTTCTAGTCTCAGGGGAATTGGAGTGAAGTTTGGTGATGTCACTACTGTGGAGCTCACTCTTCTCCTTGCTGGCAGCTTTCTGACATGAGGAAGAAAAGCCCAGCCTCTACCAAGGTGGCCACCTCCACACAGAGATACGCTATAAAACAAGACATGGTAAGCCAGTCATGGGGAAAAGATCAGCTGCAGGGAGGCCACAGGCACGACTGGAAACTCGTCCTTTGCCCTCTGCCTTCCTTTTCTTGAGAAACGGCTTCCAGAGTATAGCTTTTATACGGGAACCGTAGCGACCCTGGAGCTCTTTGCTATGGGCTGATACTAGGTCATGGCCCTTATGCAAAGAGTGGTCAGAAACACGAGTTTTGCTACACCCTTGAAAGTGTCCTAAAACCAAAGAAATGCCAAAGGATCTCAGATTGACCTATAGGATGCAAGCGTTCTTTGGTGTTTAACCCTTACCTTTCGATAAATTGACAATTAAGCATACTTTTCACAGGTTCCATAGTGTAGCAGTTATCACGTCTGCTTTACACGCAGAAGGTCCTGGGTTCAACCCCCAGTGGAACCATTTTGTAATATGAGATCAGATACTGACTTTCTGAAAGTCAGACTTTGGAACGTGCCTCACACAACGCAAGGAAAAGCAGTGGAGCCTTCAAAGTTGAACGGAACTCAAAAAAGTCAACCTTTGCTATATTGTAGGAAGCATTGACACATGTTAATTGTTTCTAAGCAGTAAGCTTAAAAATATATCTTTGGCCTGAAATTCCTCTTAAAAATAGTAGCACACTTCCTGGTATGCAAGCGTGCCCAAGCACTCCATTCAATGCAGCCGCTTAGCTGTGTGTGTGTTGTGTGAGATCTAAGGCATTGCAATCTCTGACTTCTAGTCTCAGGGGAATTGGAGTGAAGTTTGGTGACGTCACTACTGTGGAGCTCACTCTTCTCCTTGCTGGCAGCTTTCTGACATGAGGAAGAAAAGCCCAGCCTCTACCAAGGTGGCCACCTCCACACAGAGATACGCTATAAAACAAGACATGGTAAACCAGTCATGGGGAAAAGATCAGCTGCATGGAGGCCATAGGCACGACTGGAAACCCGCCCTCTGCCTTCCTTTTCTTGAGAAACAGCTTCCAGAGTATAGCTTTTATACGGGAACCGTAGCGACCCAGGAGCTCTTTGCTATGGGCTGATACTAGGTCATGGCCCTTATGCAAAGAGTGGTTAGAAACACCAGTTTTGCTACACCCTTGAAAGTGTCCTAAAACCAAAGAAATGCCAAAGGATCTCAGATTGACCTATAGGATGCAACCATTCTTTGGTGTTAAAACCCTTACCTTTCTGATAAATTGACAATTAAGCTCAGTTTTCACAGGTTCCATAGTGTAGCGGTTATCACGTCTGCTTTACACGCAGTAGGTCCTGGGTTCAACCCCCAGTGGAACCATTTTGAATTATGAGATCAGATACTGACTTTCTGAAAGTCAGACTTTGGAACGTGCCTCACACAACGCAAAGAAAAGAAATAGAGCTTTCAAAGTTGAACGGAACTCAAAAAGTCAACCTTTGCTATATTTTAGGAAACATTGACACATGTTAATTGTTTCTAAGCAGTACCCTGAAAAATATATCTTTGTCCTGAAATTCTTCTTAAAAATAGTAGAACACTTCCTGGTATGCAAGCCTGCCCAAGCACTCCTTTCAATGCAGCCGCATAGCTGTGTGTGTGTTTTGTGAGATCTAAGGCATTGCAATCTCTGACTTCTAGTCTCAGGGGAATTGGAGTGAAGTTTGGTGATGTCACTACTGTGGTGCTCACTCTTCTCCTTGCTGGCAGCTTTCTGACATGAGGAAGCAAATCCCTGCCTCTACCAAGGTGGCCACCTCCACACAGAGATACGTTATAAAAGAAGACATGGTAAGCCAGTCATGGGGAAAAGATCAGCTGCAGGGAGGCCACAGGCACGACTGGAAACTCGTCCTTTGTCTCTGCCTTCCTTTTCTTGAGAAACGGCTTCCAGAGTATAGCTTTTATACGGGAACCGTAGCGACCCAGGAGCTCTTTGCTATGGGCTGATACTAGGTCATGGCCCTTATGCAAAGAGTGGTCAAAAACACCAGTTTTGCTACACCCTTGAAAGTGTCCTAAAACCAAAGAAATGTCATAGGATCTCAGATTGACCTATAGGATGCAAGCGTTCTTTGGTGTTTAACCCTTACCTTTCTGATAAATTGACAATAATGGACACTTTTCACAGGTTCCATAGTGTAGCGGGTATCACGTCTGCTTTACTCGCAGAAGGTCCTGGGTTAAACCCCCAGTGGAACCATTTTGAATTATGAGATCAGATACTGACTTTCTGAAAGTCAGACTTTGAAACGTGCCTCACACAACGCAACGAAAAGAAATAGAGCCTTCAAAGTTGAACGGATCTCAAAAAGTCAAACTTTGCTATATTGTAGGAAATATTGACACATGTTAATTGTTTCTAAGCAGTAACCTGAAAAATATATCTTTGGCCTGAAATTCTTCTTAAAAATAGTAGAACACTTCCTGGTATGCAAGCCTGCCCAAGCACTCCTTTCAATGCAGCCGCATAGCTGTGTGTGTGTTTTGTGAGATCTAAGGCATTGCAATCTCTGACTTCTAGTCTCAGGGGAATTGAAGTGAAGTTTGGTGATGTCACTACTGTGGTGCTCACTCTTCTCCTTGCTGGCAGCTTTCTGACATGAGGAAGCAAATCCCTGCCTCTACCAAGGTGGCCACCTCCACACAGAGATACGTTATAAAAGAAGACATGGTAAGCCAGTCATGGGGAAAAGATCAGCTGCAGGGAGGCCACAGGCACGACTGGAAACTCGTCCTTTGTCTCTGCCTTTCTTTTCTTGAGAAACGGCTTCCAGAGTATAGCTTTTATACGGGAACCGTAGCGACCCAGGAGCTCTTTGCTATGGGCTGATACTAGGTCATGGCCCTTATGCAAAGAGTGGTCAGAAACACCAGTTTTGCTACACCCTTGAAAGTGTCCTAAAACCAAAGAAATGTCATAGGATCTCAGATTGACCTATAGGATGCAAGCGTTCTTTGGTGTTTAACCCTTACCTTTCTGATAAATTGACAATAATGGACACTTTTCACAGGTTCCATAGTGTAGCGGGTATCACGTCTGCTTTACTCGCAGAAGGTCCTGGGTTAAACCCCCAGTGGAACCATTTTGAATTATGAGATCAGATACTGACTTTCTGAAAGTCAGACTTTGAAACGTGCCTCACACAACGCAACGAAAAGAAATAGAGCCTTCAAAGTTGAACGGATCTCAAAAAGTCCAACTTTGCTATATTGTAGGAAATATTGACACATGTTAATTGTTTCTAAGCATTAACCTGAAAAATATATCTTTGGCCTGAAATTCCTCTTAAAAATAGTAGCACACTTCCTGGTATGCAAGCGTGCCCAAGCACTCCTTTCGATGCAGCCGCATAGCTGTGTGTGTGTTGTGTGAGATATAAGGCTTTGCAAACTCTGACTTCTAGTCTCAGGGGTATTGGAGTGAAGTTTGGTGATTTCACTACTGTGGTGCTCAGTCTTCTCCTTGCTGGTGGCTTTCTGACATGAGGAAGCAAAGCCCTTCCTCTACCAAGGTGGCCACCTTTACACAGAGACACGCTATAAAACAAGACATGGTAAGTCAGTCACGGGGAAAAGATCAGCTGCAGGGAGGCCACAGGCATGACTGGTAACTAGTCCTTTGCCCTCTGCCTTCGTTTTCTTGAAGAACGGCTTCCAGAGTATAGCTTTTATAAGGGAACCATAGCGACCCTGGAGCTCTTTGCTATGGGCTGATAGTAGGTTATGGCCCTTATGCAAAGCGTGGTCAGAAACACCAGTTTTGCTACCCCCTTGAAAGTGTCCTAAAACCAAGGAAATGCCAAAGGATCTCAGGTTGACCTATAGGATGCAAGTATTCTTTGGTTTTTAACCCTTACCTTTCTGAAAAATTGACAATTAGGCACACTTTTCACAGGTTCCATAGTGTAGCGGTTATCACGTCTGCTTTACACGCAGAAGGTCCTGGGTTCAACCCCCTATGGAACCATTTTGTAATATGAGATCAGATACTAACTTTCTAAAAGTCAGACTTTGGAACGTGCCTCACACAACGCAAAGGAATGCAATAGAGCCTTCAAAGTTGAACAGAACTCAAAAAGTCAACCTTTGCTATATTGTAGGAAACATTGACTCATGTTGTTTCTAAGAAGTACCCTGAAAAATATATCTTTGGACTGAAATTCCTCTTAAAAATAGTAGCGCACTTCCTGGTATGCAAGCGTGCCCAAGCACTCCTTTCGATTCAGGCGCATAGCTGTGTGTGTATTGTGTGAGATATAAGGCTTTGCAAACTCTGACTTCTAGTCTCAGGGGTATTGGAGTGAAGTTTGGTGATGTCACTACTGTGGTGCTCACTCTTCTCCTTGCTAGTGGCTTTCTGACATGAGGAAGCAAAGCCCTGCCTCTATCAAGGTGGCCACCTCTACACAGATACACGCTATAAAACAAGGCAAGGTAAGCCAGCCATGGGGAAAAGATCAGCTGCAGGAAGGCCAGAGGCATGACTGGTAACTAGTCCTTTGCCCTCTGCCTTCTTTTCTTGAGTAACGGCTTCCAGAGTATAGCTGTTATAAGGGAACCATAGCGACTCTGGAGCTCTTTACTATGGGCTGATACTAGGTCATGGCCCTTATGCAAAGAGTGGTCAGAAACACCAGTTTTGCTACACCCTTGAAAGTGTCCTAAAACCAAAGAAATGCCAAAGGATCTCAGATTGACCTATAGGATGCAAACATTCTTTGGTTTTTAACCCTTACCTTTCTGAAAAATTGACAATTAGGCACACTTTTCACAGGTTCCATAGTGTAGCAGTTATCACGTTTGCTTTACACGCAGAAGGTCCTGGGTCCAACCCCCAGTGGAACCATTTTGTAATATGAGATCAGATACTGACTTTCTAAAAGTCAGAATTTGGATTGTGCCTCACACAACGCAAAGGAATGCAATAGAGCCTTCAAAGTTGAACAGAACTCAAAAAGTCAACCTTTGCTATATTGTAGGAAACATTGACTCATGTTGTTTCTAAGAAGTACCCTGAAAAATATATCTTTGGCCTGAAATTCCTCTTAAAAATAGTAGCACACTTCCTGGTATGCAAGCGTACCCAAGCACTCCTTTCAACGCAGCCGCTTAGCTGTGTGTGTGTTGTGTGAGATCTAAGGCATTGCAATCTCTGAATTCTAGTTGCAGGGGAATTGGAGTGAAGTTTGGTGATGTCACTACTGTTGTGCTCACTCTTCTCCTTACTGGCAGCTTCCTGACATGAGGAAGCAAATCCCTGCCTCTACCAAGGTGGCCACCTCCACACAGAGACACGCTATAAAACAAGACATGGTAAGTCAGTCACGGGGAAAAGATCAGCTGCAGGGAGGCCACAGGCATGACTGGTAACTAGTCCTTTGCCCTCTGCCTTCATTTTCTTGAGGAACGGCTTCCAGAGTATAGCTTTTATAAGGGAACCATAGCGACCCTGGAGCTCTTTGCTATGGGCTGATAGCAGGTTATGGCCCTTATGCAAAGCTTGGTCAGAAACACCAGTTTTGCTACCCCCTTGAAAGTGTCCTAAAACCAAGGAAATGCCAAAGGATCTCAGGTTGACCTATAGGATGCAAGCAATCTTTGGTGTTTAACCCTTCCCTTTCTGAAAAATTGACATTCAGGCAGACTTTTCACAGGTTCCATAGTGTAGCGATTATCACGTCTGCTTTACACGCAGAAGGTCCTGGGTTCAACCCCCAGTGGAACCATTTTGTAATATGAGATCAGATACTGACTTTCTAAAAGTCAGACTTTGGAACGTGCCTCACACAACGCAAGGGAATGCAATAGAGCCTTCAAAGTTGAACAGAACTCAAAAAGTCAACCTTTGCTATATTGTAGGAAACATTGACTCATGTTAATTGTTTCTAAGCAGTACCCTAAAAAATATATCTTTGGCCTGAAATTCCTCTTAAAAATAGTAGCGCACTTCCTGGTATGCAAGCGTGCCCAAGCACTCCTTTCGATGCAGCCGCATAGCTGTGTGTGTGTTGTGTGAGATATAAGGCTTTGCAAACTCTGACTTCTAGTCTCAGGGGTATTGGAGTGAAGTTTGGTGATGTCAATACTGTGGTGCTCACTCTTCTCCTTGCTGGTGGCTTTCTGACATGAGGAAGCAAAGCCCTTCCTCTACCAAGGTGGCTACCTTTACACAGAGACACGCTATAAAAAAAGACATGGTAAGTCAGTCATGGGGAAAAGATCAGCTGCAGGGAGGCCACAGGCATGACTGGTAACTAGTCCTTTGCCCTCTGCCTCCATTTTCTTGAGGAACGGCTTCCAGAGTATAGCTTTTATAAGGGAACCATAGCGACCCTGGAGCTCTTTGCTATGGGCTGATACTAGGTCATGGCCCTTATGCAAAGAGTGGTCAGAAACACCAGTTTTGCTACACCCTTGAAAGTGTCCTAAAACCAAAGAAATGCCAAAGGATCTCAGATTGACCTACAGGATGCAAGAATTCTTTGGTTTTTAACCCTTACCTTTCTGAAAAATTGACAATTAGGGACTCTTTTCACAGGTTCCATAGTGTAGCGGGTATCACGTCTGCTTTACTCGCAGAAGGTCCTGGGTTAAACCCCCAGTGGAACCATTTTGAATTATGAGATGAGATACTGACTTTCTAAAAGTCAGACTTTGGAACGTGCCTCACACAACGCAAAGGAATGCAATAGAGCCTTCAAAGTTGAACAGAACTCAAAAAAGTCAACCTTTGCTATATTGTAGGAAACATTGTCTCATGTTGTTTCTAAGAAGTACCCTGAAAACTATATCTTTGGCCTGAAATTCCTCTTAAAAATAGGAGCACACTTCCTGGTATGCAAGCGTGCCCAAGCACTCCTTTCGATGCAGCCGCATAGCTGTGTGTGTGTTGTGTGAGATATAAGGCTTTGCAAACTCTGACTTCTAGTCTCAGGGGTATTGGAGTGAAGTTTGGTGATTTCACTACTGTGGTGCTCAGTCTTCTCCTTGCTGGTGGCTTTCTGACATGAGGAAGCAAAGCCCTTCCTCTACCAAGGTGGCTACCTTTACACAGAGACACGCTATAAAAAAAGACATGGTAAGTCAGTCATGGGGAAAAGATCAGCTGCAGGGAGGCCACAGGCATGACTGGTAACTAGTCCTTTGCCCTCTGCCTTCCTTTTCTTGAGAAACGGCTTCCAGAGTATAACTTTTATACGGGAACCGTAGCGACCCTGGAGCTCTTTGCTATGGGCTGATACTAGGTCATGTCCCTTATGCAAAGAGTGATCAGAAACACCAGTTTTGCTACACCCTTGAAAGTGTCCTAAAAACAAAGAAATGCCAAAGGATCTCAGATTGACCTATAGGATGCAAGCATTCTTTGGTTTTTAACCCTTACCTTTCTGATAAATTGACAATTAAGCACACTTTTCATAGGTTCCATAGTGTAGCGGTTATCACGTCTGCTTTACACGCAGAAGGTCCTGTGTTCAACCCCCAGTGGAACCATTTTGTAATTTGAGATCAGATACTGACTTTCTGAAAGTCATACTTTGGAACGTTCCTCACACAACGTAAAGAAAAGCAATAGAGCCTTCAAAGTTGAACGGAACTCAAAAAGTCAACCTTTGCTATATTGTAGGAAGCATTGACACATGTTAATTGTTTCTAAGCAGTAACCTGAAAAATATATCTTTGGCCTGAAGTTCCTCTTAAAAATAGTAGCACACTTCATGGTATGCAAGCGTGCCCAATCACTCCTTTCAATGCAGCTGCATAGCTGTGTGAGATCTAAGGCATTGCAATCTCTGACTTCTTGTCTCAGGGGAATTGGAGTGAAGTTTGCTGATGTCACTACTGTGGTGCTAACTCTTCTCCTTGCTGGCAGCTTTCTGACATGAGGAAGCAAAGCCCTGCCTCTACCAAGGTGGCCACCTCCACACAGAGATACGCTATAAAACAAGACATGGTAAGCCAGTCATGGGGAAAAGATCAGCTGCAGGGAGGCCACAGGCACGACTGGAAACTAGTCCTTTGCCCTCTGCCTTCCTTTTCTTGAGAAACGGCCTCCAGAGTATAGCTTTTATAAGGGAACCATAGCGACCCTGGAGCTCTTTGCTATGGGCTGATACTAGGTCATGGCCCTTATGCAAAGAGTGGTCAGAAACACCAGTTTTGCTACACCCTTGAAAGTGTCCTAAAACCAAAGAAATGCCAAAGGATCTCAGATTGACCTATAGGATGCAAGCATTCTTTGGTGTTTAACCCTTACCTTTCTGATGCATTGACAATTAGGAACACTTTTCATAGGTTCCATAGTGTAGCGCTTATCATGTCTGCTTTACACGGAGAAGGTCCTGGGTTCTACCCTTATTGGAACCATTTTGAATTATGAGATGAGATACTGACTTTCTGAAAGTCAGACTTTGGAACGTGCCTCATACAACGTAACAAAAAGAAATAGAGCCTTCAAAGTTGAACGAACTCAAAAAGTCAAACTTTGCTATATTGTAGGAAACATTGAAACATGTTAATTGTTTCTAAGCAGTACCCTGAAAAAATATATCTTTGGCCTGAAATTCCTCTTAAAAATAGTAGAACACTTCCTGGTATGCAAGCGTGCCCAAGCACTCCTTTCAATGCAGCCGCATAGCTGTGTGTGTGTTGTGTGAGATCTAAGGTATTGCAATCTCTGACTTCTAGTCTCAGGGGAATTGGAGTGAAGTTTGGTGATATCACTACTGTGGTGCTCACTCTTCTCCTTGCTGGCAGCTTTCTGACATGAGGAAGCAAATCCCTGCTTCTACCAAGGTGGCCACCTCCACACAGAGATACGCTATAAAACAAGACATGGCAAGCCAGTCATGGGGAAAAGATCAGCTGAAGGGAGGCCACAGGCACGACTGGAAACTAGTCCATTGCCCTCTGCCTTCCTTTTCTTGAGAAACGGCTTCCAGAGTATAGCTTTTATACGGAAACGTAGCGACCCTGGAGCTATATGCTATGGGCTGATACTAGGTCATGGCCTTTATGCAAAGAGTGGTCAGAAACACCAGTTTTGCTACACCCTTGAAAGTGTCCTAAAACCAAAGAAATGCCAAAGGATCTCAGATTGACCTATAGGATGCAAGCATTCTTTGGTGTTTAACCCTTACCTTTCTGATGCATTGACAATTAGGAACACTTTTCATAGGTTCCATAGTGTAGCGCTTATCATGTCTGCTTTACACGCAGAAGGTCCTGGGTTCTACCCTTATTGGAACCATTTTGAATTATGAGATGAGATACTGACTTTCTGAAAGTCAGACTTTGGAACGTGCCTCATACAACGTAACAAAAAGAAATAGAGCCTTCAAAGTTGAACGAACTCAAAAAGTCAAACTTTGCTATATTGTAGGAAACATTGACACATGTTAATTGTTTCTAAGCAGTACCCTGAAAAAATATATCTTTGGCCTGAAATTCCTCTTAAAAATAGTAGAACACTTCCTGGTATGCAAGCGTGCCCAAGCACTCCTTTCAATGCAGCCGCATAGCTGTGTGTGTGTTGTGTGAGATCTAAGGTATTGCAATCTCTGACTTCTAGTCTCAGGGGAATTGGAGTGAAGTTTGGTGATATCACTACTGTGGTGCTCACTCTTCTCCTTGCTGGCAGCTTTCTGACATGAGGAAGCAAATCCCTGCTTCTACCAAGGTGGCCACCTCCACACAGAGATACGCTATAAAACAAGACATGGCAAGCCAGTCATGGGGAAAAGATCAGCTGAAGGGAGGCCACAGGCACGACTGGAAACTAGTCCATTGCCCTCTGCCTTCCTTTTCTTGAGAAACGGCTTCCAGAGTATAGCTTTTATACGGAAACGTAGCGACCCTGGAGCTATTTGCTATGGGCTGATACTAGGTCATGGCCTTTATGCAAAGAGTGGTCAGAAACACCAGTTTTGCTACACCCTTGAAAGTGTCCTAAAACCAAAGAAATGCCAAAGGATCTCAGATTGACCTATAGGATGCAAGCATTCTTTGGTGTTTAACCCTTACCTTTCTGATGCATTGACAATTAGGAACACTTTTCATAGGTTCCATAGTGTAGCGCTTATCATGTCTGCTTTACACGCAGAAGGTCCTGGGTTCTACCCTTATTGGAACCATTTTGAATTATGAGATGAGATACTGACTTTCTGAAAGTCAGACTTTGGAACGTGCCTCATACAACGTAACAAAAAGAAATAGAGCCTTCAAAGTTGAACGAACTCAAAAAGTCAAACTTTGCTATATTGTAGGAAACATTGAAACATGTTAATTGTTTCTAAGCAGTACCCTGAAAAAATATATCTTTGGCCTGAAATTCCTCTTAAAAATAGTAGAACACTTCCTGGTATGCAAGCCTGCCCAAGCACTCCTTTCAATGCAGCCGCATAGCTGTGTGTGTGTTGTGTGAGATCTAAGGTATTGCAATCTCTGACTTCTAGTCTCAGGGGAATTGGAGTGAAGTTTGGTGATATCACTACTGTGGTGCTCACTCTTCTCTTTGCTGGCAGCTTTCTGACATGAGGAAGCAAATCCCTGCTTCTACCAAGGTGGCCACCTCCACACAGAGATACGCTATAAAACAAGACATGGCAAGCCAGTCATGGGGAAAAGATCAGCTGCAGGGAGGCCACAGGCACGACTGGAAACTAGTCCATTGCCCTCTGCCTTCCTTTTCTTGAGAAACGGCTTCCAGAGTATAGCTTTTATACGGGAACCGTAGCGACCCTGGAGCTATTTGCTATGGGCTGATACTAGGTCATGGCCTTTATGCAAAGAGTGGTCAGAAACACCAGTTTTGCTACACCCTTGAAAGTGTCCTAAAACCAAAGAAATGCCAAAGGATCTCAGATTGACCTATAGGATGCAAGCATTCTTTGGTGTTTAACCCTTACCTTTCTGATAAATTGACAATTAGGAGCACTTTTCAGAGGTTCCATAGTGTAGCGGTTATCATGTCTGCTTTACACGCAGAAGGTCCTGGGTTCCACCCCCAGTGGAACCATTTTGAATTACGAGATCAGATACTGACTTTCTGAAAGTCAGATTTTGGAACGTGCCTCACACAACGCAACGAAAAGAAATAGAGCGTTTAAAGTTGAACGGAACTCAAAAAGTCAAACTGCTTTATTGTAGGAAACATTGACACATGTAAATTGTTTCTAAGCAGTACCCTGAAAAATATATCTTTGGCCTGAAATTCCTCTTAAAAATAGTAGCACACTTTGTGGTATGCAAGCGTGCCCAATCACTCCTTTCAATGCAGCCGCATAGCTGTGTGAGATCTAAGGCATTGCAATCTCTGACTTCTTGTCTCAGGGGAATTGGAGTGAAGTTTGGTGATGTCACTACTGTGGTGCTCACTCTTCTCCTTGCTGGCAGCTTTCTGACATGAGGAAGCAAAGCCCTGCCTCTACCAAGGTGGCCACCTCCACACAGAGATACGTTATAAAAGAAGACATGGTAAGCCAGTCATGGGGAAAAGATCAGCTGCAGGGAGGCCACAGGCACGACTGGAAACTAGCCCTTTGCCCTCTGCCTTCCTTTTCTTGAGAAACGGCTTCCAGAGTATAGCTTTTATACGGGAACCGTAGCGACCCTGGAGCTCTTTGCTATGGGCTGATACTAGGTCATGGCCCTTATGCAAAGAGTGGTCAGAAACACCAGTTTTGCTACACCCTTGAAAGTGTCCTAAAACCAAAGAAATGCCAAAGGATCTCAGATTGACCTATAGGATGCAAGCATTCTTTGGTGTTTAACCCTTACCTTTCTGATAAATTGACAATTAAGCATACTTTTCACAGGTTCCATAGTGTAGCGGTTATCACGTCTGCTTTACACGCAGAAGGTCCTGGGTTCAACCCCCAGTGGAACCATTTTGTAATATGAGATCAAATACTGACTTTCTGAAAGTCAGACTTTGGAACGTGCCTCACACAACCCAAGGAAAAGCAGTGGAGCCTTCAAAGTTGAACGGAACTCAAAAAAGTCAACCTTTGCTATATTGTAGGAAGCATTGACACATGTTAATTGTTTCTAAGCAGTAAGCTTAAAAATATATCTTTGGCCTGAAATTCCTCTTAAAAATAGTAGCACACTTCCTGGTATGCAAGCGTGCCCAAGCACTCCTTTCAATGCAGCCGCTTAGCTGTGTGTGTGTTGTGTGAGATCTAAGGCATTGCAATCTCTGACTTCTAGTCTCAGGGGAATTGGAGTGAAGTTTGGTGACGTCACTACTGTGGAGCTCACTCTTCTCCTTGCTGGCAGCTTTCTGACATGAGGAAGAAAAGCCCAGCCTCTACCAAGGTGGCCACCTCCACACAGAGATACGCTATAAAACAAGACATGGTAAACCAGTCATGGGGAAAAGATCAGCTGCATGGAGGCCATAGGCACGACTGGAAACCCGCCCTCTGCCTTCCTTTTCTTGAGAAACAGCTTCCAGAGAATAGCTTTTATACGGGAACCGTAGCGACCCAGAAGCTCTTTGCTATGGGCTGATACTAGGTCATGGCCCTTATGCAAAGAGTGGTTAGAAACACCAGTTTTGCTACACCCTTGAAAGTGTCCTAAAACCAAAGAAATGCCAAAGGATCTCAGATTGACCTATAGGATGCAAGCATTCTTTGGTGTTAAAACCCTTACCTTTCTGATAAATTGACAA
This sequence comes from Lithobates clamitans, assembly GCA_037952925.1. NCBI lineage: Eukaryota > Metazoa > Chordata > Amphibia > Anura > Ranidae > Lithobates > Lithobates clamitans. The sequence continues at coordinate 252,392 of JBBGZY010002136.1, read as the reverse complement.
TTAAGCTCAGTTTTCACAGGTTCCATAGTGTAGCGGTTATCACGTCTGCTTTACACGCAGAAGGTCCTGGGTTCAACCCCCAGTGGAACCATTTTGTAATATGAGATCAGATACTGACTTTTTGAAAGTAAGACTTTGGAACGTGCCTCACACAACGCAACGAAAAGAAATAGAGCCTTCAAAGTTGAACGGAACTCAAAAAGTCAAACTTTGCTATATTGTCGGAAACATTGACACATGTTAATTGTTTCTAAGCAGTACCCTGAAAAATATATCTTTGGCCTGAAATTCCTCTTAAAAATAGTAGAACACTTCCTGGTATGCAAGCGTGCCCAAGCACTCCTTTCAACGCAGCCAGCATAGCTGTGTGTGTGTTGTGTGAGATCTAAGGCATTGCAATCTCTGACTTCTAGTCTCAGGGGAATTGGAGTGAAGTTTGGTGATGTCACTACTGTGGAGCTCACTCTTCTCCTTGCTGGCAGCTTTCTGACATGAGGAAGAAAAGCCCAGCCTCTACCAAGGTGGCCACCTCCACACAGAGATACGCTATAAAACAAGACATGGTAAGCCAGTCATGGGGAAAAGATCAGCTGCAGGGAGGCCACAGGCACGACTGGAAACTCGTCCTTTGCCCTCTGCCTTCCTTTTCTTGAGAAACGGCTTCCAGAGTATAGCTTTTATACGGGAACCGTAGCGACCCTGGAGCTCTTTGCTATGGGCTGATACTAGGTCATGGCCCTTATGCAAAGAGTGGTCAGAAACACGAGTTTTGCTACACCCTTGAAAGTGTCCTAAAACCAAAGAAATGCCAAAGGATCTCAGATTGACCTATAGGATGCAAGCGTTCTTTGGTGTTTAACCCTTACCTTTCGATAAATTGACAATTAAGCATACTTTTCACAGGTTCCATAGTGTAGCAGTTATCACGTCTGCTTTACACGCAGAAGGTCCTGGGTTCAACCCCCAGTGGAACCATTTTGTAATATGAGATCAGATACTGACTTTCTGAAAGTCAGACTTTGGAACGTGCCTCACACAACGCAAGGAAAAGCAGTGGAGCCTTCAAAGTTGAACGGAACTCAAAAAAGTCAACCTTTGCTATATTGTAGGAAGCATTGACACATGTTAATTGTTTCTAAGCAGTAAGCTTAAAAATATATCTTTGGCCTGAAATTCCTCTTAAAAATAGTAGCACACTTCCTGGTATGCAAGCGTGCCCAAGCACTCCATTCAATGCAGCCGCTTAGCTGTGTGTGTGTTGTGTGAGATCTAAGGCATTGCAATCTCTGACTTCTAGTCTCAGGGGAATTGGAGTGAAGTTTGGTGACGTCACTACTGTGGAGCTCACTCTTCTCCTTGCTGGCAGCTTTCTGACATGAGGAAGAAAAGCCCTGCCTCTACCAAGGTGGCCACCTCCACACAGAGATACGCTATAAAACAAGACATGGTAAACCAGTCATGGGGAAAAGATCAGCTGCATGGAGGCCATAGGCACGACTGGAAACCCGCCCTCTGCCTTCCTTTTCTTGAGAAACAGCTTCCAGAGTATAGCTTTTATACGGGAACCGTAGCGACCCAGGAGCTCTTTGCTATGGGCTGATACTAGGTCATGGCCCTTATGCAAAGAGTGGTTAGAAACACCAGTTTTGCTACACCCTTGAAAGTGTCCTAAAACCAAAGAAATGCCAAAGGATCTCAGATTGACCTATAGGATGCAACCATTCTTTGGTGTTAAAACCCTTACCTTTCTGATAAATTGACAATTAAGCTCAGTTTTCACAGGTTCCATAGTGTAGCGGTTATCACGTCTGCTTTACACGCAGTAGGTCCTGGGTTCAACCCCCAGTGGAACCATTTTGAATTATGAGATCAGATACTGACTTTCTGAAAGTCAGACTTTGGAACGTGCCTCACACAACGCAAAGAAAAGAAATAGAGCTTTCAAAGTTGAACGGAACTCAAAAAGTCAACCTTTGCTATATTTTAGGAAACATTGACACATGTTAATTGTTTCTAAGCAGTACCCTGAAAAATATATCTTTGTCCTGAAATTCTTCTTAAAAATAGTAGAACACTTCCTGGTATGCAAGCCTGCCCAAGCACTCCTTTCAATGCAGCCGCATAGCTGTGTGTGTGTTTTGTGAGATCTAAGGCATTGCAATCTCTGACTTCTAGTCTCAGGGGAATTGGAGTGAAGTTTGGTGATGTCACTACTGTGGTGCTCACTCTTCTCCTTGCTGGCAGCTTTCTGACATGAGGAAGCAAATCCCTGCCTCTACCAAGGTGGCCACCTCCACACAGAGATACGTTATAAAAGAAGACATGGTAAGCCAGTCATGGGGAAAAGATCAGCTGCAGGGAGGCCACAGGCACGACTGGAAACTCGTCCTTTGTCTCTGCCTTCCTTTTCTTGAGAAACGGCTTCCAGAGTATAGCTTTTATACGGGAACCGTAGCGACCCAGGAGCTCTTTGCTATGGGCTGATACTAGGTCATGGCCCTTATGCAAAGAGTGGTCAAAAACACCAGTTTTGCTACACCCTTGAAAGTGTCCTAAAACCAAAGAAATGTCATAGGATCTCAGATTGACCTATAGGATGCAAGCGTTCTTTGGTGTTTAACCCTTACCTTTCTGATAAATTGACAATAATGGACACTTTTCACAGGTTCCATAGTGTAGCGGGTATCACGTCTGCTTTACTCGCAGAAGGTCCTGGGTTAAACCCCCAGTGGAACCATTTTGAATTATGAGATCAGATACTGACTTTCTGAAAGTCAGACTTTGAAACGTGCCTCACACAACGCAACGAAAAGAAATAGAGCCTTCAAAGTTGAACGGATCTCAAAAAGTCAAACTTTGCTATATTGTAGGAAATATTGACACATGTTAATTGTTTCTAAGCAGTAACCTGAAAAATATATCTTTGGCCTGAAATTCTTCTTAAAAATAGTAGAACACTTCCTGGTATGCAAGCCTGCCCAAGCACTCCTTTCAATGCAGCCGCATAGCTGTGTGTGTGTTTTGTGAGATCTAAGGCATTGCAATCTCTGACTTCTAGTCTCAGGGGAATTGAAGTGAAGTTTGGTGATGTCACTACTGTGGTGCTCACTCTTCTCCTTGCTGGCAGCTTTCTGACATGAGGAAGCAAATCCCTGCCTCTACCAAGGTGGCCACCTCCACACAGAGATACGTTATAAAAGAAGACATGGTAAGCCAGTCATGGGGAAAAGATCAGCTGCAGGGAGGCCACAGGCACGACTGGAAACTCGTCCTTTGTCTCTGCCTTTCTTTTCTTGAGAAACGGCTTCCAGAGTATAGCTTTTATACGGGAACCGTAGCGACCCAGGAGCTCTTTGCTATGGGCTGATACTAGGTCATGGCCCTTATGCAAAGAGTGGTCAGAAACACCAGTTTTGCTACACCCTTGAAAGTGTCCTAAAACCAAAGAAATGTCATAGGATCTCAGATTGACCTATAGGATGCAAGCGTTCTTTGGTGTTTAACCCTTACCTTTCTGATAAATTGACAATAATGGACACTTTTCACAGGTTCCATAGTGTAGCGGGTATCACGTCTGCTTTACTCGCAGAAGGTCCTGGGTTAAACCCCCAGTGGAACCATTTTGAATTATGAGATCAGATACTGACTTTCTGAAAGTCAGACTTTGAAACGTGCCTCACACAACGCAACGAAAAGAAATAGAGCCTTCAAAGTTGAACGGATCTCAAAAAGTCCAACTTTGCTATATTGTAGGAAATATTGACACATGTTAATTGTTTCTAAGCATTAACCTGAAAAATATATCTTTGGCCTGAAATTCCTCTTAAAAATAGTAGCACACTTCCTGGTATGCAAGCGTGCCCAAGCACTCCTTTCGATGCAGCCGCATAGCTGTGTGTGTGTTGTGTGAGATATAAGGCTTTGCAAACTCTGACTTCTAGTCTCAGGGGTATTGGAGTGAAGTTTGGTGATTTCACTACTGTGGTGCTCAGTCTTCTCCTTGCTGGTGGCTTTCTGACATGAGGAAGCAAAGCCCTTCCTCTACCAAGGTGGCCACCTTTACACAGAGACACGCTATAAAACAAGACATGGTAAGTCAGTCACGGGGAAAAGATCAGCTGCAGGGAGGCCACAGGCATGACTGGTAACTAGTCCTTTGCCCTCTGCCTTCGTTTTCTTGAAGAACGGCTTCCAGAGTATAGCTTTTATAAGGGAACCATAGCGACCCTGGAGCTCTTTGCTATGGGCTGATAGTAGGTTATGGCCCTTATGCAAAGCGTGGTCAGAAACACCAGTTTTGCTACCCCCTTGAAAGTGTCCTAAAACCAAGGAAATGCCAAAGGATCTCAGGTTGACCTATAGGATGCAAGTATTCTTTGGTTTTTAACCCTTACCTTTCTGAAAAATTGACAATTAGGCACACTTTTCACAGGTTCCATAGTGTAGCGGTTATCACGTCTGCTTTACACGCAGAAGGTCCTGGGTTCAACCCCCTATGGAACCATTTTGTAATATGAGATCAGATACTAACTTTCTAAAAGTCAGACTTTGGAACGTGCCTCACACAACGCAAAGGAATGCAATAGAGCCTTCAAAGTTGAACAGAACTCAAAAAGTCAACCTTTGCTATATTGTAGGAAACATTGACTCATGTTGTTTCTAAGAAGTACCCTGAAAAATATATCTTTGGACTGAAATTCCTCTTAAAAATAGTAGCGCACTTCCTGGTATGCAAGCGTGCCCAAGCACTCCTTTCGATTCAGGCGCATAGCTGTGTGTGTATTGTGTGAGATATAAGGCTTTGCAAACTCTGACTTCTAGTCTCAGGGGTATTGGAGTGAAGTTTGGTGATGTCACTACTGTGGTGCTCACTCTTCTCCTTGCTAGTGGCTTTCTGACATGAGGAAGCAAAGCCCTGCCTCTATCAAGGTGGCCACCTCTACACAGATACACGCTATAAAACAAGGCAAGGTAAGCCAGCCATGGGGAAAAGATCAGCTGCAGGAAGGCCAGAGGCATGACTGGTAACTAGTCCTTTGCCCTCTGCCTTCTTTTCTTGAGTAACGGCTTCCAGAGTATAGCTGTTATAAGGGAACCATAGCGACTCTGGAGCTCTTTACTATGGGCTGATACTAGGTCATGGCCCTTATGCAAAGAGTGGTCAGAAACACCAGTTTTGCTACACCCTTGAAAGTGTCCTAAAACCAAAGAAATGCCAAAGGATCTCAGATTGACCTATAGGATGCAAACATTCTTTGGTTTTTAACCCTTACCTTTCTGAAAAATTGACAATTAGGCACACTTTTCACAGGTTCCATAGTGTAGCAGTTATCACGTTTGCTTTACACGCAGAAGGTCCTGGGTCCAACCCCCAGTGGAACCATTTTGTAATATGAGATCAGATACTGACTTTCTAAAAGTCAGAATTTGGATTGTGCCTCACACAACGCAAAGGAATGCAATAGAGCCTTCAAAGTTGAACAGAACTCAAAAAGTCAACCTTTGCTATATTGTAGGAAACATTGACTCATGTTGTTTCTAAGAAGTACCCTGAAAAATATATCTTTGGCCTGAAATTCCTCTTAAAAATAGTAGCACACTTCCTGGTATGCAAGCGTACCCAAGCACTCCTTTCAACGCAGCCGCTTAGCTGTGTGTGTGTTGTGTGAGATCTAAGGCATTGCAATCTCTGAATTCTAGTTGCAGGGGAATTGGAGTGAAGTTTGGTGATGTCACTACTGTTGTGCTCACTCTTCTCCTTACTGGCAGCTTCCTGACATGAGGAAGCAAATCCCTGCCTCTACCAAGGTGGCCACCTCCACACAGAGACACGCTATAAAACAAGACATGGTAAGTCAGTCACGGGGAAAAGATCAGCTGCAGGGAGGCCACAGGCATGACTGGTAACTAGTCCTTTGCCCTCTGCCTTCATTTTCTTGAGGAACGGCTTCCAGAGTATAGCTTTTATAAGGGAACCATAGCGACCCTGGAGCTCTTTGCTATGGGCTGATAGCAGGTTATGGCCCTTATGCAAAGCTTGGTCAGAAACACCAGTTTTGCTACCCCCTTGAAAGTGTCCTAAAACCAAGGAAATGCCAAAGGATCTCAGGTTGACCTATAGGATGCAAGCAATCTTTGGTGTTTAACCCTTCCCTTTCTGAAAAATTGACATTCAGGCAGACTTTTCACAGGTTCCATAGTGTAGCGATTATCACGTCTGCTTTACACGCAGAAGGTCCTGGGTTCAACCCCCAGTGGAACCATTTTGTAATATGAGATCAGATACTGACTTTCTAAAAGTCAGACTTTGGAACGTGCCTCACACAACGCAAGGGAATGCAATAGAGCCTTCAAAGTTGAACAGAACTCAAAAAGTCAACCTTTGCTATATTGTAGGAAACATTGACTCATGTTAATTGTTTCTAAGCAGTACCCTAAAAAATATATCTTTGGCCTGAAATTCCTCTTAAAAATAGTAGCGCACTTCCTGGTATGCAAGCGTGCCCAAGCACTCCTTTCGATGCAGCCGCATAGCTGTGTGTGTGTTGTGTGAGATATAAGGCTTTGCAAACTCTGACTTCTAGTCTCAGGGGTATTGGAGTGAAGTTTGGTGATGTCAATACTGTGGTGCTCACTCTTCTCCTTGCTGGTGGCTTTCTGACATGAGGAAGCAAAGCCCTTCCTCTACCAAGGTGGCTACCTTTACACAGAGACACGCTATAAAAAAAGACATGGTAAGTCAGTCATGGGGAAAAGATCAGCTGCAGGGAGGCCACAGGCATGACTGGTAACTAGTCCTTTGCCCTCTGCCTCCATTTTCTTGAGGAACGGCTTCCAGAGTATAGCTTTTATAAGGGAACCATAGCGACCCTGGAGCTCTTTGCTATGGGCTGATACTAGGTCATGGCCATTATGCAAAGAGTGGTCAGAAACACCAGTTTTGCTACACCCTTGAAAGTGTCCTAAAACCAAAGAAATGCCAAAGGATCTCAGATTGACCTACAGGATGCAAGAATTCTTTGGTTTTTAACCCTTACCTTTCTGAAAAATTGACAATTAGGGACTCTTTTCACAGGTTCCATAGTGTAGCGGGTATCACGTCTGCTTTACTCGCAGAAGGTCCTGGGTTAAACCCCCAGTGGAACCATTTTGAATTATGAGATCAGATACTGACTTTCTAAAAGTCAGACTTTGGAACGTGCCTCACACAACGCAAAGGAATGCAATAGAGCCTTCAAAGTTGAACAGAACTCAAAAAAGTCAACCTTTGCTATATTGTAGGAAACATTGTCTCATGTTGTTTCTAAGAAGTACCCTGAAAACTATATCTTTGGCCTGAAATTCCTCTTAAAAATAGGAGCACACTTCCTGGTATGCAAGCGTGCCCAAGCACTCCTTTCGATGCAGCCGCATAGCTGTGTGTGTGTTGTGTGAGATATAAGGCTTTGCAAACTCTGACTTCTAGTCTCAGGGGTATTGGAGTGAAGTTTGGTGATTTCACTACTGTGGTGCTCAGTCTTCTCCTTGCTGGTGGCTTTCTGACATGAGGAAGCAAAGCCCTTCCTCTACCAAGGTGGCTACCTTTACACAGAGACACGCTATAAAAAAAGACATGGTAAGTCAGTCATGGGGAAAAGATCAGCTGCAGGGAGGCCACAGGCATGACTGGTAACTAGTCCTTTGCCCTCTGCCTTCATTTTCTTGAGGAACGGCTTCCAGAGTATAGCTTTTATAAGGGAACCATAGCGACCCTGGAGCTCTTTGCTATGGGCTGATACTAGGTCATGGCCCTTATGCAAAGAGTGGTCAGAAACACCAGTTTTGCTACCCCCTTGAAAGTGTCCTAAAACCAAAGAAATGCCAAAGGATCTCAGATTGACCTATAGAATGCAAGCATTCTTTGGTATTTAACCCTTACCTTTCTGAAAAATTGACAATTAGGCACACTTTTCACAGGTTCCATAGTGTAGCGGTTATCACGTCTGCTTTACACACAGAAGGTCCTGGGTTCAACCCCCAGTGGAACCATTTTGTAATATGAGATCAGATACTGACTTTCTAAAAGTCAGACTTTGGAACGTGCCTCACACAACGCAAAGGAGTGCAAAAGAGCCTTCAAAGTTGAACAGAACTCAAAAAGTCAATCTTTGCTATATTGTAGGAAACATTGACTCATGTTAATTGTTTCTAAGCAGTACCCTGAAATATATATCTTTGGCCTGAAATTCCTCTTAAAAATAGTAGCGCACTTTCTGGTATGCAAGCGTGCCCAAGAACTCCTTACGATGCAGCCGCATAGCTGTGTGTGTGTGTTGTAAGGCTTTGCAAACTCTGACTTCTAGTCTCAGGGGTATTGGAGTAAAGTTTGGTGATGTCACTACTGTGGTGCTCAGTCTTCTTCTTGCTGGTGGCTTTCTGACATGAGGAAGCAAAGCCCTTCCTCTACCAAGGTGGCCACCTTTACACAGAGACACGCTATAAAACAAGACATGGTAAGTCAGTCACGGGGAAAAGATCTGCTGCAGGGAGGCCACAGGCATGACTGGTAACTAGTCCTTTGCCCTCTGCCTTCATTTTCTTGAGTAACGGCTTCCAGAGTATAGCTTTTATAAGGGAACCATAGCTACCCTGGAGCTCTTTGCTATGGGCTGATACTAGGTCATGGCCCTTATGCAAAGAGTGGTCAGAAACACCAGTTTTGCTACACCCTTGAAAGTGTCCTAAAACCAAAGAAATGCCAAAGGATCTCAGATTGACCTATAGGATGCAAGAATTCTTTGGTTTTTAACCCTTACCTTTCTGAAAAATTGACAATTAGGCACGCTTTTCACAGGTTCCATAGTGTAGCTGTTATCACGTCTGCTTTACACGCAGAAGGTCCTGGGTTCAACCCCCAGTGGAACCATTTTGTAATATGAGATCAGATACTGACTTTCTAAAAGTCAGACTTTGGAACGTGCCTCACACAACGCAAAGCAATGCAATAGAGCCTTCAAAGTTGAACAGAACTCAAAAAGTCAACCTTTGCTATATTGTAGGAATCATTGACTCATGTTGTTTCATAGAAGTACCCTGAAACATATATCTTTGGCCTGAAATTCCTCTTAAAAATAGTAGCACACTTCCTGGTATGCAAGCGTGCCCAAGCACTCCTTTCAACGCAGCCGCTTAGCTGTGTGTGTGTTGTGTGAGATCTAAGGCATTGCAATCTCTGAATTCTAGTTGCAGGGGAATTGGAGTGAAGTTTGGTGATGTCACTACTGTGGTGCTCACTCTTCTCCTTGCTGGTGGCTTTCTGACATGAGGAAGCAAAGCCCTTCCTCTACCAAGGTGGCTACCTTTACACAGAGACACGCTATAAAAAAAGACATGGTAAGTCAGTCATGGGGAAAAGATCAGCTGCAGGGAGGCCACAGGCATGACTGGTAACTAGTCCTTTGCCCTCTGCCTTCATTTTCTTGAGGAACGGCTTCCAGAGTATAGCTTTTATAAGGGAACCATAGCGACCCTGGAGCTCTTTGCTATGGGCTGATACTAGGTCATGGCCCTTATGTAAAGAGTGGTTATAAACACCAGTTTTGCTACACCCTTAAAAGTGTCCTAAAACCAATGAAATGCCAAAGGATCTCAGATTGACCTATAGGATGCAAGCATTCTTTGGTGTTTAACCCTTACCTTTCTGATAAATTGACAATTAGGCACACTTTTCACAGGTTCCATAGTGTAGCGATTATCACGTCTGCTTTACACGCAGTAGGTCCTGGGTTCAACCCCCAGTGGAACCATTTTGAATTATGAGATCAGGTACTGACTTTCTGAAAGTCAGACTTTGGAACGTGCCTCACACAACGCAACGAAAAGAAATAGAGCCTTCAAAGTTGAACGGAACTCAAAAAGTCCACCTTTGCTATATTGTAGAAAACATTGACACATGTTAATTGTTTCTAAGCAGTACCCTGAAAAATATATCTTTGGCCTGAAATTCCTCTTAAAAATAGTAGAACACTTCCTGGTATGCAAGCGTGCCCAAGCACTCCTTTCAATGCAGCCGCTTAGCTGTGTGTGTGTTTTGTGAGATCTAAGGCATTGCAATCTCTGACTTCTAGTCTCAGGGGTATTGGAGTGAAGTTTGGTGATGTCACTACTGTGGTGCTCACTCTTCTCCTTGCTGGCAGCTTTCTGACATGAGGAAGAAAAGCCCAGCCTCTACCAAGGTGGCCACCTCCACACAGAGATACGTTATAAAAGAAGACATGGTAAGCCAGTCATGGGGAAAAGATCAGCTGCAGGGAGGCCACAGGCACGACTGGAAACTCGTCCTTTGCCCTCTGCCTTCCTTTTCTTGAGAAACGGCTTCCAGAGTATAGCTTTTATACGGGAACCGTAGCGACCCTGGAGCTCTTTGCTGTGGGCTGATACTAGGTCATGGCCCTTATGCAAAGAGTGGTTATAAACACCAGTTTTGCTACACCCTTAAAAGTGTCCTAAAACCAAAGAAATGCCAAAGGATCTCAGATTGACCTATAGCATGCAAGCATTCTTTGGTGTTTAACCCTTACCTTTCTGATAAATTGACAATTAAGCATACTTTTCACAGGTTCCATAGTGTAGCGGTTATCACGTCTGCTTTACACGCAGAAGGTCCTTGGTTCAACCCCTAGTGGAACCATTTTGTAATATGAGATCAGATACTGACTTTCTGAAAGTCAGACTTTGAAACGTGCCTCACACAACGCAAGGAAAAGCAGTGGAGCCTTCAAAGTTGAACGAAACTCAAAAAAGTCAACCTTTGCTATATTGTAGGAAGCATTGACACATGTTAATTGTTTCTAAGCAGTAAGCTTAAAAATATATCTTTGGCCTGAAATTCCTCTTAAAAATAGTAGCACACTTCCTGGTATGCAAGCGTGCCCAAGCACTCCTTTCAATGCAGCCGCTTAGCTGTGTGTGTGTTGTGTGAGATCTAAGGCATTGCAATCTCTGACTTCTAGTCTCAGGGGAATTGGAGTGAAGTTTGGTGACGTCACTACTGTGGAGCTCACTCTTCTCCTTGCTGGCAGCTTTCTGACATGAGGAAGAAAAGCCCAGCCTCTACCAAGGTGGCCACCTCCACACAGAGATACGCTATAAAACAAGACATGGTAAACCAGTCATGGGGAAAAGATCAGCTGCCTGGAGGCCATAGGCACGACTGGAAACCCGCCCTCTGCCTTCCTTTTCTTGAGAAACAGCTTCCAGAGTATAGCTTTTATACGGGAACCGTAGCGACCCAGGAGCTCTTTGCTATGGGCTGATACTAGGTCATGGCCCTTATGCAAAGAGTGGTTAGAAACACCAGTTTTGCTACACCCTTGAAAGTGTCCTAAAACCAAAGAAATGCCAAAGGATCTCAGATTGACCTATAGGATGCAAGCATTCTTTGGTGTTAAAACCCTTACCTTTCTGATAAATTGACAATTAAGCTCAGTTTTCACAGGTTCCATAGTGTAGCGGTTATCACGTCTGCTTTACACGCAGAAGGTCCTGGGTTCAACCCCCAGTGGAACCATTTTGTAATATGAGATCAGATACTGACTTTTTGAAAGTAAGACTTTGGAACGTGCCTCACACAACGCAAAGAAAAGAAATAGAGCCTTCAAAGTTGAACGGAACTCAAAAAGTCAACCTTTGCTATATTGTAGGAAACATTGACACATGTTAATTGTTTCTAAGCAGTACCCTGAAAAATATATCTTTGTCCTGAAATTCTTCTTAAAAATAGTAGAACACTTCCTGGTATGCAAGCCTGCCCAAGCACTCCTTTCAATGCAGCCGCATAGCTGTGTGTGTGTTTTGTGAGATCTAAGGCATTGCAATCTCTGACTTCTAGTCTCAGGGGAATTGGAGTGAAGTTTGGTGATGTCACTACTGTGGTGCTCACTCTTCTCCTTGCTGGCAGCTTTCTGACATGAGGAAGCAAATCCCTGCCTCTACCAAGGTGGCCACCTCCACACGGAGATACGTTATAAAACAAGACATTTTAAGCCAATCATGGGGAAAAGATCAGCTGCAGGGAGGCCACAGGCACGACTGGAAACTCGTCCTTTGCCCTCTGCCTTCCTTTTCTTGAGAAACGGCTTCCAGAGTATAGCTTTTATACGGGAACCGTAGCGACCCAGGAGCTCTTTGCTATGGGCTGATACTAGGTCATGGCCCTTATGCAAAGAGTGGTCAGAAACACCAGTTTTGCTACACCCTTGAAAGTGTCCTAAAACCAAAGAAATGTCATAGGATCTCAGATTGACCTATAGGATGCAAGCGTTCTTTGGTGTTTAACCCTTACCTTTCTGATAAATTGACAATAATGGACACTTTTCACAGGTTCCATAGTGTAGCGGGTATCACGTCTGCTTTACTCGCAGAAGGTCCTGGGTTAAACCCCCAGTGGAACCATTTTGAATTATGAGATCAGATACTGACTTTCTGAAAGTCAGACTTTGAAACGTGCCTCACACAACGCAACGAAAAGAAATAGAGCCTTCAAAGTTGAACGGATCTCAAAAAGTCAAACTTTGCTATATTGTAGGAAATATTGACACATGTTAATTGTTTCTAAGCTGTAACCTGAAAAATATATCTTTGGCCTGAAATTCTTCTTAAAAATAGTAGAACACTTCCTGGTATGCAAGCCTGCCCAAGCACTCCTTTCAATGCAGCCGCATAGCTGTGTGTGTGTTTTGTGAGATCTAAGGCATTGCAATCTCTGACTTCTAGTCTCAGGGGAATTGGAGTGAAGTTTGGTGATGTCACTACTGTGGTGCTCACTCTTCTCCTTGCTGGCAGCTTTCTGACATGAGGAAGCAAATCCCTGCCTCTACCAAGGTGGCCACCTCCACACAGAGATACGTTATAAAAGAAGACATGGTAAGCCAGTCATGGGGAAAAGATCAGCTGCAGGGAGGCCACAGGCACGACTGGAAACTCGTCCTTTGTCTCTGCCTTCCTTTTCTTGAGAAACGGCTTCCAGAGTATAGCTTTTATACGGGAACCGTAGCGACCCAGGAGCTCTTTGCTATGGGCTGATACTAGGTCATGGCCCTTATGCAAAGAGTGGTCAGAAACACCAGTTTTGCTACACCCTTGAAAGTGTCCTAAAACCAAAGAAATGTCATAGGATCTCAGATTGACCTATAGGATGCAAGCGTTCTTTGGTGTTTAACCCTTACCTTTCTGATAAATTGACAATAATGGACACTTTTCACAGGTTCCATAGTGTAGCGGGTATCACGTCTGCTTTACTCGCAGAAGGTCCTGGGTTAAACCCCCAGTGGAACCATTTTGAATTATGAGATCAGATACTGACTTTCTGAAAGTCAGACTTTGAAACGTGCCTCACACAACGCAACGAAAAGAAATAGAGCCTTCAAAGTTGAACGGATCTCAAAAAGTCAAACTTTGCTATATTGTAGGAAATATTGACACATGTTAATTGTTTCTAAGCAGTAACCTGAAAAATATATCTTTGGCCTGAAATTCCTCTTAAAAATAGTAGCACACTTCCTGGTATGCAAGCGTGCCCAAGCACTCCTTTCGATGCAGCCGCATAGCTGTGTGTGTGTTGTGTGAGATATAAGGCTTTGCAAACTCTGACTTCTAGTCTCAGGGGTATTGGAGTGAAGTTTGGTGATTTCACTACTGTGGTGCTCAGTCTTCTCCTTGCTGGTGGCTTTCTGACATGAGGAAGCAAAGCCCTTCCTCTACCAAGGTGGCCACCTTTACACAGAGACACGCTATAAAACAAGACATGGTAAGTCAGTCAGGGGGAAAAGATCAGCAGCAGGGTGGCCAAAGGCATGACCGGTAACTAGTCCTTTGCCCTCTGCCTTCATTTTCCTGAGGAACGGCTTCCAGAGTATACCTTTTATAAGGGAACCATAGCGTCCCTGGAGCTCTTTGCTATGGGCTGATAGTAGGTTATGGCCCTTATGCAAAGAGTGGTCAGAAACACCAGTTTTGCTACCCCCTTGAAAGTGTCCTAAAACCAAGGAAATGCCAAAGGATCTCAGGTTGACCTATAGGATGCAAGTATTCTTTGGTTTTTAAACCTTACCTTTCTGAAAAATTGACAATTAGGCACACTTTTCACAGGTTCCATAGTGTAGCGGTTATCACGTCTGCTTTACACGCAGAAGGTCCTGGGTTCAACCCCCAGTGGAACCATTTTGTAATATGAGATCAGCTACTGACTTTCTAAAAGTCAGACTTTGGAACGTGCCTCACACAACGCAAGAGAATGCAATAGAGCCTTCAAAGTTGAACAGAACTCAAAAAGTCAACATTTGCTATATTGTAGGAATCATTGTCTCATGTTGTTTCTAAGAAGTACCCTGAAAAATATATCTTTGGCCTGAAATTCCTCTTAAAAATAGTAGCACACTTCCTGGTATGCAAGCGCACCCAAGCACTCCTTTCAACGCAGCCGCTTAGCTGTGTGTGTGTTGTGTAAGATCTAAGGCATTGCAATCTCTGAATTCTAGTTGCAGGGAAATTGGAGTGAAGTTTGGTGATGTCACTACCGTTGTGCTCACTCTTCTCCTTGCTGGCAGCTTCCTGACATGAGGAAGCAAATCCCTGCCTCTACCAAGGTGGCCACCTCCACACAGAGACACGCTATAAAACAAGACATGGTAAGTCAGTCAGGGGGAAAAGATCAGCAGCAGGGTGGCCAAAGGCATGACCGGTAACTAGTCCTTTGCCCTCTGCCTTCATTTTCCTGAGGAACGGCTTCCAGAGTATACCTTTTATAAGGGAACCATAGCGTCCCTGGAGCTCTTTGCTATGGGCTGATAGTAGGTTATGGCCCTTATGCAAAGAGTGGTCAGAAACACCAGTTTTGCTACCCCCTTGAAAGTGTCCTAAAACCAAGGAAATGCCAAAGGATCTCAGGTTGACCTATAGGATGCAAGCAATCTTTGGTGTTTAACCCTTCCCTTTCTGAAAAATTGACATTTAGGCAAACTTTTCACAGGTTCCATAGTGTAGCGGTTATCACGTCTGCTTTACACGCAGAAGGTCCTGGGTTCAACCCCCAGTGGAACCATTTTGTAATATGAGATCAGATACTGACTTTCTAAAAGTCAGACTTTGGAACGTGCCTCACACAACGCAAAGGGATGCAATAGAGCCTTCAAAGTTGAACAGAACTCAAAAAGTCAACCTTTGCTATATTGTAAGAAACCTTGACACATGTTAATTGTTTCTAAGCAGTACCCTGAAAAATATATCTTTGGCCTGAAATTCCTCTTAAAAATAGTAGCGCACTTCCTGGTATGCAAGCGTGCCCAAGCACTCCTTTCGATGCAGCCGCATAGCTGTGTGTGTTGTGTGAGATATAAGGCTTTGCAAACTCTGACTTCTAGTCTCAGGGGTATTGGAGTGAAGTTTGGTGATGTCACTACTGTGGTGCCCACTCTTCTCCTTGCTGGTGGCTTTCTGACATGAGGAAGCAAAGCCCTTCCTCTACCAAGGTGGCTACCTTTACACAGAGACACGCTATAAAAAAAGACATGGTAAGTCAGTCATGGGGAAAAGATCAGCTGCAGGGAGGCCACAGGCATGACTGGTAACTAGTCCTTTGCCCTCTGCCTTCATTTTCTTGAGGAACGGCTTCCAGAGTATAGCTTTTATAAGGGAACCATAGCGACCCTGGAGCTCTTTGCTATGGGCTGATACTAGGTCATGGCCCTTATGCAAAGAGTGGTCAGAAACACCAGTTTTGCTACCCCCTTGAAAGTGTCCTAAAACCAAAGAAATGCCAAAGGATCTCAGATTGACCTATAGAATGCAAGCATTCTTTGGTATTTAACCCTTACCTTTCTGAAAAATTGACAATTAGGCACACTTTTCACAGGTTCCATAGTGTAGCGGTTATCACGTCTGCTTTACACACAGAAGGTCCTGGGTTCAACCCCCAGTGGAACCATTTCGTAATATGAGATCAGATACTGACTTTCTAAAAGTCAGACTTTGGAACGTGCCTCACACAACGCAAAGGAGTGCAAAAGAGCCTTCAAAGTTGAACAGAACTCAAAAAGTCAATCTTTGCTATATTGTAGGAAACATTGACTCATGTTAATTGTTTCTAAGCAGTACCCTGAAATATATATCTTTGGCCTGAAATTCCTCTTAAAAATAGTAGCGCACTTTCTGGTATGCAAGCGTGCCCAAGAACTCCTTACGATGCAGCCGCATAGCTGTGTGTGTGTGTTGTAAGGCTTTGCAAACTCTGACTTCTAGTCTCAGGGGTATTGGAGTAAAGTTTGGTGATGTCACTACTGTGGTGCTCAGTCTTCTCCTTGCTGGTGGCTTTCTGACATGAGGAAGCAAAGCCCTTCCTCTACCAAGGTGGCCACCTTTACACAGAGCCACGCTATAAAACAAGACATGGTAAGTCAGTCACGGGGAAAAGATCTGCTGCAGGGAGGCCACAGGCATGACTGGTAACTAGTCCTTTGCCCTCTGCCTTCATTTTCTTGAGTAACGGCTTCCAGAGTATAGCTTTTATAAGGGAACCATAGCTACCCTGGAGCTCTTTGCTATGGGCTGATACTAGGTCATGGCCCTTATGCAAAGAGTGGTCAGAAACACCAGTTTTGCTACACCCTTGAAAGTGTCCTAAAACCAAAGAAATGCCAAAGGATCTCAGATTGACCTATAGGATGCAAGAATTCTTTGGTTTTTAACCCTTACCTTTCTGAAAAATTGACAATTAGGCACGCTTTTCACAGGTTCCATAGTGTAGCGGTTATCACGTCTGCTTTACACGCAGAAGGTCCTGGGTTCAACCCCCAGTGGAACCATTTTGTAATATGAGATCAGATACTGACTTTCTAAAAGTCAGACTTTGGAACGTGCCTCACACAACGCAAAGCAATGCAATAGAGCCTTCAAAGTTGAACAGAACTCAAAAAGTCAACCTTTGCTATATTGTAGGAATCATTGACTCATGTTGTTTCATAGAAGTACCCTGAAAAATATATCTTTGGCCTGAAATTCCTCTTAAAAATAGTAGCACACTTCCTGGTATGCAAGCGTGCCCAAGCACTCCTTTCAACGCAGCCGCTTAGCTGTGTGTGTGTTGTGTGAGATCTAAGGCATTGCAATCTCTGAATTCTAGTTGCAGGGGAATTGGAGTGAAGTTTGGTGATGTCACTACTGTGGTGCTCACTCTTCTCCTTGCTGGTGGCTTTCTGACATGAGGAAGCAAAGCCCTTCCTCTACCAAGGTGGCTACCTTTACACAGAGACACGCTATAAAAAAAGACATGGTAAGTCAGTCATGGGGAAAAGATCAGCTGCAGGGAGGCCACAGGCATGACTGGTAACTAGTCCTTTGCCCTCTGCCTTCATTTTCTTGAGGAACGGCTTCCAGAGTATAGCTTTTATAAGGGAACCATAGCGACCCTGGAGCTCTTTGCTATGGGCTGATACTAGGTCATGGCCCTTATGCAAAGAGTGGTTATAAACACCAGTTTTGCTACACCCTTAAAAGTGTCCTAAAAGCAATGAAATGCCAAAGGATCTCAGATTGACCTATAGGATGCAAGCATTCTTTGGTGTTTAACCCTTACCTTTCTGATAAATTGACAATTAGGCACACTTTTCACAGGTTCCATAGTGTAGCGGTTATCACGTCTGCTTTACACGCAGTAGGTCCTGGGTTCAACCCCCAGTGGAACCATTTTGAATTATGAGATCAGATACTGACTTTCTGAAAGTCAGACTTTGGAACGTGCCTCACACAACGCAACGAAAAGAAATAGAGCCTTCAAAGTTGAACGGAACTCAAAAAGTCCACCTTTGCTATATTGTAGAAAACATTGACACATGTTAATTGTTTCTAAGCAGTAAGCTTAAAAATATATCTTTGGCCTGAAATTCCTCTTAAAAATAGTAGCACACTTCCTGGTATGCAAGCGTGCCCAAGCACTCCTTTCAATGCAGCCGCTTAGCTGTGTGTGTGTTGTGTGAGATCTAAGGCATTGCAATCTCTGACTTCTAGTCTCAGGGGAATTGGAGTGAAGTTTGGTGACGTCACTACTGTGGAGCTCACTCTTCTCCTTGCTGGCAGCTTTCTGACATGAGGAAGAAAAGCCCAGCCTCTACCAAGGTGGCCACCTCCACACAGAGATACGCTATAAAACAAGACATGGTAAACCAGTCATGGGGAAAAGATCAGCTGCATGGAGGCCATAGGCACGACTGGAAACCCGCCCTCTGCCTTCCTTTTCTTGAGAAACAGCTTCCAGAGTATAGCTTTTATACGGGAACCGTAGCGACCCAGGAGCTCTTTGCTATGGGCTGATACTAGGTCATGGCCCTTATGCAAAGAGTGGTTAGAAACACCAGTTTTGCTACACCCTTGAAAGTGTCCTAAAACCAAAGAAATGTCATAGGATCTCAGATTGACCTATAGGATGCAAGCGTTCTTTGGTGTTTAACCCTTACCTTTCTGATAAATTGACAATAATGGACACTTTTCACAGGTTCCATAGTGTAGCGGGTATCACGTCTGCTTTACTCGCAGAAGGTCCTGGGTTAAACCCCCAGTGGAACCATTTTGAATTATGAGATCAGATACTGACTTTCTGAAAGTCAGACTTTGAAACGTGCCTCACACAACGCAACGAAAAGAAATAGAGCCTTCAAAGTTGAACGGATCTCAAAAAGTCAAACTTTGCTATATTGTAGGAAATATTGACACATGTTAATTGTTTCTAAGCAGTAACCTGAAAAATATATCTTTGGCCTGAAATTCCTCTTAAAAATAGTAGCACACTTCCTGGTATGCAAGCGTGCCCAAGCACTCCTTTCGATGCAGCCGCATAGCTGTGTGTGTGTTGTGTGAGATATAAGGCTTTGCAAACTCTGACTTCTAGTCTCAGGGGTATTGGAGTGAAGTTTGGTGATTTCACTACTGTGGTGCTCAGTCTTCTCCTTGCTGGTGGCTTTCTGACATGAGGAAGCAAAGCCCTTCCTCTACCAAGGTGGCCACCTTTACACAGAGACACGCTATAAAACAAGACATGGTAAGTCAGTCAGGGGGAAAAGATCAGCAGCAGGGTGGCCAAAGGCATGACCGGTAACTAGTCCTTTGCCCTCTGCCTTCATTTTCCTGAGGAACGGCTTCCAGAGTATACCTTTTATAAGGGAACCATAGCGTCCCTGGAGCTCTTTGCTATGGGCTGATAGTAGGTTATGGCCCTTATGCAAAGAGTGGTCAGAAACACCAGTTTTGCTACCCCCTTGAAAGTGTCCTAAAACCAAGGAAATGCCAAAGGATCTCAGGTTGACCTATAGGATGCAAGTATTCTTTGGTTTTTAAACCTTACCTTTCTGAAAAATTGACAATTAGGCACACTTTTCACAGGTTCCATAGTGTAGCGGTTATCACGTCTGCTTTACACGCAGAAGGTCCTGGGTTCAACCCCCAGTGGAACCATTTTGTAATATGAGATCAGCTACTGACTTTCTAAAAGTCAGACTTTGGAACGTGCCTCACACAACGCAAGAGAATGCAATAGAGCCTTCAAAGTTGAACAGAACTCAAAAAGTCAACATTTGCTATATTGTAGGAATCATTGTCTCATGTTGTTTCTAAGAAGTACCCTGAAAAATATATCTTTGGCCTGAAATTCCTCTTAAAAATAGTAGCACACTTCCTGGTATGCAAGCGCACCCAAGCACTCCTTTCAACGCAGCCGCTTAGCTGTGTGTGTGTTGTGTAAGATCTAAGGCATTGCAATCTCTGAATTCTAGTTGCAGGGAAATTGGAGTGAAGTTTGGTGATGTCACTACCGTTGTGCTCACTCTTCTCCTTGCTGGCAGCTTCCTGACATGAGGAAGCAAATCCCTGCCTCTACCAAGGTGGCCACCTCCACACAGAGACACGCTATAAAACAAGACATGGTAAGTCAGTCAGGGGGAAAAGATCAGCAGCAGGGTGGCCAAAGGCATGACCGGTAACTAGTCCTTTGCCCTCTGCCTTCATTTTCCTGAGGAACGGCTTCCAGAGTATACCTTTTATAAGGGAACCATAGCGTCCCTGGAGCTCTTTGCTATGGGCTGATAGTAGGTTATGGCCCTTATGCAAAGAGTGGTCAGAAACACCAGTTTTGCTACCCCCTTGAAAGTGTCCTAAAACCAAGGAAATGCCAAAGGATCTCAGGTTGACCTATAGGATGCAAGCAATCTTTGGTGTTTAACCCTTCCCTTTCTGAAAAATTGACATTTAGGCAAACTTTTCACAGGTTCCATAGTGTAGCGGTTATCACGTCTGCTTTACACGCAGAAGGTCCTGGGTTCAACCCCCAGTGGAACCATTTTGTAATATGAGATCAGATACTGACTTTCTAAAAGTCAGACTTTGGAACGTGCCTCACACAACGCAAAGGGATGCAATAGAGCCTTCAAAGTTGAACAGAACTCAAAAAGTCAACCTTTGCTATATTGTAAGAAACCTTGACACATGTTAATTGTTTCTAAGCAGTACCCTGAAAAATATATCTTTGGCCTGAAATTCCTCTTAAAAATAGTAGCGCACTTCCTGGTATGCAAGCGTGCCCAAGCACTCCTTTCGATGCAGCCGCATAGCTGTGTGTGTTGTGTGAGATATAAGGCTTTGCAAACTCTGACTTCTAGTCTCAGGGGTATTGGAGTGAAGTTTGGTGATGTCACTACTGTGGTGCCCACTCTTCTCCTTGCTGGTGGCTTTCTGACATGAGGAAGCAAAGCCCTTCCTCTACCAAGGTGGCTACCTTTACACAGAGACACGCTATAAAAAAAGACATGGTAAGTCAGTCATGGGGAAAAGATCAGCTGCAGGGAGGCCACAGGCATGACTGGTAACTAGTCCTTTGCCCTCTGCCTTCATTTTCTTGAGGAACGGCTTCCAGAGTATAGCTTTTATAAGGGAACCATAGCGACCCTGGAGCTCTTTGCTATGGGCTGATACTAGGTCATGGCCCTTATGCAAAGAGTGGTCAGAAACACCAGTTTTGCTACCCCCTTGAAAGTGTCCTAAAACCAAAGAAATGCCAAAGGATCTCAGATTGACCTATAGAATGCAAGCATTCTTTGGTATTTAACCCTTACCTTTCTGAAAAATTGACAATTAGGCACACTTTTCACAGGTTCCATAGTGTAGCGGTTATCACGTCTGCTTTACACACAGAAGGTCCTGGGTTCAACCCCCAGTGGAACCATTTCGTAATATGAGATCAGATACTGACTTTCTAAAAGTCAGACTTTGGAACGTGCCTCACACAACGCAAAGGAGTGCAAAAGAGCCTTCAAAGTTGAACAGAACTCAAAAAGTCAATCTTTGCTATATTGTAGGAAACATTGACTCATGTTAATTGTTTCTAAGCAGTACCCTGAAATATATATCTTTGGCCTGAAATTCCTCTTAAAAATAGTAGCGCACTTTCTGGTATGCAAGCGTGCCCAAGAACTCCTTACGATGCAGCCGCATAGCTGTGTGTGTGTGTTGTAAGGCTTTGCAAACTCTGACTTCTAGTCTCAGGGGTATTGGAGTAAAGTTTGGTGATGTCACTACTGTGGTGCTCAGTCTTCTCCTTGCTGGTGGCTTTCTGACATGAGGAAGCAAAGCCCTTCCTCTACCAAGGTGGCCACCTTTACACAGAGCCACGCTATAAAACAAGACATGGTAAGTCAGTCACGGGGAAAAGACCTGCTGCAGGGAGGCCACAGGCATGACTGGTAACTAGTCCTTTGCCCTCTGCCTTCATTTTCTTGAGTAACGGCTTCCAGAGTATAGCTTTTATAAGGGAACCATAGCTACCCTGGAGCTCTTTGCTATGGGCTGATACTAGGTCATGGCCCTTATGCAAAGAGTGGTCAGAAACACCAGTTTTGCTACACCCTTGAAAGTGTCCTAAAACCAAAGAAATGCCAAAGGATCTCAGATTGACCTATAGGATGCAAGAATTCTTTGGTTTTTAACCCTTACCTTTCTGAAAAATTGACAATTAGGCACGCTTTTCACAGGTTCCATAGTGTAGCGGTTATCACGTCTGCTTTACACGCAGAAGGTCCTGGGTTCAACCCCCAGTGGAACCATTTTGTAATATGAGATCAGATACTGACTTTCTAAAAGTCAGACTTTGGAACGTGCCTCACACAACGCAAAGCAATGCAATAGAGCCTTCAAAGTTGAACAGAACTCAAAAAGTCAACCTTTGCTATATTGTAGGAATCATTGACTCATGTTGTTTCATAGAAGTACCCTGAAAAATATATCTTTGGCCTGAAATTCCTCTTAAAAATAGTAGCACACTTCCTGGTATGCAAGCGTGCCCAAGCACTCCTTTCAACGCAGCCGCTTAGCTGTGTGTGTGTTGTGTGAGATCTAAGGCATTGCAATCTCTGAATTCTAGTTGCAGGGGAATTGGAGTGAAGTTTGGTGATGTCACTACTGTGGTGCTCACTCTTCTCCTTGCTGGTGGCTTTCTGACATGAGGAAGCAAAGCCCTTCCTCTACCAAGGTGGCTACCTTTACACAGAGACACGCTATAAAAAAAGACATGGTAAGTCAGTCATGGGGAAAAGATCAGCTGCAGGGAGGCCACAGGCATGACTGGTAACTAGTCCTTTGCCCTCTGCCTTCATTTTCTTGAGGAACGGCTTCCAGAGTATAGCTTTTATAAGGGAACCATAGCGACCCTGGAGCTCTTTGCTATGGGCTGATACTAGGTCATGGCCCTTATGCAAAGAGTGGTTATAAACACCAGTTTTGCTACACCCTTAAAAGTGTCCTAAAAGCAATGAAATGCCAAAGGATCTCAGATTGACCTATAGGATGCAAGCATTCTTTGGTGTTTAACCCTTACCTTTCTGATAAATTGACAATTAGGCACACTTTTCACAGGTTCCATAGTGTAGCGGTTATCACGTCTGCTTTACACGCAGTAGGTCCTGGGTTCAACCCCCAGTGGAACCATTTTGAATTATGAGATCAGATACTGACTTTCTGAAAGTCAGACTTTGGAACGTGCCTCACACAACGCAACGAAAAGAAATAGAGCCTTCAAAGTTGAACGGAACTCAAAAAGTCCACCTTTGCTATATTGTAGAAAACATTGACACATGTTAATTGTTTCTAAGCAGTAAGCTTAAAAATATATCTTTGGCCTGAAATTCCTCTTAAAAATAGTAGCACACTTCCTGGTATGCAAGCGTGCCCAAGCACTCCTTTCAATGCAGCCGCTTAGCTGTGTGTGTGTTGTGTGAGATCTAAGGCATTGCAATCTCTGACTTCTAGTCTCAGGGGAATTGGAGTGAAGTTTGGTGACGTCACTACTGTGGAGCTCACTCTTCTCCTTGCTGGCAGCTTTCTGACATGAGGAAGAAAAGCCCAGCCTCTACCAAGGTGGCCACCTCCACACAGAGATACGCTATAAAACAAGACATGGTAAACCAGTCATGGGGAAAAGATCAGCTGCATGGAGGCCATAGGCACGACTGGAAACCCGCCCTCTGCCTTCCTTTTCTTGAGAAACAGCTTCCAGAGTATAGCTTTTATACGGGAACCGTAGCGACCCAGGAGCTCTTTGCTATGGGCTGATACTAGGTCATGGCCCTTATGCAAAGAGTGGTTAGAAACACCAGTTTTGCTACACCCTTGAAAGTGTCCTAAAACCAAAGAAATGTCATAGGATCTCAGATTGACCTATAGGATGCAAGCGTTCTTTGGTGTTTAACCCTTACCTTTCTGATAAATTGACAATAATGGACACTTTTCACAGGTTCCATAGTGTAGCGGGTATCACGTCTGCTTTACTCGCAGAAGGTCCTGGGTTAAACCCCCAGTGGAACCATTTTGAATTATGAGATCAGATACTGACTTTCTGAAAGTCAGACTTTGAAACGTGCCTCACACAACGCAACGAAAAGAAATAGAGCCTTCAAAGTTGAACGGATCTCAAAAAGTCAAACTTTGCTATATTGTAGGAAATATTGACACATGTTAATTGTTTCTAAGCAGTAACCTGAAAAATATATCTTTGGCCTGAAATTCCTCTTAAAAATAGTAGCACACTTCCTGGTATGCAAGCGTGCCCAAGCACTCCTTTCGATGCAGCCGCATAGCTGTGTGTGTGTTGTGTGAGATATAAGGCTTTGCAAACTCTGACTTCTAGTCTCAGGGGTATTGGAGTGAAGTTTGGTGATTTCACTACTGTGGTGCTCAGTCTTCTCCTTGCTGGTGGCTTTCTGACATGAGGAAGCAAAGCCCTTCCTCTACCAAGGTGGCCACCTTTACACAGAGACACGCTATAAAACAAGACATGGTAAGTCAGTCAGGGGGAAAAGATCAGCAGCAGGGTGGCCAAAGGCATGACCGGTAACTAGTCCTTTGCCCTCTGCCTTCATTTTCCTGAGGAACGGCTTCCAGAGTATACCTTTTATAAGGGAACCATAGCTACCCTGGAGCTCTTTGCTATGGGCTGATACTAGGTCATGGCCCTTATGCAAAGAGTGGTCAGAAACACCAGTTTTGCTACCCCCTTGAAAGTGTCCTAAAACCAAGGAAATGCCAAAGGATCTCAGGTTGACCTATAGGATGCAAGTATTCTTTGGTTTTTAAACCTTACCTTTCTGAAAAATTGACAATTAGGCACGCTTTTCACAGGTTCCATAGTGTAGCGGTTATCACGTCTGCTTTACACGCAGAAGGTCCTGGGTTCAACCCCCAGTGGAACCATTTTGTAATATGAGATCAGCTACTGACTTTCTAAAAGTCAGACTTTGGAACGTGCCTCACACAACGCAAGGGAATGCAATAGAGCCTTCAAAGTTGAACAGAACTCAAAAAGTCAATCTTTGCTATATTGTAGGAAACATTGACTCATGTTAATTGTTTCTAAGCAGTACCCTGAAATATATATCTTTGGCCTGAAATTCCTCTTAAAAATAGTAGCGCACTTTCTGGTATGCAAGCGTGCCCAAGAACTCCTTACGATGCAGCCGCATAGCTGTGTGTGTGTGTTGTAAGGCTTTGCAAACTCTGACTTCTAGTCTCAGGGGTATTGGAGTAAAGTTTGGTGATGTCACTACTGTGGTGCTCAGTCTTCTCCTTGCTGGTGGCTTTCTGACATGAGGAAGCAAAGCCCTTCCTCTACCAAGGTGGCCACCTTTACACAGAGACACGCTATAAAACAAGACATGGTAAGTCAGTCACGGGGAAAAGATCTGCTGCAGGGAGGCCACAGGCATGACTGGTAACTAGTCCTTTGCCCTCTGCCTTCATTTTCTTGAGTAACGGCTTCCAGAGTATAGCTTTTATAAGGGAACCATAGCTACCCTGGAGCTCTTTGCTATGGGCTGATACTAGGTCATGGCCCTTATGCAAAGAGTGGTCAGAAACACCAGTTTTGCTACACCCTTGAAAGTGTCCTAAAACCAAAGAAATGCCAAAGGATCTCAGATTGACCTATAGGATGCAAGAATTCTTTGGTTTTTAACCCTTACCTTTCTGAAAAATTGACAATTAGGCACGCTTTTCACAGGTTCCATAGTGTAGCGGTTATCACGTCTGCTTTACACGCAGAAGGTCCTGGGTTCAACCCCCAGTGGAACCATTTTGTAATATGAGATCAGATACTGACTTTCTAAAAGTCAGACTTTGGAACGTGCCTCACACAACGCAAAGCAATGCAATAGAGCCTTCAAAGTTGAACAGAACTCAAAAAGTCAACCTTTGCTATATTGTAGGAATCATTGACTCATGTTGTTTCATAGAAGTACCCTGAAAAATATATCTTTGGCCTGAAATTCCTCTTAAAAATAGTAGCACACTTCCTGGTATGCAAGCGTGCCCAAGCACTCCTTTCAACGCAGCCGCTTAGCTGTGTGTGTGTTGTGTGAGATCTAAGGCATTGCAATCTCTGAATTCTAGTTGCAGGGGAATTGGAGTGAAGTTTGGTGATGTCACTACTGTGGTGCTCACTCTTCTCCTTGCTGGTGGCTTTCTGACATGAGGAAGCAAAGCCCTTCCTCTACCAAGGTGGCTACCTTTACACAGAGACACGCTATAAAAAAAGACATGGTAAGTCAGTCATGGGGAAAAGATCAGCTGCAGGGAGGCCACAGGCATGACTGGTAACTAGTCCTTTGCCCTCTGCCTTCATTTTCTTGAGGAACGGCTTCCAGAGTATAGCTTTTATAAGGGAACCATAGCGACCCTGGAGCTCTTTGCTATGGGCTGATACTAGGTCATGGCCCTTATGCAAAGAGTGGTTATAAACACCAGTTTTGCTACACCCTTAAAAGTGTCCTAAAAGCAATGAAATGCCAAAGGATCTCAGATTGACCTATAGGATGCAAGCATTCTTTGGTGTTTAACCCTTACCTTTCTGATAAATTGACAATTAGGCACACTTTTCACAGGTTCCATAGTGTAGCGGTTATCACGTCTGCTTTACACGCAGTAGGTCCTGGGTTCAACCCCCAGTGGAACCATTTTGAATTATGAGATCAGATACTGACTTTCTGAAAGTCAGACTTTGGAACGTGCCTCACACAACGCAACGAAAAGAAATAGAGCCTTCAAAGTTGAACGGAACTCAAAAAGTCCACCTTTGCTATATTGTAGAAAACATTGACACATGTTAATTGTTTCTAAGCAGTAAGCTTAAAAATATATCTTTGGCCTGAAATTCCTCTTAAAAATAGTAGCACACTTCCTGGTATGCAAGCGTGCCCAAGCACTCCTTTCAATGCAGCCGCTTAGCTGTGTGTGTGTTGTGTGAGATCTAAGGCATTGCAATCTCTGACTTCTAGTCTCAGGGGAATTGGAGTGAAGTTTGGTGACGTCACTACTGTGGAGCTCACTCTTCTCCTTGCTGGCAGCTTTCTGACATGAGGAAGAAAAGCCCAGCCTCTACCAAGGTGGCCACCTCCACACAGAGATACGCTATAAAACAAGACATGGTAAACCAGTCATGGGGAAAAGATCAGCTGCATGGAGGCCATAGGCACGACTGGAAACCCGCCCTCTGCCTTCCTTTTCTTGAGAAACAGCTTCCAGAGTATAGCTTTTATACGGGAACCGTAGCGACCCAGGAGCTCTTTGCTATGGGCTGATACTAGGTCATGGCCCTTATGCAAAGAGTGGTTAGAAACACCAGTTTTGCTACACCCTTGAAAGTGTCCTAAAACCAAAGAAATGTCATAGGATCTCAGATTGACCTATAGGATGCAAGCGTTCTTTGGTGTTTAACCCTTACCTTTCTGATAAATTGACAATAATGGACACTTTTCACAGGTTCCATAGTGTAGCGGGTATCACGTCTGCTTTACTCGCAGAAGGTCCTGGGTTAAACCCCCAGTGGAACCATTTTGAATTATGAGATCAGATACTGACTTTCTGAAAGTCAGACTTTGAAACGTGCCTCACACAACGCAACGAAAAGAAATAGAGCCTTCAAAGTTGAACGGATCTCAAAAAGTCAAACTTTGCTATATTGTAGGAAATATTGACACATGTTAATTGTTTCTAAGCAGTAACCTGAAAAATATATCTTTGGCCTGAAATTCCTCTTAAAAATAGTAGCACACTTCCTGGTATGCAAGCGTGCCCAAGCACTCCTTTCGATGCAGCCGCATAGCTGTGTGTGTGTTGTGTGAGATATAAGGCTTTGCAAACTCTGACTTCTAGTCTCAGGGGTATTGGAGTGAAGTTTGGTGATTTCACTACTGTGGTGCTCAGTCTTCTCCTTGCTGGTGGCTTTCTGACATGAGGAAGCAAAGCCCTTCCTCTACCAAGGTGGCCACCTTTACACAGAGACACGCTATAAAACAAGACATGGTAAGTCAGTCAGGGGGAAAAGATCAGCAGCAGGGTGGCCAAAGGCATGACCGGTAACTAGTCCTTTGCCCTCTGCCTTCATTTTCCTGAGGAACGGCTTCCAGAGTATACCTTTTATAAGGGAACCATAGCTACCCTGGAGCTCTTTGCTATGGGCTGATACTAGGTCATGGCCCTTATGCAAAGAGTGGTCAGAAACACCAGTTTTGCTACCCCCTTGAAAGTGTCCTAAAACCAAGGAAATGCCAAAGGATCTCAGGTTGACCTATAGGATGCAAGTATTCTTTGGTTTTTAAACCTTACCTTTCTGAAAAATTGACAATTAGGCACGCTTTTCACAGGTTCCATAGTGTAGCGGTTATCACGTCTGCTTTACACGCAGAAGGTCCTGGGTTCAACCCCCAGTGGAACCATTTTGTAATATGAGATCAGCTACTGACTTTCTAAAAGTCAGACTTTGGAACGTGCCTCACACAACGCAAGGGAATGCAATAGAGCCTTCAAAGTTGAACAGAACTCAAAAAGTCAATCTTTGCTATATTGTAGGAAACATTGACTCATGTTAATTGTTTCTAAGCAGTACCCTGAAATATATATCTTTGGCCTGAAATTCCTCTTAAAAATAGTAGCGCACTTTCTGGTATGCAAGCGTGCCCAAGAACTCCTTACGATGCAGCCGCATAGCTGTGTGTGTGTGTTGT
The DNA here is from genome assembly GCA_037952925.1 of Lithobates clamitans. Classification (NCBI taxonomy): domain Eukaryota; kingdom Metazoa; phylum Chordata; class Amphibia; order Anura; family Ranidae; genus Lithobates; species Lithobates clamitans. The sequence continues at coordinate 223,827 of JBBGZY010002136.1, read as the reverse complement.
AAGGCTTTGCAAACTCTGACTTCTAGTCTCAGGGGTATTGGAGTAAAGTTTGGTGATGTCACTACTGTGGTGCTCAGTCTTCTCCTTGCTGGTGGCTTTCTGACATGAGGAAGCAAAGCCCTTCCTCTACCAAGGTGGCCACCTTTACACAGAGACACGCTATAAAACAAGACATGGTAAGTCAGTCACGGGGAAAAGATCTGCTGCAGGGAGGCCACAGGCATGACTGGTAACTAGTCCTTTGCCCTCTGCCTTCATTTTCTTGAGTAACGGCTTCCAGAGTATAGCTTTTATAAGGGAACCATAGCTACCCTGGAGCTCTTTGCTATGGGCTGATACTAGGTCATGGCCCTTATGCAAAGAGTGGTCAGAAACACCAGTTTTGCTACACCCTTGAAAGTGTCCTAAAACCAAAGAAATGCCAAAGGATCTCAGATTGACCTATAGGATGCAAGAATTCTTTGGTTTTTAACCCTTACCTTTCTGAAAAATTGACAATTAGGCACGCTTTTCACAGTTTCCATAGTGTAGCGGTTATCACGTCTGCTTTACACGCAGAAGGTCCTGGGTTCAACCCCCAGTGGAACCATTTTGTAATATGAGATCAGATACTGACTTTCTAAAAGTCAGACTTTGGAACGTGCCTCACACAACGCAAAGCAATGCAATAGAGCCTTCAAAGTTGAACAGAACTCAAAAAGTCAACCTTTGCTATATTGTAGGAATCATTGACTCATGTTGTTTCATAGAAGTACCCTGAAAAATATATCTTTGGCCTGAAATTCCTCTTAAAAATAGTAGCACACTTCCTGGTATGCAAGCGTGCCCAAGCACTCCTTTCAACGCAGCCGCTTAGCTGTGTGTGTGTTGTGTGAGATCTAAGGCATTGCAATCTCTGAATTCTAGTTGCAGGGGAATTGGAGTGAAGTTTGGTGATGTCACTACTGTGGTGCTCACTCTTCTCCTTGCTGGTGGCTTTCTGACATGAGGAAGCAAAGCCCTTCCTCTACCAAGGTGGCTACCTTTACACAGAGACACGCTATAAAAAAAGACATGGTAAGTCAGTCATGGGGAAAAGATCAGCTGCAGGGAGGCCACAGGCATGACTGGTAACTAGTCCTTTGCCCTCTGCCTTCATTTTCTTGAGGAACGGCTTCCAGAGTATAGCTTTTATAAGGGAACCATAGCGACCCTGGAGCTCTTTGCTATGGGCTGATACTAGGTCATGGCCCTTATGCAAAGAGTGGTTATAAACACCAGTTTTGCTACACCCTTAAAAGTGTCCTAAAAGCAATGAAATGCCAAAGGATCTCAGATTGACCTATAGGATGCAAGCATTCTTTGGTGTTTAACCCTTACCTTTCTGATAAATTGACAATTAGGCACACTTTTCACAGGTTCCATAGTGTAGCGGTTATCACGTCTGCTTTACACGCAGTAGGTCCTGGGTTCAACCCCCAGTGGAACCATTTTGAATTATGAGATCAGATACTGACTTTCTGAAAGTCAGACTTTGGAACGTGCCTCACACAACGCAACGAAAAGAAATAGAGCCTTCAAAGTTGAACGGAACTCAAAAAGTCCACCTTTGCTATATTGTAGAAAACATTGACACATGTTAATTGTTTCTAAGCAGTACCCTGAAAAATATATCTTTGGCCTGAAATTCCTCTTAAAAATAGTAGAACACTTCCTGGTATGCAAGCGTGCCCAAGCACTCCTTTCAATGCAGCCGCTTAGCTGTGTGTGTGTTTTGTGAGATCTAAGGCATTGCAATCTCTGACTTCTAGTCTCAGGGGTATTGGAGTGAAGTTTGGTGATGTCACTACTGTGGTGCTCACTCTTCTCCTTGCTGGCAGCTTTCTGACATGAGGAAGAAAAGCCCAGCCTCTACCAAGGTGGCCACCTCCACACAGAGATACGTTATAAAAGAAGACATGGTAAGCCAGTCATGGGGAAAAGATCAGCTGCAGGGAGGCCACAGGCACGACTGGAAACTCGTCCTTTGCCCTCTGCCTTCCTTTTCTTGAGAAACGGCTTCCAGAGTATAGCTTTTATACGGGAACCGTAGCGACCCTGGAGCTCTTTGCTGTGGGCTGATACTAGGTCATGGCCCTTATGCAAAGAGTGGTTATAAACACCAGTTTTGCTACACCCTTAAAAGTGTCCTGAAACCAAAGAAATGCCAAAGGATCTCAGATTGACCTATAGCATGCAAGCATTCTTTGGTGTTTAACCCTTACCTTTCTGATAAATTGACAATTAAGCATACTTTTCACAGGTTCCATAGTGTAGCGGTTATCACGTCTGCTTTACACGCAGAAGGTCCTGGGTTCAACCCCCAGTGGAACCATTTTGTAATATGAGATCAGATACTGACTTTCTGAAAGTCAGACTTTGGAACGTGCCTCACACAACGCAAGGAAAAGCAGTGGAGCCTTCAAAGTTGAACGGAACTCAAAAAAGTCAACCTTTGCTATATTGTAGGAAGCATTGACACATGTTAATTGTTTCTAAGCAGTAAGCTTAAAAATATATCTTTGGCCTGAAATTCCTCTTAAAAATAGTAGCACACTTCCTGGTATGCAAGCGTGCCCAAGCACTCCTTTCAATGCAGCCGCTTAGCTGTGTGTGTGTTGTGTGAGATCTAAGGCATTGCAATCTCTGACTTCTAGTCTCAGGGGAATTGGAGTGAAGTTTGGTGACGTCACTACTGTGGAGCTCACTCTTCTCCTTGCTGGCAGCTTTCTGACATGAGGAAGAAAAGCCCAGCCTCTACCAAGGTGGCCACCTCCACACAGAGATACGCTATAAAACAAGACATGGTAAACCAGTCATGGGGAAAAGATCAGCTGCATGGAGGCCATAGGCACGACTGGAAACCCGCCCTCTGCCTTCCTTTTCTTGAGAAACAGCTTCCAGAGTATAGCTTTTATACGGGAACCGTAGCGACCCTGGAGCTCTTTGCTATGGGCTGATACTAGGTCATGGCCCTTATGCAAAGAGTGGTTAGAAACACCAGTTTTGCTACACCCTTGAAAGTGTCCTAAAACCAAAGAAATGCCAAAGGATCTCAGATTGACCTATAGGATGCAAGCATTCTTTGGTGTTAAAACCCTTACCTTTCTGATAAATTGACAATTCAGCTCAGTTTTCACAGGTTCCATAGTGTAGCGGTTATCACGTCTGCTTTACACGCAGAAGGTCCTGGGTTCAACCCCCAGTGGAACCATTTTGTAATATGAGATCAGATACTGACTTTTTGAAAGTAAGACTTTGGAACGTGCCTCACACAACGCAAAGAAAAGAAATAGAGCCTTCAAAGTTGAACGGAACTCAAAAAGTCAACCTTTGCTATATTGTAGGAAACATTGACACATGTTAATTGTTTCTAAGCAGTACTCTGAAAAATATATCTTTGTCCTGAAATTCTTCTTAAAAATAGTAGAACACTTCCTGGTATGCAAGCCTGCCCAAGCACTCCTTTCAATGCAGCCGCATAGCTGTGTGTGTGTTTTGTGAGATCTAAGGCATTGCAATCTCTGACTTCTAGTCTCAGGGGAATTGGAGTGAAGTTTGGTGATGTCACTACTGTGGTGCTCACTCTTCTCCTTGCTGGCAGCTTTCTGACATGAGGAAGCAAATCCCTGCCTCTACCAAGGTGGCCACCTCCACACAGAGATACGTTATAAAACAAGACATTTTAAGCCAATCATGGGGAAAAGATCAGCTGCAGGGAGGCCACAGGCACGACTGGAAAACTTGTCCTTTGCCCTCTGCCTTCCTTTTCTTGAGAAACGGCTTCCAGAGTATAGCTTTTATACGGGAACCGTAGCGACCCAGGAGCTCTTTGCTATGGGCTGATACTAGGTCATGGCCCTTATGCAAAGAGTGGTCAGAAACACCAGTTTTGCTACACCCTTGAAAGTGTCCTAAAACCAAAGAAATGTCATAGGATCTCAGATTGACCTATAGGATGCAAGCGTTCTTTGGTGTTTAACCCTTACCTTTCTGATAAATTGACAATAATGGACACTTTTCACAGGTTCCATAGTGTAGCGGGTATCACGTCTGCTTTACTCGCAGAAGGTCCTGGGTTAAACCCCCAGTGGAACCATTTTGAATTATGAGATCAGATACTGACTTTCTGAAAGTCAGACTTTGAAACGTGCCTCACACAACGCAACGAAAAGAAATAGAGCCTTCAAAGTTGAACGGATCTCAAAAAGTCAAACTTTGCTATTTTGTAGGAAATATTGACACATGTTAATTGTTTCTAAGCAGTAACCTGAAAAATATATCTTTGGCCTGAAATTCTTCTTAAAAATAGTAGAACACTTCCTGGTATGCAAGCCTGCCCAAGCACTCCTTTCAATGCAGCCGCATAGCTGAGTGTGTGTTTTGTGAGATCTAAGGCATTGCAATCTCTGACTTCTAGTCTCAGGGGAATTGGAGTGAAGTTTGGTGATGTCACTACTGTGGAGCTCACTCTTCTCCTTGCTGGCAGCTTTCTGACATGAGGAAGCAAATCCCTGCCTCTACCAAGGTGGCCACCTCCACACAGAGATACGTTATAAAAGAAGACATGGTAAGCCAGTCATGGGGAAAAGATCAGCTGCAGGGAGGCCACAGGCACGACTGGAAACTCGTCCTTTGTCTCTGCCTTCCTTTTCTTGAGAAACGGCTTCCAGAGTATAGCTTTTATACGGGAACCCTAGCGACCCAGGAGCTCTTTGCTATGGGCTGATACTAGGTCATGGCCCTTATGCAAAGAGTGGTCAGAAACACCAGTTTTGCTACACCCTTGAAAGTGTCCTAAAACCAAAGAAATGTCATAGGATCTCAGATTGACCTATAGGATGCAAGCGTTCTTTGGTGTTTAACCCTTACCTTTCTGATAAATTGACAATAATGGACACTTTTCACAGGTTCCATAGTGTATCGGGTATCACGTCTGCTTTACTCGCAGAAGGTCCTGGGTTAAACCCCCAGTGGAACCATTTTGAATTATGAGATCAGATACTGACTTTCTGAAAGTCAGACTTTGAAACGTGCCTCACACAACGCAACGAAAAGAAATAGAGCCTTCAAAGTTGAACGGATCTCAAAAAGTCAAACTTTGCTATATTGTAGGAAATATTGACACATGTTAATTGTTTCTAAGCAGTAACCTGAAAAATATATCTTTGGCCTGAAATTCCTCTTAAAAATAGTAGCACACTTCCTGGTATGCAAGCGTGCCCAAGCACTCCTTTCGATGCAGCCGCATAGCTGTGTGTGTGTTGTGTGAGATATAAGGCTTTGCAAACTCTGACTTCTAGTCTCAGGGGTATTGGAGTGAAGTTTGGTGATTTCACTACTGTGGTGCTCAGTCTTCTCCTTGCTGGTGGCTTTCTGACATGAGGAAGCAAAGCCCTTCCTCTACCAAGGTGGCCACCTTTACACAGAGACACGCTATAAAACAAGACATGGTAAGTCAGTCAGGGGGAAAAGATCAGCAGCAGGGTGGCCAAAGGCATGACCGGTAACTAGTCCTTTGCCCTCTGCCTTCATTTTCCTGAGGAACGGCTTCCAGAGTATACCTTTTATAAGGGAACCATAGCGTCCCTGGAGCTCTTTGCTATGGGCTGATAGTAGGTTATGGCCCTTATGCAAAGAGTGGTCAGAAACACCAGTTTTGCTACCCCCTTGAAAGTGTCCTAAAACCAAGGAAATGCCAAAGGATCTCAGGTTGACCTATAGGATGCAAGTATTCTTTGGTTTTTAAACCTTACCTTTCTGAAAAATTGACAATTAGGCACACTTTTCACAGGTTCTATAGTGTAGCGGTTATCACGTCTGCTTTACACGCAGAAGGTCCTGGGTTCAACCCCCAGTGGAACCATTTTGTAATATGAGATCAGCTACTGACTTTCTAAAAGTCAGACTTTGGAACGTGCCTCACACAACGCAAGGGAATGCAAACGAGCCTTCAAAGTTGAACAGAACTCAAAAAGTCAACCTTTGCTATATTGTAGGAAACATTGTCTCATGTTGTTTCTAAGAAGTACCCTGAAAAATATATCTTTGGCCTGAAATTCCTCTTAAAAATAGTAGCACACTTCCTGGTATGCAAGCGCACCCAAGCACTCCTTTCAACGCAGCCGCTTAGCTGTGTGTGTGTTGTGTAAGATCTAAGGCATTGCAATCTCTGAATTCTAGTTGCAGGGAAATTGGAGTGAAGTTTGGTGATGTCACTACCGTTGTGCTCACTCTTCTCCTTGCTGGCAGCTTCCTGACATGAGGAAGCAAATCCCTGCCTCTACCAAGGTGGCCACCTCCACACAGAGACACGCTATAAAACAAGACATAGTAAGTCAGTCAGGGGGAAAAGATCAGCAGCAGGGTGGCCAAAGGCATGACCGGTAACTAGTCCTTTGCCCTCTGCCTTCATTTTCCTGAGGAACGGCTTCCAGAGTATACCTTTTATAAGGGAACCATAGCGTCCCTGGAGCTCTTTGCTATGGGCTGATAGTAGGTTATGGCCCTTTTGCAAAGAGTGGTCAGAAACACCAGTTTTGCTACCCCCTTGAAAGTGTCCTAAAACCAAGGAAATGCCAAAGGATCTCAGGTTGACCTATAGGATGCAAGCAATCTTTGGTGTTTAACCCTTCCCTTTCTGAAAAATTGACATTTAGGCAAACTTTTCACAGGTTCCATAGTGTAGCGGTTATCACGTCTGCTTTACACACAGAAGGTCCTGGGTTCAACCCCCAGTGGAACCATTTTGTAATATGAGATCAGATACTGACTTTCTAAAAGTCAGACTTTGGAACGTGCCTCACACAACGCAAAGGGATGCAATAGAGCCTTCAAAGTTGAACAGAACTCAAAAAGTCAACCTTTGCTATATTGTAAGAAACCTTGACACATGTTAATTGTTTCTAAGCAGTACCCTGAAAAATATATCTTTGGCCTGAAATTCCTCTTAAAAATAGTAGCGCACTTCCTGGTATGCAAGCGTGCCCAAGCACTCCTTTCGATGCAGCCGCATAGCTGTGTGTGTGTTGTGTGAGATATAAGGCTTTGCAAACTCTGACTTCTAGTCTCAGGGGTATTGGAGTGAAGTTTGGTGATGTCACTACTGTGGTGCTCACTCTTCTCCTTGCTGGTGGCTTTCTGACATGAGGAAGCAAAGCCCTTCCTCTACCAAGGTGGCTACCTTTACACAGAGACACGCTATAAAAAAAGACATGGTAAGTCAGTCATGGGGAAAAGATCAGCTGCAGGGAGGCCACAGGCATGACTGGTAACTAGTCCTTTGCCCTCTGCCTTCATTTTCTTGAGTAACGGCTTCCAGAGTATAGCTTTTATAAGGGAACCATAGCTACCCTGGAGCTCTTTGCTATGGGCTGATACTAGGTCATGGCCCTTATGCAAAGAGTGGTCAGAAACACCAGTTTTGCTACACCCTTGAAAGTGTGCTAAAACCAAAGAAATGCCAAAGGATCTCAGATTGACCTATAGGATGCAAGAATTCTTTGGTTTTTAACCCTTACCTTTCTGAAAAATTGACAATTAGGCACTTTTTTCACAGGTTCCATAGTGTAGCGGTTATCACGTCTGCTTTACACGCAGAAGGTCCTGGGTTCAACCCCCAGTGGAACCATTTTGTAATATGAGATCAGATACTGACTTTCTAAAAGTTAGACTTTGGAACGTGCCTCACACAACGCAAAGGAATGCAATAGAGCCTTCAAAGTTGAACGGAACTCAAGAAGTCAACCTTTGCTATATTGTAGGAAACCATGACTCATGTTAATTGTTTCTAAGCAGTACCCTGAAAAATATATCTTTGGCCTTAAATTCCTCTTAAAAATAGTAGTGCACTTCCTGGTATGCAAGCGTGCCCAAGAACTCCTTTCGATGCAGCCGCATAGCTGTGTGTGTGTGTTGTAAGGCTTTGCAAACTCTGACTTCTAGTCTCAGGGGTATTGGAGGGAAGTTTGGTGATGTCACTACTGTGGTGCTCAGTCTTCTCCTTGCTGGTGGCTTTCTGACATGAGGAAGCAAAGCCCTTCCTCTACCAAGGTAGCCACCTTTACACAGAGACACGCTATTAAACAAGACAGGGTAAGTCAGTCACGGGGAAAAGATCTGCTGCAGGGAGGCCACAGGCATGAATGGTAACTAGTCCTTTGCCCTCTGCCTTCATTTTCTTGAGGAACGGCTTCCAGAGTATAGCTTTTAAAAGGGAACCATAGCGACCCTGGAGCTCTTTGCTATGGGCTGATAGTAGGTTATGGCCCTTATGCAAAGAGTGGTCAGAAACACCAGTTTTGCTACACCCTTGAAAGTGTCCTAAAACCAAAGAAATGCCAAAGGATCTCAGATTGACCTATAGGATGCAAGAATTCTTTGGTTTTTAACCCTTACCTTTCTGAAAAATTGACAATTAGGCACTCTTTTCACAGGTTCCATAGTGTAGCGGTTATCACGTCTGCTTTACACGCAGAAGGTCCTGGGTTCAACCCCCAGTGGAACCATTTTGTAATATGGGATCAGATACTGACTTTCTAAAAGTCAGACTTTGGAACGTGCCTCACACAACGCAAAGCAATGCAATAGAGCCTTCAAAGTTGAACAGAACTCAAAAAGTCAACCTTTGCTATATTGTAGAAAACATTGACTCATGTTGTTTTTAAGAAGTACCCTGAAAAATATATCTTTGGCCTGAAATTCCTCTTAAAAATAGTAACACACTTCCCGGTATGCAAGCGTGCCCAAGCACTCCTTTCAACGCAGCCGCTTAGCTGTGTGTGTGTGTTGTGTGAGATCTAAGGCATTGCAATCTCTGAATTCTAGTTGCAGGGTAATTGGAGTAAAGTTTGGTGATGTCACTATTGTGGTGCGCACTCTTCTCCTTGCTGGCAGCTTCCTGACATGAGGAAGCAAATCCGTGCCTCTACCAAGGTCACCACCTCCACACAGAGACACGCTGTAAAACAAGACATAGTAAGTCAGTCACTGGGAAAAGATCAGCAGCAGGGTGGCCACAGGCATGACTGGTAACTAGTCCTTTGCCCTCCGCCTTCATTTTCTTGAGGAACAGCTTCCAGAGTATAGCTTTTATAAGGGAACCATAGCCACCCTGGAGCTCTTTGCTAAGGGCTGATAGTAGGTTATGGCCCTTATGCAAAGAGTGGTCAGAAACACCAGTTTTGCTACCCCCTTGAAAGTGTCCTAAAACCAAGGAAATGCCAAAGGATCTCAGGTTGACCTATAGGATGCAAGCAATTTTTGGTGTTTAACCCTTCCCTTTCTGAAAAATTGACAATGAATCACACTTTTCACAGGTTCTGTAGTGTAGCGGTTATCACGTCTGCTTTACACGCAGAAGGTCCTGGGTTCAACCCCCAGTGGAACCATTTTGTAATATGAGATCAGATAGTGACTTTCTGAAAGTCAGACTTTGGAACGTGCCTCACAAAACATAATGAAAAGCAATAGAGCTTTCAAAGTTGAACGGAACTCAAAAAGCCAACCTTTGCTATATTGTAGGAAACATTGACACATGTTAATTGTTTATAAGCAGTACCCTGAAAAATATATCTTTGGCCTGAAATTCCTCTTAAAAATAGTAGCGCACTTCCTGGTATGCAAGCATGCCCAAGAACTCCTTTCGATGCAGCCGCATAGCTGTGTGTGTGTGTTGTAAGGCTTTGCAAACTCTGACTTCTAGTCTCAGGGGTATTGGAGTGAAGTTTGGTGATGTCACTACTGTGGTGCTCAGTCTTCTCCTTGCTGGTGGCTTTCTGACATGAGGAAGCAAAGCCCTTCCTCTACCAAGGTGGCCACCTTTACACAGAGACACGCTATAAAACAAGACATGGTAAGTCAGTCACGGGGAAAAGATCTGCTGCAGGGAGGCCACAGGCATGACTGGTAACTAGTCCTTTGCCCTCTGCCTTCATTTTCTTGAGGAACGGCTTCCAGAGTATAGCTTTTATAAGGGAACCATAGCGTCTCTGGAGCTCTTTGCTATGGGCTGATACTAGGTCATGGCCCATATGCAAAGAGTGGTCAGAAACACCAGTTTTGCTACACCCTTGAAAGTTTCCTAAAACCAAAGAAATGCCAAAGGATCTCAGATTGACCTATAGGATGCAAGCATTCTTTGGTTTCTAACCTCCCTGGCGGTATGATTATTTCGGATTTTAGGTGTTGAAAGCGGTACCATTATTTTGCATGGAAATTTGGCGTTTTATATTGTAGGTCTGTAAATCTTAACAAAAACACACTTAAATCTGTCCAAACCAAAGTCTAGTAGATATCCCGGGCATGATAAAGTTTGAAACACAAAAACATAAATTATAATATAATAAATAAAAATAAATAATTAAAAAATTTTTTTAAAAAGAGTAATAAAATAAATTTCCCACAATTCACTATCGCTCAATTCTGCAAGTGTTCTAATTTACTATCGCTGTTTTCTAGCTGGTCTAAAGCCACTTTTGACGTAAAGGGACACTTTTTGGTTGCTATGGACAATCTCCAGTTTCCAGGCAGAAAGAACAGTGTATATCATGTAAAACTGCATGCAGGGCATAGGCCCTGCATGCAGGTCATGGCCCATATGGGATATGGCATAGGGGACAAAAGGGATGTGAAATCATTTCATACAGTACTGTAATCTGTAAGATTACAGTACTGTATGTGTTATGGTTTTTACTTTTTTTTTAATTTGCCACCAGGCTCCGCCCCCGTGCGTCGCGCCGCTCGCAGGGAACGGAGCCTGGCACGGAGAGGCTTCGGAGGAGGACAGAGCCCTCGGACACTGCGGGTGACATCGCAGGATCCCGGGGACAAGGTAAATAACGCCGCCCCAGGATCCTGCAATGTGATCCCGAGTGTGGCTCGGGGTTACCGCTAATGGTACTGAATTTTAACCCCGAGCCACACTCGGGAAAACCGCCAGGGAAGCTACCCCTTACCTTTGTGAAAAATTGACAATTAAGCTCTCTTTTCACAGGTTCCATAGTGTAGCGCTTATCACGTCTGCTTTACACGCAGAAGGTCCTGGGTTCAACCCCCAGTGGAACCATTTTGTAAAATGAGATCAGATACTGACTTTCGAAAAGTCAGACTTTGGAACGTGCCTCACACAACGCAAAGCAATGCAATAGTGCCTTCAAAGTTGAACAGAACTCAAAAAGTCAACCTTTGCTATATTGTAGGAAACATTGACTCATGTTGTTTCTAAGAAGTACCCTGAAAAACATATCTTTGGCCTGAAATTCCTCTTAAAAATAGTAGCACACTTCCTGGTATGCAAGCGTGCCCAAGCACTCCTTTCAATGCAGCCGCTTAGCTGTGTGTGTGTTGTGTGAGATCTAAGGCATTGCAATCTCTGAATTCTAGTTGCAGGGGAATTGGAGTAAAGTTTGGTGATGTCACTACTGTGGTGCTCACTCTTCTCCTTGCTGGTGGCTTTCTGACATGAGGAAGCAAAGCCCTGCCTCTATCAAGGTGGCCACCTCTATACAGATACACGCTATAAAACAAGACAAGGTAAGCCATCCATGGGGAAAAGATCAGCTGCAGGAAGGCCACAGGCATGACTGGTAACTAGACCTTTGCCCTCTGCCTTCCTTTTCTTGAGTAACGGCTTCCAGAGTATAGCTGTTATAAGGGAACCATAGCGACCCTGGAGCTCTTTGTTATGGGCTGATCCTAGGTCATGGCCCTTATGCAAAGAGTGGTCAGAAACACCAGTTTTGCTACCCCCTTGAAAGTGTCCTAAAACCAAAGAAATGCCAAAGGATCTCAGATTGACCTAAAGGATACAAGCATTCTTTGGTTTTTAACCCTTCCCTTTCTGAAAAATTGACAATTAGGCAAACTTTTCACAGGTTCCATAGTGTAACGGTTATCATGTCTGCTTTACAAGCAGAAGGTCCTGGGTTCAACCCCCAGTGGAACCATTTTGTAATATGAGATCAGATACTGACTTTCTAAAAGTCAGACTTTGGAACGTGCCACACACAACGCAAAGGAATGCAATAGAGCCTTCAAAGTTGAACAGAACTCAAAAAGTCAACCTTTGCTATATTGTAGGAAACATTGACTCATGTTGTTTCTAAGAAGTACCCTGAAAAATATATCTTTGGCCTGAAATTCCTCTTAAAAATAGTAGCGCACTTCCTAGTATGCAAGCGTGCCCAAGCACTCCTTTCAACGCAGCCGCTTAGCTGTGTGTGCGTTGTGTGAGATCTAAGGCATTGCAATCTCTGAATTCTAGTTGCAGGGGAATTGGAGTGAAGTTTGGTGATGTCACTACTGTGGTGCTCACTCTTCTCCTTGCTGGCAGCTTCCTGACATGAGGAAGCAAATCACTGCCTCTACCAAGGTGGCCACTTCCACACAGAGACACGCTATGAAACAAGACATGGTAAGTCAGTCACGGGAAAAAGATCAGCAGCACGGTGGCCACAGGCATGACTGGTAACTAGTCCTTTGCCCTCTGCCTTTATTTTCTTGAGGAACGGCTTGCAGAGTATAGCTTTTAAAAGGGAACCATAGCGACCCTGGAGCTCTTTGCTATGGGCTGATAGTAGGTTATGGCCCTTATACAAAGAGTGGTCAGAAACACCAGTTTTGCTACCCCCTTAAAAGTGTCCTAAAACCAAGGAAATGCCAAAGGATCTCAGGTTGACCTATAGGATGCAAGCAATCTTTGGTGTTTAACCCTTCATTTTCTGAAAAATTGACAATTAGGCACACTTTTTGCAGGTTCCATAGTGTAGCGGTTATCACATCTGCTTTACACGCAGAAGGGCCTGGGTTCAACCCCCAGTGGAACCATTTAGTAATATGAGATCAGATACTGACTTTCTAAAAGTCAGACTTTGGAACGTGCCTCACACAACGCAAAGGAATGCAATAGAGCCTTCAAAGTTGAACAGAACTCAAAAAGTCAACCTTTGTTATATTGTAGGAAACATTGACTCATGTTAATTGTTTCTAAACAGTACCCTGAAAAATATATCTTTGGCCTGAAATTCCTCTTAAAAATAGTAGCGCACTTCCTGGTATGCAAGCGTGCCCAAGCACTCCTTTCGATGCAGCCGCATAGCTGTGTGTGTGGTGTGTGCGATATAAGGCTTTGCAAACTCTGACTTCTAGTCTCAGGGGTATTGGAGTGAAGTTTGGTGATGTCACTACTGTGGTGCTCACTCTTCTCCTTGCTGGTGGATTTTTGACATGAGGAATCAAAGCCCCGCCTCTATCAAGGTGGCCACCTCTACACAGATACACGCTATAAAACAAGACATGGTAAGTCAGTCACGGGGAAAAGATCAGCTGCAGGAAGGCCACAGGCATGACTGGTAACTAGTCCTTTGCCCTCTGCCTTCCTTTTCTTGAGTAACGGCTTCCAAAGTATAGCTGTTTTAAGTAACAATAGCGACCCTGGAGCTCTTTGCTATTGGCTGATAGTAGGTTATGGCCCTTATGCAAAGAGTGGTCAGAAACACCAGTTTTGCTACCCCCTTGAAAGTGTCCTAAAACCAAGGAAATTCCAAAGGATCTCAGATTGACCTAAAGGATGCAAGCAATCTTTGGTGTTTAATCCTTCCCTTTCTGAAAAATTGACAATTAGGTACACTTTTCACAGGTTCCATAGTGTAGCGGTTATCATGTCTGCTTTACATGCGGAAGGTCCTGGGTTCAACCCCCAGTGGAACCAATTTGTAATATGAGATCAGATACTGACTTTCTAAAAGTCAGACTTTGGAACGTGCCTCACACAATGCAAAGGAATGCAATAGAGCCTTCAAGTTGAACAGAACTCAAAAAGTCAACCTTTTCTATATTGTAGGAAACATTGACTCTTGTTGTTTCTAAGAAGTACCCTGAAAAACATATCTTTGGCCTGAAATTCCTCTTAAAAATAGTAGCACACTTCCTGGTATGCAAGCGTGCCCAAGCACTCCTTTCAATGCAGCCGCATAGCTGTGTGTGTGTTGTGTGAGATCTAAGGCATTGCAATCTCTGAATTCTAGTTGCAGGGGAATTGGAGTGAAGTTTGGTGATGTCACTACTGTGGTGCTCACTCTTCTCCTTGCTGGCAGCTTCCTGACATGAGGAAGCAAATCCCTGCCTCTACCAAGGTGGCCACCTCCACACAGAGACACGCTATAAAACAAGACATGGTAAGTCAGTCACGGGGAAAAGATCAGCAGCAGGGTGGCCACAGGCATGACTGGTAACTAGTCCTTTGCCCTCTGCCTTTATTTTCTTGAGGAACGGCTTCCAGAGTATAGCTTTTATAAGGGAACCATAGCGACCCTGGAGCTCTTTGCTATGGGCTGATATTAGGTTATGGCCCTTATGCAAAGAGTGGTCAGAAACACCAGTTTTGCTACCCCCTTAAAAGTGTCCTAAAACCAAGGAAATGCCAAAGGATCTCAGGTTGACCTATAGGATGCAAGCAACCTTTGGTGTTTAACCCTTCATTTTCTGAAAAATTGACAATTAGGCATACTTTTCGCAGGTTCCATAGTGTAGCGGTTATCACATCTGCTTTACACGCAGAAGGTGCTGGGTTCAACCCCCAGTGGAACCATTTTGTAATATGAGATCAGATACTGACTTTCTGAAAGTCAGACTTTGGAACGTGCCTCACAAAACATAAAGAAAAGCAATAGAGCTTTCAAAGTTGAACGGAACTCAAAAAGTCAACCTTTGCTATATTGTAGGAAACATTGACACATGTTAATTGTTTATAAGCAGTACCCTGAAAAATATATCTTTGGCCTGAAATTCCTCTTAAAAATAGTAGCGCACTTCCTGGTATGCAAGCGTGCCCAAGCATTCCTTTCGATGCAGCCGCATAGCTTTGTGTGTGTTTTGTGAGATATAAGGCTTTGAAAACTCTGACTTCTAGTCTTAGGGGTATTGGAGTGAAGTTTGGTGATGTCACTACTGTGGTGCTCACTCTTCTCCTTGCTGGTGGCTTTCTGACATGAGGAAGCAAAGCCCTTCCTCTACCAAGGTGGCCACCTTTACACAGAGACACGCTATAAAACAAGACATGGTAAGTCAGTCACAGGGAAAAGATCAGCTGCAGGAAGGCCACAGGCATGACTGGTAACTAGTCCTTTGCCCTCTGCCTTCCTTTTCTTGAGTAACAGCTTCCAGAGTATAGCTGTTATAAGGGAACCATAGCGACTCTGGAGCTCTTTGCTATGGGCTGATACTAGGTCATGGCCCTTATGCAAAGAGTGGTCAGAAACACCAGTTTTGCTACACCCTTGAAAGTGTCCTAAAACCAAAGAAATGCCAAAGGATCTCAGATTGACCTATAGGATGCAAGCATTCTTTGGTTTTTAACCCTTATCTTTCTGAAAAATTGACAATTAGGTAATCTTTTCACAGGTTCCATAGTGTAGCGGTTATCATGTCTGCTTTACATGCGGAAGGTCCTGGGTTCAACCCCCAGTGGAACCAATTTGTAATATGAGATCAGATACTGACTTTCTAAAAGTCAGACTTTGGAACGTGCCTCACACAATGCAAAGGAATGCAATAGAGCCTTCAAAGTTGAACAGAACTCAAAAAGTCAACCTTTTCTATATTGTAGGAAACATTGACTCATGTTGTTTCTAAGAAGTACCCTGAAAATTATATCTTTGGCCTGAAATTCCTCTTCAAAATAGTAGCACACTTCCTGGTATGCAAGCGTGCCCAAGCACTCCTTTCAACGCAGGCGCTTAGCTGTGTGTGTGTTGTGTGAGATCTAAGGCATTGCAATCTCTGAATTCTAGTTGCAGGGGAATTGGAGTGAAGTTTGGTGATGTCACTACTGTGGTGCTCACTCTTCTCCTTGCTGGCAGCTTCCTGACATGAGGAAGCAAATCCCTGCCTCTACCAAGGTGGCCACCTTTACACAGAGACACGCTATAAAACAAGACATGGTAAGTCAGTCACGGGGAAAAGATCAGCTGCAGGGAGGCCAAAGGCATGACTGGTAACTAGTCCTTTGCCCTCTGCCTTCATTTTCTTGAGGAACGGCTTCCAGAGTACAGCTTTTATAAGGGAACCGTAGCGACTTTGGAGCTCTTTGCTATGGTCTGATACTAGGTCATGGCCCTTATGCAAACAGTGGTCAGAAACACCAGTTTTGCTACACCCTTGAAAGTGTCCTAAAACCAAAGAAATGCCAAAGGATCTCAGATTGACCTATAGGATGCAAGCATTCTTTGGTGTTCAACTCTTACCTTTCTGATAAATTGACAATTAGGCACACTTTTCACAGGTTCCATAGTGTAGCGGTTATCTCGTCTGCTTTACACGCAGAAGGTCTTGGGTTCAACCCCCAGTGGAACCATTTTGTAATATGAGATCAGATACTGACTTTCTGAAAGTCAGACTTTGGAACGTGCCTCACACAACACAAAGAAAATCAATAGAGCCTTCAAAGTTGAACGGAACTCAAAAAGTCAACCTTTTCTATATTGTAGGAAACATTGACACATGTTAATTATTTCTAAGTAGTACCCTGAAAAATATATCTTTGGCCTGAAATTTCTCTTAAAAAGAGTAGCGCACTTCCTGGTATGCAAGCGTGCCCAAGCACTCCTTTCGATGCAACCGCATAGCTGTGTGTGTGTTGTGTGAGATCTAAGGCATTGCAATCTCTGACTTCATGTCTCAGGTGAATTGGAGTGAAGTTTGGTGATGTCACTACTGTGGTGCTCACTATTCTCCTAGCTGGCAGCTTTCTGACATGAGGAAGCAAAGCCCTGCCTCTACCAAGGTGGCCACCTCCACACAGAGGCATGCTATAAAACAAGACATGGTAAGCCAGTCATAGGGAAAAGATCAGCTGCAGGAAGGCCACAGGCTTGACTGGTAACTAGTGTTTTGCCCTCTGCCTTCCTTTTCTTGAGGAACGGTTTCCAGAGTATAGGTTTTAAACGGGAATCCTAGCGACCCTGGAGCTCTTTGCTATGGGCTGATACCAGGTCATGGCCCTTATGCAAAGAGTGGTCAGAAACACCAGTTTTGGGGATAAGATCAGCTGCAGGGAGGCCACAGGCACGACTGGTAACTAGGGATGAGCTTCGTGTTCGACTCGAACATCGGCTGTTCGATCGTTCGCCGAATTGTGAACGATATGGTTCGTTCGCGCCAAATTTGTGTTGCGTGTCACGGCCCATAATTCACTGCGGCATCGCAGTGCATTGGTGGCTGATGATTGGCCAAGCATGCACTATGACCCGCATGCTTGGCCATTCACAGGGCCGTCGGTAGAGAGAGCTGTAATTGGCCAAAGCCAGGGTGGCTTTGGCCAATTATGGCTCACTGGGTTTAGAACACGCCCCACGCTATATAAGGCCACCTGCACGGCGGCCCTGTGTAGTGTGTTCCGGTGTGCTTAGAGAGAGAGAGAGACAGTGTCATTTCATTTGAGTTAGCTAGATTAGGCAGGACAGTCAGTGAGTTAGCTGCAATTACAGTGTATTGTGTATATATATGCATCCCAGGTGTTGTGTATATATATGTATATATATATATATATATATATATATATATACACTGTATTCAGTTTAGCTAGATCCGTTCCTGTTATCTTCATACTGACAGGCAGGCTTGTCTTGTTACAGTATATACAGCTACCTGAAGAAAATTACTGGTGTTCTTTTGATCCTTCGGCTCAATGTCATCAGTGACTCCTTCCCTAACCCCACCATGTCCTCCTGAGGAGTCCCTTGAACTGTTTGACCACAGTGTTGGGTACATGCTCCAGGAGGATGCCCAGCGTTTGGAAGGCTCTGATGATGATACTGAGCTCGATGAAGGCAGTAACATGAGCACGGACAGAGGGGGTGCCCAAGAAGGACAGCAATCTGGCAGTCATGCTCCCCCTCCTGCAGCATACTGCCAGGTTTGCTCCAGTGATGAGGAGGGAGGGGATGATGAGGTCACTGACTCAACGTGGGTGCCTGATAGGAGAGAGGAGGAGGAGGAGGAGGCGGCACATCACCAACGAGGCAGGAAGCCCTCCAGGGGCCAGCCTAAGGGCAGCACATTGACTGCATCACACCCCAAAGCTCCACATGTGCAGGGCGCTGCAGTCTCTGTGCACTATTCAAAAAGTTCTTTGGTGTGGGCCTTTTTTGAGACGAGTGCATCAGATCACACTGCTGCTATTTGCAACATATGTCTCAAGCGTATCTCGCATGGCCAAAACATCTCCGCTTGGGTAACACATGCTTGACCAGACATATGTTGACCTGCCATGCAGTTCGTTGGCAAGCGTATCTAAAAGACCCACACCAAAGAACAAAGAGGACCTCTCCTTGCTCCTCATCAGCTGAGATTTCCAACCCCACTATATCTTCAGTCCTCTCTGAGTCCTGCACTGAGAGGAATGAAGGTGTAGAATTAGGTGTGTCACAGCCAAGTACTTGTGGGTAAACTGCTTTTGGTACACCGACGTCAGATTGTACCAGGCAAATTTCCCTGCCCCAGCTGCTGCACCACCGAAAGAAGTTTGCTCCCAGCCATCCACATGCCCAGCGGTTGAATGCTAGCTTGGCAAAATTGCTAGCACTTCAACTGCTGCCTTTTCAGTTGGTAGACTCTGCCCCCTTCCGTGAGTTTGTGGAATGTGCGGTTCCTCAGTGGCAGGTACCCAAACGCCACTTTTTCTCACGGAAGGCGATTCCTGCTCTCTACCGGCATGTGGAAGGCAATGTCCATGCCTCGCTGGACAGGACGGTCAGCGGTAAGGTGCATATTACCGCTGACTCATGGTCCAGCAGGCATGGACAGGGACGTTACCTAAGTTTCACAGCGCATTGGGTGACTCTGCTGGCAGCTGGGAAGGATGCAGGACAAGGTGCAGTAGTGTTGGAGGTTATTCCGCCACCACGACTCCAAAATGCTAATGATTGTGACACACCTCTCTCCTCCACCCCCTCCTCTTCTTCTTCCTCCATGGCCTCTTCCTGTGCTTTGTCCTCGGAACCAGCGGTCCTCCATAGCCATTCAAGGGGCTATGCAAGTACGCAGGCCAAAAAATGCCATGCGATGCTTGAGCTGGTGTGCTTGGGGGACAGGAGCCACACTGGGGCAGAGGTTCTGTCAGCTCTGCAGCGGCAGGTTCAGAGGTGGTTGACGCCACGCCAACTTAAGGCAGGAATGGTGGTTTGCGACAATGGCACCAACCTCCTCTCTGCCCTCCGACAGGGACAAATGACCCATGTGCCCTGTTTGGCTCACGTCCTTAACTTGGTGGTGCAGCGGTTCTTGTGCAGGTACCCGGGCTTACAGGATGTCCTGAGACAGGCCAGGAAAGTCTGTGTGCATTTCCGCCGGTCATATAATGCCAGTGCTCGGCTGACGGACCTCCAAAAGGAGTTTAACCTGCCCAAGAACCGCCTAATCTGTGACATGCCCACCAGGTGGAACTCAATATTGGCCATGCTGCAGCGGCTGCACACGCAGCAGAGGGCCATCAATGAGTACCTGTGCGACTATGGCACCAGGACAGGGTCAGGGGAGCTTGTTTTTTTTTCCCCCACGCCAGTGGGCCATGATCAGGGATGCATGCACTGTCCTGTCACCATTTGAGGATGCCACGAGGATGGTGAGCAGTGACAGTGCATGCATCAGTGACACTGTCCCCCTTGTCCACCTGTTGGAGCACACGCTGCGTGGAATAATGGACAGGGCACTTAAGGCAGAACAGAGGCAGGAAGAGGAGGACTTCCTTAGCTCTCAAGGCCCCCTTTATCCAGACAGTGTTCCTGCGTGCCCGCCGATCACACAGGAAGAGGACGAGGAGGAGGAAGAAGATTGTGTCAGTATGGAGGTGGAGCCTGGCACTCAGCATCAGCAGCAGTCTTTAAGGGATCAGTCCCAAGAAACACATGGACTTGTACGTGGCTGGGAGGAGGTGGCTGCGGACCATGTCGTCCTTAGTGACCCAGAGGACTCCGGACCGAATGCCTCAGCAAACCTACGCTGCATGGCCTCCCTGATCCTGCAAAGCCTGCGTAAGGATCCTCATATTCGTGGTATCAAGGAGAAGGACCAATACTGGCTGGCAACCCTCCTTGATCCACGTTACAAGGGTAAGGTTGCTGACCTTATCTTGCCATCACAGAGGGAGCAGAGGATGAAACATCTTCGGGACGCCTTGCAGAAAGGTCTGTGCAACGCGTTCCCAGAGACTGGGAGGTTACAAACTCCTGTTTCAGGACAACGTGTTTCTGAGGCTTCGGTCAGTCAAAGAAGGAGCGGTGGAGAAGGTGGCCGTCTGACCGATGCGTTCAGACAATTTTTTGGTCCGCAGCCCCAAGGTATGATCGGTTCCAGCAACCATCGCCAGCGTCTGTTTTACATGGTGCAGGAATACCTAGGGGCAAGATCAGACTTGGACACCTTTCCCAACGAAAATCCTCTGGGTTACTGGGTCTTGAGGATGGATCACTGGCCAGAGCTTGCACAGTATGCAATTGAGCTACTGGCCTGTCCTGCATCCAGCGTTCTTTCGGAACGCACATTCAGTGCTGCTGGAGGCGTGGTAACAGATCACAGGGTGTGTCTGTCCACCGACTCGGTCGATCGACTTGGATCACCACCAGCTACCAAGCACCTGATGCTAATGTAACCGAATAATTTTTTTAAAAATCTCAGATCCCTTCAAAGACTGCCTATGCTGATGCTGAGTGACTATGCCTGAGTAATTATCCTCTTCCTCCTCAATCATCACGCTGATAGCTTGAAAGAACATTTTTGGTTCTGGGCGCCACCACCAGTGCCTAAGGCACAATTTTTCAGCCCCTGTTTAACAGGGGCGTGTAATTACAATTTTTGATGCAATACTTTGCAGCAGGGCTCGTTCCTGCATTCCAACTGGAGTGTCTGTGAGGGGTTGCAGTGTTGTGGCACCAGCACCACCACCACCAAAGGCCCAATTTTTCTGTCCCTGTTCAACAGGGGCATGTAATTACAATTCTTGATCTAATATTTCACAGCAGGGCCCTGTGAGGGCTTACGTTGTTGTGGCCACAACAACACCTAAGGGCCAAATTTCTGCTGAGTATATAGGGCAGGCCCCTACTTTCAAAAATCTAACTGACAAACGACTCCTACTTGGAAACTGAAGGAGACAACAGGAAGCGAGATGAAATCTACCCCTAGGAAGGGAAATTCTCTCCTGTAAGAGTTAATATGGGAAAAACATTTCTCCTTTCCACTGATGCTTTCCAATCCTTGTTCCACAAAAAAACCCACATTTTCAAAAAACATTTGTCATTGGGACAAAAAGTGAGGTGAAATCTTCTAAAGAGGAGGAAAGACAGCAAAACAAATGTCACAGGGGTGATAACCCTTCCCTATGTTTTACAAAAAGCTTAAAAAAGATTGTTTGGCTGGAGCTAAACACGTTAAAAATGTACCCGTTCAAAATGACAAACAGATTCTACTTAACAACAAACCTACAGTCCCTGTCTTGTTTGCACCGCCTGTATACTGCTGTTCAGAGTATATAGGGCCTGGTGGCCCCACACCTTTCCTTATTTAAATTTGGGTGCGGGGTTCCCCTTAATATCCATACAAGACCCAAAGGGCCTGGTAATGGACTGGGGGGTACCCATGCCATTTGTCTCACTGATTTTCATCCATATTGCCAGGACCCGACATTACATTAAACCCGCAAGCAGTTTTAAATGAGATTTTTTCCTTTAAAAATGACATTTGGTGCAGGGACTGTTCTAAACACGGGAAACACGCGCCATTTTACAGGCATACTATAGACACCCACCAGGTACGATATTTAAAGGAATATTTCACTTTTTTTTTTTACTTTAAGCATCATTAAAATCACTGCTCCCGAAAAAACGGCCATTTTTAAACGTTTTTTTTGCATTGATACATGTCCCCTGGGGTAGGACCCGGGTCCCCAAACCCTTTTTAGGACAATACCATGCAAATTAGCCTTTAAAATGAGCACTTTTGATTTTGAACGTTCGAGTCCCATAGACGTCAATGGGGTTCTAACGTTCGTGCGAACTTTCGGTCCGTTCGCAGGTTCTGGTGGGAACCGGCCCGGGGGGTGTTCGGCTCATCCCTAAGGGTGAGTATGTGGATTGAAAACTGGCTACAAGGGCGAGTTCAGAGGGTGGTGATAAATGGGGAATACTCAGAATGGTCAGGGGTGGGTAGTGGGGTTGCCCAGGGTTCTGTGCTGGGACCAATCCTATTTAATTTGTTTATAAACGACCTGGAGGATGGGATAAACAGTTCAATCTCTGTATTTGCAAACAATACTAAGCTAAACAGGGCAATAACTTCTCCGCAGGATGTGGAAACCTTGCAAAAAGACCTGAACAAATTAATGGGGTGGGCGACTACATGGCAAATGAGGTTCAATGTAGAAAAATGTAAAATAATGCATTTGGGTGGCAAAAATATGAATGCAATCTATACACTGGGGGGAGAACCTCTGGGGGAATCTAGGATGGAAAAGGACCTGGGGGTCCTAGTAGATGATAGGCTCAGCAATGGCATGCAATGCCAAGCTGCTGCTAATAAAGCAAACAGAATATTGGCATGCATTAAAAGGGGGATCAATGCAAGAGATAAAACGATAATTCTCCCACTCTACAAGGCTCTGGTCCGGCCGCACCTGGAGTATGCTGTCCAGTTCTGGGCACCAGTCCTCAGGAAGGATGTACTGGAAATGGAGCGAGTACAAAGAAGGGCAACAAAGCTAATAAAGGGTCTGCAGGATCTTAGTTATGCGTAGGGATGAGCCGAACACCCCCCCTGTTCGGTTCGCACCAGAACATGCGAACAGGAAAAAAGTTTGCTCGAACACGCGAACACCGTTAATATCTATGGGACATGAACATGAATAATCAAAAGTGCTAATTTTAAAGGCTTATATGCAAGTTATTGTCATAAAAAGTGTTTGGGGACCTGGGTCCTGCCCCAGGGGACATGGATCAATGCAAAAAAAAGTTTTAAAAATTGACGTTTTTTCAGGAGCAGTGATTTTAATAATGCTTAAAGTCAAACAATAAAAGTGTAATATCCCTTTAAATTTCGTACCTGGGGGGTGTCTATAGCATGCCTGTAAAGGGGCGCATGTTTCCCCTGTTTAGAACAGTCTGACAGCAAAATGACATTTCGAAGGAAAAATTCCATTTAAAACTACCCGCGGCTATTGCATTGCCGACAATACACATAGAAGTTCATTGATAAAAACGGGAATTTGATAAAATTGATAAAAACGGGAATTCAACACAGGGAAACCCCGAACCAAAATTAAAAAAAAAAATGACGTGGGAGTCCCCCTAAATTCCATACCAGGCCCTTCAGGTCTGGTATGGATATTAAGGGGAACCCCGGCCAAAATTTTTTTTTAAAATGACGTGGGGTTCCCCCTAAATTCCATACCAGACCCTTCAGGTCTGGTATGGATTTTAAGGGGAACCCCGCGCCAAAAAAAAAAAAAAAAAACGGCGTGGGGTCCCCCCAAAAATTCATACCAGTCCCCTATCCGAGCACGCAACCTGGCAGGCCGCAGGAAAAGAGAGGGGGGGACGAGAGTGCGGCCCCCCCTCCTGAACCGTACCAGGCCACATGCCCTCAACATTGTGAGGGTGCTTTGGGGTAGCCCCCCAAAACACCTTGTCCCCATGTTGATGAGGACAAGGGCCTCATCCCCACAACCTTGGCCGGTGGTTGTGGGGGTCTGTGGGCGGGGGCCTTTCGGAATCTGGAAGCCCCCTTTAACAAGGGGACCCCCAGATCCCGGCCCCCCCTGTGTGAAATGGTAAGGGGGTACTTACCCCTACCATTTCACTAAAAAACTGTCAAAAATGTTAAAAATGACAAGAGACAGTTTTTGACAATTCCTTTATTTAAATGCTTCTTCTTTCTTCTATCTTCCTTCATCTTCTTCTGGTTCTTCTGGCTCTTCTGGTTCTTCCTCCGACGTTCTCGTCCAGCATCTCCTCCGCGGCATCTTCTATCTTCTTCTCCTCGGGCCGCTCCGCACCCATGGCATGGGGGAAGGCTCCCACTCTTCTCTTCATCTTCTTCTTCATCCTCTTCTCTTCTTCCTTCTTCTCTTCTTCATTTTCTTCTCAAGGCTGCTCCGCACCCATGCTGGCATGGAGGGAGGCTCCCGCTGTGTGACGGAGTCTCCTCGTCTGACGGTTCCTAAATAAGGCGACCCCGCCCCGCCCCCCTCTTACGCACGGTGACTTGACGGGACTTCCCTGTGACGTCACGGGGAATGCCACAGGGAAGTCCTGTCATGTCCCGTGCGTCAGAGGGGGCGGGGTCGCCGGGTGGCCCCGCCCCCCATTATTTAAGAACCGTCAAACAAGGAGACACCGTCACACAGCGGGCCGCCAGTATGGATGCGGAGCGGCCCAGAGAAGAAAATGAAGAAGAGAAGAAGAGAAGAAGGAAGAAGAGAAGAGGATGAAGAAGAAGATGAAGAGAAGAGCGGGAGCCTCCCCCCATGCCATGGGTGCGGAGCGGCCCGGGGAGAAAAAGATAGAAGACGCCGCGGAGGAGATGCTGGACGAGAACGCCGGAGGAAGAACCAGAAGAGCCAGCAGAACCAGAAGAAGATGAAGGAAGATAGAAGAAAGAAGAAGCATTTAAATAAAGGAATTGTCAAAAACTGTCTCTTGTCATTTTTAACACTTTTGACAGTTTTTTAGTGAAATGGTAGGGGTAAGTACCCCCTTACCATTTCACACAGGGGGGGCCGGGATCTGGGGGTCCCCTTGTTAAAGGATTCTTCCAGATTCCGATAAGCCCCCCGCCTGCAGACCCCCACAACCACCGGCCAGGGTTGTGGGGATGAGGCCCTTGTCCTCATCAACATGGGGACAAGGTGTTTTGGGGGGCTACCCCAAAGCACCCTCCCAATGTTGAGGGCATGTGGCCTGGAATGGTTCAGGAGGGGGGGGCCGCACTCTCGTCCCCCCCTCTTTTCCAGCGGCCTGCCAGGTTGCGTGCTTGGATAAGGGTCTGGTATGGATTTTTGGGGGGACTCCACGCCGTATTTTTTTTTTTTTGGCACGGGGTTCCCCTTAAAATCCATACCAGACCTGAAGGGCCTGGTATGGAATTTAGGGGGACTCCCACGTCATTTTTTTTTTTTAATTTTGGTTCGGGGTTTCCCTGTGTTGAATTCCCATGCCGTTTTTATCAATGAACTTCTATGTGTATTGTCGGCAATGCAATAGCCGCGGGTAGTTTTATATGGAATTTTTACTTCGAAATGTCATTTTGCTCTCAGACTGTTCTAAACACGGGAAACATGCGCCCCTTTACAGGCATACTATAGACACCCCCCAGGTATGAAATTTAAAGGGATATTACACTTTTATTGTTTGACTTTAAGCATTATTAAAATCACTGCTCCTGAAAAAGCAGCCGTTTTTAAAACTTTTTTTTGCATTGATCCATGTCCCCTGGGGCAGGACCCGGGTCCCCAAACACTTTTTATGACAATAACTTGCATATAAGCCTTTAAAATTAGCACTTTTGATTTCTCCCATAGACTTTTAAAGGGTGTTCTGCCGCATTCGAATTTGCCACGAACACCCCAAATTGTTCGCTGTTCGGCAAACTTGCGAACAGCCAATGTTCGAGTCGAACATGAGTTCGACTCGAACTCGAAGGTCATCCCTAGTTATGAGGAAAGGTTGCAAGCACTGAACTTATTCTCTCTGGAAAAGAGACGCTTGAGAGGGGATATGATTTCAATTTACAAATACTGTACTGGTGACCCCACAATAGGGATAAAACTTTTTCGCAGAAGAGAGTTTAACAAGACTCGTGGCCACTCATTACAATTAGAAGAAAAGAGGTTTAACCTTAAACTACGTAGAGGGTTCTTTACTGTAAGAGCGGCAAGGATGTGGAATTCCCTTCCACAGGCGGTGGTCTCAGCGGGGAGCATTGATAGCTTCAAGAAACTATTAGATAATCACCTGAATGACCGCAACATACAGGGATATATAATGTAATACTGACACATTATCACACACATAGGTTGGACTTGATGGACTTGTGTCTTTTTTCAACCTCACCTACTATGTAACTATGTAACTATATTAGCACGTGGCCGTGGGACACGTTTGGCCTTTTTTTTGTCAGCTGGCCATGTTGAGCCGCAACATGCAGAAGACTTGGTCGAGTGGATGACCAAGCCGTCCTCATCCTCCTCATTCTCTCTCACCCATGCTCAGGGTACTTTGTCTGGCAAAGCAGCTGCCAACGCGGCCTCTTCCCTCGGCTCAATGGCATCAGTGACTCCTTCCATAGCCCTACCATGTCCTCCCGAGGAGTCCCTCGAACTGTTTGACCACAGTGTTGGGTACATGCTCCAGGAGGATGCCCAGCGTTTGGAAGGCTTTGATGATGATACTGAGCTCGATGAAGGCAGTAACATGAGCACGGACAGAGGGGGTGCCCAAGAAGGACAGCAATCTGGCAGTCATGCTCCCCCTGCTGCAGCATACTGCCAGGTTTGCTCCAGTGATGAGGAGGGAGGGGATGATGAGGTCACTGACTAAACATGGGTGCCTGATAGGAGAGAGGAGGAGGAGGAGGCACATCACCAACGAGGCTGGATGCCCTCCAGCGGCCAGCCTAAGGGCAGCACACTGACTTCATCACACCGCAAAGCTCCGCATGTGCAGGGCGCTGCTGTCTCTGCGCATTATTCCAAAAGTTCTTTGGTGTGGGCCTTTTTTGAGATGAGTGCATCAGATTGCACCACTGCTATTTGCAACATATGTCTCAAGCGTATCTCGCGTGGCCAAAACATCTCCCGCTTGGGCACCACATGCTTGACCAGACATATGTTGACCTGCCATGCAGTTAGTTGGCAAGCGTATCTAAAAGACCCACACCAAAGAACAAAGAGGACCTCTCCTTGCTCCTCATCAGCTGAGATCTCCAACCCCACTATACCTTCAGTCCTCTCTGTGACCTGCACTGAGAGGAATGAAGGTGTAGAATTAGGTGTGTCACAGCCAAGTACTTGTGAGCAATCTGCTTTCGGTACACCAACATCAGGTTGTACCAGGCAAATTTCCCTGCCCCAGCTGCTGCACCGAAGTTCGCTCCCAGCCATCCACATGCCCAGCGGTTTAATGCTAGCTCGGCAAAATTGCTAGCACTTCAACTGCTCCCTTTTTAGTTGGTAGACTCTGCCCCCTTCCGTGAGTTTGTGGAATGTGCGGTTCCTCAGTGGCAGGTATCCAAACGCCACTTTTTCTCACGGATGGCGATTCCGGCTCTCTACCGGCATGTGGAAGGCAATGTCCATGCCTCGCTGGACAGGGCGGTCAGCGGTAAGGTGCATATTACCGCTGACTCATGGTGCAGCAGGCATGGACAGGGACGTTACCTAAGTTTCACGGCGCATTGGGTGACTCTGCTGGCAGCTGGGAAGGATGCAGGACAAGGTGCAGTAGTGTTGGAGGATGTTCTGCCACCACGACTCCAAAATGCCACTACTAATGATTCTGACACACCTCTCTCCTCCACCCCCTCCTCTTCTTCTTCCTCCATGGCCTCTTCCTGTGCTTTGTCCTCGGAACCAGCGGTGCTCCATAGGCGTTCAAGGGGCTACACAAGTATGCAGGCCAAAAGATGCCATGTGGTGCTTGAGCTGGTGTGCATGGGGGACAGGAGCCACACTGGGGCAGAGGTTCTGTCAGCTCTGCAGGGGCAGGTTCAGAGGTGGTTGATGCCACGCCAACCTAAGGCAGGAATGGGGGTTTGCAACAATGGCACCAACCTCCTCTCCGCCCTCCGACAGGGACAAATGACCCATGTGCCCTGTTTGGCTCACGTCCTTAACTTGGTGGTGCAGCGGTTCTTGGGCAGGTACCCGGGCTTACAGTATGTCCTGAGGCAGGCCAGGAAAGTCTGTGTGCATTTCCGCCGGTCATATAATGCCAGTGCTCGGCTGGCAGACCTCCAAAAGGAATTTAACCTGCCCAAGAACCGCCTAATCTGTGACATGCCCACCAGGTGGAACTCAACGTTGACCATGCTGCAGCGGCTGCACACGCAGCAGAGGGCCATCAATGAGTACCTGTGCGTCTATGGCACCAGGACAGGGTCAGGGGAGCTTGTTTTTTTTCCCCATGCCAGTTGGCCATGATCAGGGATGCATGCACTGTCCTGTCACCATTTGAGGAGGCCACGAGGATGGTGAGCAGTGACAGTGCATGCATCAGTGACACTGTCCCCCTTGTCCACCTGTTGGAGCACACGCTGCATGGAATAATGGACAGGGCACTTGAGGCAGAACAGAGGCAGGAAAAGGAGGACTTCCTTAGCACTCAAGGCCCCCTTTATCCAGACAGAGTTCCTACATGCCCGCCAATCACACAGGAAGAGGACGAGAAGGAGGAGGATTGTGTCAGTATGGAGGTGGAGCCTGGCACTCAGCATCAGCAGCAGTCTTTAAGGGATCAGTCCCAAGAAACACATGGACTTGTACGTGGCTGGGAGGAGGTGGCTGCGGATCATGTCATCCTTAGTGACACAGAGGACTCCGGACTGAATGCCTCATCAAACCTACGCTGCATGGCCTCCCTGATCCTGCAAAGCCTGCATAAGGATCCTCGTATTCGTGGTATCAAGGAGAAGGACCAATACTGGCTGGCAACCCTCCTTGATCCACGTTACAAGGGTAAGGTTGCGGACCTTATCTTGCCATCGCAGAGGGAGCAGAGGATGAAACATCTTCGGGAGGCCTTGCAGAAAGGTCTGTGCAATGCGTTCCCAGAGACTGGGAGGTTACAAACTCCTGTTTCTGGACAACGTGTTGCTGAGGCTTCGGTCAGTCAAAGAAGGAGCGGTGGAGAAGGTGGCCGTCTGACCGATGCGTTCTGACAATTTTTTAGTCCGCTGATCGGTTCCAGCAACCAACGCCAGCGTCTGTTTTACTTGGTGCAGGAATACCTAGGGGCAAGATCTGACTTGGACACCTTTCCCACCGAAAATCCTCTGGGTTACTGGGTCTTGAGGATGGATCACTGGCCAGAGCTTGCACAGTATGCAATTGAGCTACTGGCCTGTCCTGCATCCAGCGTTCTTTCGGAATGCACATTTAGTGCTGCTGGAGGCTTTGTAACCAATCACAGGGTGTGTCTGTCCACCGACTCGGTCGATCGACTGACCTTCATAAAAATGAATCAGTCTTGGATCACCACCAGCTACCAAGCACCTGATGCTGATGTAACCGAATACATTTTTTTGAAATGTCAGATCCCTTCAAAGACTGCCTATGCTGATGCTGAGTGACTATCCTGTTATACTGAGAAATTATCCTCTTCCTCCTCAATGATCATGGTGATAGCTTGTAAGAACATTTTTGGTTCTGGCGCCGCCAGTCCCGCCACCAGTGCCTAAGGCCCAATTTTTCAGCCCCTGTTTAGCAGGGACATGTAATTAGAATTCTTGATCTAATATTTCACAGCAGGGCCCATTTCTGTGCCCACCAAGAGTATCTGTGAGGACTTACAGTGTTGTGGCACCAGCACCACCACCACCACCAAAGGCCCAATTTTTCAGCCCCTGTTCAACAGGGGCATGTAATTACAATTCTTGATCTAATATTTCACAGCAGGGCCCGTTTCTGCGCCCACCAAGAATATCTGTGAGGACTTACAGTGTTGTGGCACCAGCACCACCACCAAAGGCCCAATTTTTCTGCCCCTGTTCAACAGGGGCATGTAATTACAATTCTTGATCTAATATTTCACAGCAGGGCCCTGTGAGGGCTTACAGTGTTGTGGCCACAACAACACCTGAGGCCCAAATTTCTGCTGAGTATATAGGGCAGGCCTCTACTTTCAAACATCCAACTTACAAACGACTCCTACTTGCAAATGGAAGGAGACATCAGGAAGTGAAATGAAATCTACCCCTAGGAAGGGAAATTCTCTCCTGTAAGAGTTAATATGGGAAAAACTTTTCTCCTTTCCACTGATGCTTTATCACCATTCCTTGTTTCACAAAAAAACCCAAATTTTCAAAAAACATTTGTCATTGGGACAAAAAGTGAGGTGAAATCTTCTGAAGAGGAGCACAGACAGCAAAACAAATATCACAGGGGTGATAACCCTTCCCTATGTTTTCCAAAAAGCTTAAAATAGATTTTTTTGGCTGGAGCTAAACACGTTAAAAATGTACCAGTTCAAAATTACAAACAGATTCTACTTAACAACAAACCTACAGTCCCTGTCTTGTTTGCACCCCCTGTATACTGCTGTTCAGAGTATATAGGGCCTGGGGGCCCCGCACCTTTCCTTTTTTAATTTGGGTGCGGGGTTCCCCTTAATATCCATACAAGACCCAAAGGGCCTGGTAATGGACTGGGGGGTACCCATGGTGTTTGTCTCACTGATTTTCATCCATATTGCCAGGACCCGACATTACATTAAAGCCGTAAGCAGTTTTAAATGACTTTTTCTCCTTTAAAAATGACATTTTGTGCAGGGACTGTTCTAAGCACAGGAAACACAAGCCACTTTACAGGCATACTATAGACACCCCCAGGTACGATATTTAAAGGAATATTTCACTTTTTTTTTTTTTACTTTACGCATCATTAAAATCACAGCCTTTTTAAAACTTTTTTTTGCATTTGATACATGTCCCCTGGGGCAGGACCCGGGTCCCCAAACCCTTTTTAGTACAATACCATGCAAATTAGCCTTTAAAATGAGCACTTTTGATTTCGAACGATCAAGTCCCATAGACGTCAATGGGGTTCTAACGTTCGTGCGAATTTTCGGTCCATTCGCAGGTTCTGGTGCGAACCGAACCGAACCGAACCGGGGGGGGGGGGGTGTTCGGCTCATTCCTAATCAAGAATACAGCAGAAGTTGTTTTTTAGATTCTCTCTGATGGAAACTCCTTATAGTCAGTGCCGGATTACCAAGTAGGGCCAGTGACAACAGTTAAAAAGATCTTAAAAGAAAATTACAGCAAAGCATTCTTAAATTGTTTACAAAAGATAGAAAAATGTATTAACTCAAAGAAACGAAAACATTACATTAAAGACTCTATAGAGAAAGTACTAATTAATGTAATGTGCCCAATAATAATAATAATAATAATAATAACAAAATAACCTCTTGCCAACTGTGCTATAGCCGAATGATGACTACAGCACGGTTGCACATTTCCAGGAGGGCATCTATTGACGTCCTCCCGAAAAAAAAAGCTTCCCACGTGCTCCCGCATCCAGAAGGATCTGTGATCCGCTGTGTGCCTTGGACACATCGGGTCAAAGATTGCGGTAAAGGGAGGGGGGATCAAAAGAGATGCCACCTTCAATCTCAGTGCCTGGGATCCCTGGCACCCATAAGAGATGTGGGTCAAGTGCCCCAGGTGCCCACTCTGGCATGCCCTTGTCAGGCAAGTTACTGGAGCCAAGTGGCAGAACTTGGCAGAACTCAGCCCGGATTCACTGAACACCAGGATCTTGTTAAAATCCTGGTAAGGTCCTTCCAAAACCGGTACATTTAGGAGATACAGGTATGGATTTGTACTAGGATTGTGCTTGGGGGGAAGAGTTTGTACTAGGAGGGGGTTTTGGGTGAGAGGATTTGTGATAGAACTGTGTAGGTGATTTGTGCTGGTGGGGGTATTTGGGGGGAAGTAGGATTTGTGCTGGAGAAGATTGGGGTAAGGGAGGATTTGTATTGGGATGGAGGGGTGTTGTGCTGGGAAGGGAGATTTTGGGGGGTTAAGAGAGTTTGTGCTGGCGAGGATTGGGGGAGGTAAGAGGATTTATTCTAGGGTGGAGAGGGGGAATTTGGGGGAGAGGATTTGTGCTAGAAGTGGGGAGAGGATCTGTGCTGGAAGGGAGATTTGGGGGAAGGAAAATTTGTGCTGGGGGGGGTATGGAAAGGTGAACTGGGTGGGGTAGGATTTGTACTGGAATGGGGGGTTTTTGTGCTTGCAAGGATTTATTCTAGGAGGTGAGATTCAGGGAAGAAGGATTTGTGTTGGGCGGGGGGAATTGAGGATGGAGGAGATAAGTGCTAGGATGGGGAAGAAGGAGAGATTGTGCTGGGAGGAGGGTTTTGGGGGAGTGGAGGAGGACTTGTGATGAGGAAGGAGGAAGAAGTTTTGTGTGGGAAGGGGGGTTTGGAGGGTGGAGGATTTGTTCTGGGAAGAGGATACAAGATTTGTGCTGGGGGGGGGGGGCGGGGTGAGCGTGCAGATTAGGGCTGGATTTTTTTTTGGAGGGGAGGTAGTGGGGATTTTTGCTAAAAGGATAAAATGGGGGAGAGAATTGCTTGCAGGGGAAATTTTGCACTCTGCTGACCCCTGCACTGTGTATAACACACCCCTGACTCCTACTCATAGGCGTGCGCACAGGGTGTGCCAGGTGTGCCTGGGCACACCCTAATCGCCTTGTGTGGTGCATATTCCCCCCTGTTTAGACCACTGATATTTCATCCCCCAAAAAAATGTTACAAAATAAAATCATTTATTTAAACATAAAATAAAACTAATAACACTGTCTACTGCCCTACTGACACCATCAGTACATATACACATGCATATGTATTTGAGCTTTGGGGTGCACACCCTAATGCAAGAGGCTGCGCACACCTATGCTCCTACTATGCATTGCACACACCTGCCCCTGCATTCTGTGCATTACATACTCATGGACCCTGCTCTCTGTGTGTCATGTACTACTAAATTCGTCAGTCACTAGGATGGGGGGCCAGCAAAATGCACATGTATAGACAAAAATCCTTGCGCCGGCCCGAGGGGTGGGTTTGGGGCAGGACAGCAAGAAGGGGGCACGCTGCAAAACATGTGAAAGGGTCCATAATAAAGAGCCCCACAACAGGAGTAAAGGGGTTAGTAAAGGGCTCCAGGCTCGGAGGGAAGGGGGGGCCTTAATGGCACTGGGGCCTTGAAGGATCTAGTTATGCCTCTGCCTGAGCCGGAGTGACTAGATACATGACTGCTATTTTTCCTGGGTGAATTCAAAATAAAAGGTCCATTTTTTAGGTTACCGCTTAGGCACAATTTAGATTTCCAGATGTTCCTTATAACAGAAAATTTTAACTTTTTTAGCTCAAGTTCACTTTAACCCACCAGGTGGCGATACCACATCGCCCTCTATCTAGCTCTAGCTTCCTCTATAAAAGGATAAGAAAGCTACAAGACCAAGACCGGGTTCTATTTTTATACCTGTTTTGCATTTCTCATACTTCATATTCCCATGAGAACTTTTAAATGCAAGACTGCACATCTGGTGCCCCACAAGCTCAAGGACACCCTCTCATTTCTGAACCACTTTCGAACCGTCACAGAAATAAATGCTAGGAGAGAATAGGAAGCAAAAAAGACTGTGAGATGTCCTTACTATGTATTTCATTTAAATACAAGACTTAAAATTACGCACTTCTCAAGAAATGATCAGCCTAATTCTAAGGCATGCATTAGTCAATTTTTTTTTCTATCAACCAGCAGGTTGCACGAAAAGAAAGACCCAATTCCTCCATCTACATATTCGATGCAGGTGGTGGAAGCACACCCGCAATGCTATTGTGTTCTGATGGAAAGGAGACTTCCCCACTCTCAAAACACACTGGTTGGTGTTGCTATAACTGGGAGCACTGCTTGATCGGGAAGATTGACTTCTGTATAACCCAGTGGTGGCTCGTCCATATGGGGCGCAGGGGCGCCGCCCCCTTAATCCATGCACCCGGCCCCTAATCTACATGCAGGACGCCAGACCCTTGGATTCCAATGGAGTTTTTTTTATAAGAAGCACGTGATTAGAGCCTGAGGCTCTAATTGGCTTCAAAAAGGGGTGGGCTCCGGGCACAGAGCACATGGATTGTCCCCCCCACCACCAAAAAAAAAATATACCACTAGCCACCACTGGTACAACCTGCCCATACATGGATGAAAATTCAGCCGGTTCAGCTGGGAACAATGAAACTATGAATATTCCATACCTGTGGGATCCCCGTGGAAGCTGGAAATCACTGTAATAGACACCTCTACTCCAGTGGTCTCCACTAGCTTCCAGGTCCCCCTACAGAGTGGATGCCTAGCTGCATTGTGAACACAGGAGGTGGGCTGCTCAGCATTTTTCAGTGAATGCAAAGCATTCTCTAATTGGTCAAGGTGGAGAACGTGACATCACTACCCTGCCTTTCCACCTCATCCAATCACAGAGCGCTTTGCAGTCATTGAGAAAATGCAAAGCTTTCTCTGAATGTCCGTCATGCGGAACGGTCAACCTCCTGTGTTCAGAATGCAGCCGGGCAACCAATCTGCATGGGACCCCCAAAGCTAGTGGAGATCACTGTAGTAACGGTGTAGTATCGGTCCCTACTACAGTGATTTTCAACTAAAGGTAGAAGGTATAGTCCAAGCTGGACCAATGTAACTATGTGAAAATATCCATACCCGGAATTCTCCTTTAACTGTCTCCCACGTGCTGTATAGTAAAATGACGGCCGGACGGGAGCATTCTTATTCTGGGAGGACGTCATATGAAATCCTCCCAATCTTGTCGCACATGCGCACTGCTGGGGGCGTGCAGCGTGGCGATCGGTGGTGAGCTGTGTCCTTTTGGACACAGTGCATCGCCAATCAGGGTAAAGAGCCAATGATGTTGGCTCTTTACCATGTGATCAGCTGTGTCCAATCACAGCTGATCACATGTCAACGAATTCCAATTATCAACATTTTCTTTCCTCAGTGCTGTCATTGTATGAGGAAAGGAAAGCCAATAACTAGCTGTGACAAGGGACATTTACACTGATAATCAGGGCACTAATTATTATTATTATTATTATTATACAGTATTTATATAGCGCCAACAGTTTACGTAGCGCTTTACAACTTGAGGGTAGACAGTACAAATACAATACAATTTGATACAGTAGGAATCAGAGGGCCCTGCTCCTTAGAGCTTACAATCTAAGAGGGAAGGTCAAGAGATACAAGAGGTGATAACTGTGGGTGATGTGCTGATTGAGAAGATAAATGTACAGTTGTTAGGTGGGGGCCAGATAGGCTTCTCTGAAGAGATGAGTTTTTATCATCAGTGCCCTGATAATCAGTGCAACCCCATCAGTGCAGTATATCAGTGCCCATCAGTACAGCATATCAGTACCCATCAGTGCAGCATATCAGTGCCCATCAGTGCAGTATATCAGTGCCCATCAGTGCAGCATATCAGTGACAATCAGTGCCACTTATCAGTGCCGCCTCAACAGTGCCTCTTCATCAGTGCCCATCAGTGCTGCCTCATCAGTGCTGCAAATCAGTGCCCATCACTGCAGCATATCCATGCCTATCAGTACAACTCCATCAGTGCAGCATATCAGTGCCATCAGTGCCACTTATTAGTGCTGCCTCATCAGTGCCTCTTCATCAGTGCTGCCTCATCAGTGCAGCATATCCATGCCTATCATAGTTACATAGTCAGGTTGAAAAAAGACTCAAGTCCATCTAGTTCAACCCAAACAAATAATAATATTAATAATACAATCCCATATACACAAACATATACCCACAGTTGATCAAGAGGAAGGCAAAAAAAAAAAACAGCAAAGCATGCTCCAATTTGCTACTGCAAGGGAAAATATTCTTTCCTGATCCCCCGAGAGGCAATCAGATTTGGCTGGAGACCACCATGCGTTAGGTTCACCCATTAGAATGAATGGGGCCACTGCACCCGCACAGTAGGAAGAGGAACCCGTCTCTTCCAGCCTTTGTAAATGCTAAGCAACACTAGGCAGGGCTGCACAGTGAAGATTGCAAGAATAGGGAGGAAGTATTTAATCAGGTGCGTTGCATCCTAAGAGGGGGGGTTACTTAAAGAACAACTTCACTACTGCAAAAGTGACTCTCAACCCAACCTTTAACTTAAATCTTAATGATAAAAATAACCCATATTTCAACTTAACCTTTACACCAGGGGGTCTCCAAACTTTGTAAAAAAAAAGTTTACCGTCCTTCAGACTTTAGGGGGTTGGCTTGTGACCAGTGGGGATAGAAAATGTCAGTGGGAATAAACAATGCTTGGCAAGGCTTGGTGGTCAGAAGGAGTAAATAAATTGCATAGCGCCTTTGGTCAGTAAGCAGAGAAATAGTGCCCCATCATTGGTATGTATGGAAGGAATAGTGCCCCATGACTGATATCAATGAGAGGAATAGTGTCCCTTCATCAGTGTCCCTTCATCAAGGGGAGGAATAGTGCCTCGTCATTGGTATCAGTGGGAGGAATAGTGCCCCATCATTGGTATTAGTGGGAGGAATAGTGCCCCATCATTGGTATCAATGGGAAGAATAGTGTCCCATAATTGGTATCAATGGGAAGAACAGTCCTCCATCATTGGAATCAATGGGAAGAATAGTGTCCCATCATTGGTAATAGTGGGAAGAATAGTGCTCCATCATTGGTATCAGTGGGAGGAATGGTGCCCCATCATTGATATCAGTGGGAGGAATAGTGCCCCATCATTGATATCAGTGGGAGGAATAGTGCCCCATCATTGGTATCAATAGGAAGAATAGTGCCACATTATTGGTATCAGTGGAAAGAATAGTGTCCCATCATTGGCAATAGGTGGAAAATAGTGCCATATCATTGGTACAACCGGGAGTAATAGTGCCCCGTCATTGGTATCAGCTGAAGCAATAGTGCCCCATCATTAGAATCAGTAGCAGGAATAATGCCCCATGATTGGTGTCAGTGGCAGGAATAGTGCATCACTGTTGGTGTCAGTGGAAGGTGTAGTGCCCCAAGGGCCAGATAAAGGCTAGCAAAGGGCCGCATCTGACCATCAGGCCACAGTCATAACAGCAACCCAACCTCTAAACCTAGTCCCTAATAAAGAAGTGTGGGAAACAAAGAAAACAAACATACATACCCACACGTATGGCTGCAACAATGGTGATTGCTCAGTTCTTGTGCTGCTCTGAGAAGAGAGCATTGACTGTCATTCACTGCTCTCTTCTCTGCCCCTCCAGTGCTCACTGGAGCAGCAGCCAGGAAGGAGGGTGGGAATACAAGTCCCATGAGGCATTGCGAGGCTGACAGCCACAAGCATGACTCCCACAGGCAGAGGCATGATGGGACTTGTAGTTTCGCAACAGCTGGAGGGCCACCAGTTTGAGACCCCTGATCTAGAGACTGGACAGGCTCTGTAACAAAAGTAAGGACACGCCTGTGACCCACATGAGAAGTATGAATAAACAAGCTTTGCCCATACTTTTCTTTTAAATTCAGCTTTACCACTGCACCTACCTCTTACCTCCCTAATGCTTAGCAATGACATAACCTTTGAGCCTAACCACTAAACCTGCCTCTGTCTTAAAGTGCATCTAAATCCAAAGCGTTTTTCTTTTTAGACTTGGATAGCTTTTGAGCTGTCATCAGAATAGGAATGGAGAGGAAAAAGCACATTAGTTCCTGTGATGACTGCCTACGCCTACAGCTTACCACCCATGGTACCTTCTGTTTCAATCATTTTTATTCCTTTACAAAAGACAATTTAGTAGACATTTTTACATTACTGAGGCTATCAAGAACGGTAAAGGCATACAGTAGTATAAAGTCAATGGATACTCATATAGTCCCATGTTTCTAGCAGGTAATATTCTCAACTGTTATGCCGCGTACACACGGTCAGACTTTTCGTCTACAAAAGTCCGACAGCCTGTCCGACAGACTTCCGGCGGACTTTCGGCGGACTTGCGGCGGACTTGCGGTAGACTTTCTAATGAACGGACTTGCCTACACACGACCACACAAAAGTCCGACGGATTCGTACGTGATGACGTACACCGGACTAAAATAAGGAAGTTGATAGCCAGTAGCCAATAGCTGCCCTAGCGTGGGTTTTTGTCCGTCGGACTAGCACACAGACGAGCGGATTTCGGGGTCCGTCGTAGTTACGACGTAAATACTTGAAGCATGTTTCAAATCTAAAGTCCGTCGGATTTGAGGCTGAAAAAGTCCGCTGAAAGTCCGGGGAAGCCCACACACGATCGGATTACCAGCCAGCTTTAGTCCGTCGGCGTCTGTTGGACTTTTGTAGACGAAAAGTCCGACCGTGTGTACGCCCCATTAGGCTACTAGACGCAAAGGACTAGTTCAAGGGTATAAACCCAAAGTGAACCCATCAAAAATTTCAACAATAGAAACTCTAAGATATGACAGGTTCCATGCTGTGATAAACCTCCGATAGGATCAGCAGTCAGGGTACAAAACCCGACATTATCATCAAAACTATTTAGAAAGAAAATCTCAAAAGAGCAAAAGCGGGAAGAGAAAAGAAAAGAAGGGGAAGAAGGGAGACAAGGAATGTCCATCCAGAGATCCAGGAGTCTGATGCCTTCTTGCCAAGGAGACCACCTCTAGGTATCCGGGACCTGTAAATAAGAGCCAGGGTTTCCATATTTTATCAGATAGTGGTTGTTTATCCCTTAGGACACCCATGGAACATTCTGATTGTACAATCTTATTCGATTCTTCCAACAGCTATGTAGTGTAATAGCTTCTTTGGATACAACTTGATTGGATAGTTTAGGTTGAAGCTCTTATCACCTAGTTGTGATCAATCTACCGTATATACTCGAGTCAAGCACTTTTCTGCAGCAAAAAATCTCATTTTCCGAACCGACTTTGGGGCCTCGTATCTCAGGACCACTTGGTGCTAGAAACCCCAAATTTGGTGTGCAAACCCAGTAGCACTTGTACCACAACATATCCCAAGATAGAGTTCCTAGCACCAAGTGACCCCGACATACGAGGCCCCAAAGTAGGTTTGGAAAATGTCATTCTCTTGCAGAAAAGTGCTTGATATTTTCTGAACCGATTTTTGGGGCCCTGTATCCCGGGGCCACTTGGTGCTAGCAACTCCAGCTTTGGATATTTTATGGTGCTAGTTCCACTGGGTTTGCACACCAAATTTGGGGTTCCTAGCATTAGGTGGCCCCGAGATACGGGGCCCCAAATTCGGTTAACTGTGTCCATCTGCAGCAATGTCATTTCGGGACCCTTTGGGTTCAGAGACCCCAAATTTTGGCTGCAGCTAGGGGGCATCTAGGAACCCTTAACTACCGAGTTTGAAGTTCGGGGGACCTATGGCTGCAAATGGGCACAGTGAGGCTGCAAATGGGCATTGTTGACCCTCTTTTCCACTTACGGTAGCTGTGCATTTCTCACCCTCGTCTTATACTCGGGTCAATAAGTTTTTCCCATTTTTTTTGTGGTAAATTAGGGCCTCGACTTATACTCGGAACGACTTATACTCGAGTATATACGGTAAATTTAATTGTAAGTTCAGATTGTAAACTGTAAATCTCCCCAATGGGACGCAAATGGCAAAAAGACAGGCAGAATAAATAAATATAGGATTGACCTCAGATATAGTTTAACCTCAGAATAACCCATAAAAACCTCAAACTCATTCATAATCCCGGTGACAGCATTAATTATTCAAAAACTATATGGGTTCTCATTATCCTGTCACGATGAAACGTACACTCCCAAAACAAAGCTACGCTGTAATAGATCCACCACAAACATTTTGGCACTGACACTCTATTGGAGCTGGAGATCCTGCACCGACATGTTTGTGTTTAAAGCAACTGCTCTGAGCCACACCCACAGTTATGCCACGCCCACATTCACATTGCTAGTCCCGGTGTCTTGCCGAATAAGTTCCTTCGGCGGATAGGTTCCCCCCCTGTACTGCGCAGGCGCAGCGCCTGCGCAGGACGTACTACTGTTGGCCGCTGGAGATAGCCGAAGCTCAAACGCTTCGATCAGCTGTACACGGCGCCTGCGCTCTGGGTCCAGATTCCTTCCCCTCTATCCAAGTGGACCTAGAGGGGGAATCTAAAAGTGCCGAGCGCAGCGAGGCCGTGCCCGAAGCGTGGCGAGCGAAGCGAGCCCGCGAGGGGCCCTCTTACAGGCGCCGTGTACAGCTGATTTTCAGCTGTTCCGCTTCGGCTATTT
Source organism: Lithobates clamitans (assembly GCA_037952925.1). Taxonomy (NCBI): domain Eukaryota; kingdom Metazoa; phylum Chordata; class Amphibia; order Anura; family Ranidae; genus Lithobates; species Lithobates clamitans. The sequence goes on along the minus strand of JBBGZY010002136.1, from coordinate 183,758 downwards.
CCGCCGGCTTCTACTGCGCATGCGCAGTAGAGGGGGGAACTAATCCGCCGAGCGGAACTTTCTCGGCAGAACACCGGCTAGAAGGCCAACCAAGTGTGCAGATCGAAGGATTGCAAGACTGACATTAAGGCTGAACTCCAGACAGATATAAAAGACACAAATGAAGCTTTGAATTAATTAATTCATTCATTTTTTAATGCAAGAAGTGTAATGCCCCGTGCACACGATCAGAAAATCGTCCGGAAAATTAGAAGCGATCGTACGATAATCTGATCGTTAGTACAGAGCTTTCGAGAGCCGATCATGACAGTTCATCCGATATTATTCTATCGGACGTGCACAACAATTTTTTTCATACGATGCCAGATCGTACGATCTTCTTTTAATCAGTACAGCTATCGTTCGAAAATGCAATGCAAATGCATTACAACACATGACATCACTTCCGAATTTTTTTTCTGTCGTACGGGAATTTTCATGACTTTAGTAAACTCATCAGATTCGATCTGAGATTAGCAAGCAAAAAAAATCATTCGTCCGATAATCTCACCGTGTGTACAGGGCTTAAGTACCTGAATGTGACCTGGTATCAGCAGAGGCATAGAGTGGGTTGTCAGTGCCCGGGGCAAGGCAAGTAAGTAGCGCCCCCTTCCCCGGGGACTTTTAGCACTCCCTGAGTCCCTTCCACTAGTACAGTAGCTCTGACCTACCTGATTCCTACATCGACCTACCTGATTTCTACACTGACCACTAAACTCACCTACCCGATTCCTACACTGACCTACCTTACTATTACACTGACCTACCTGCCCCCTACACTGACCTACCTACACTGATCTACCTGACCCCTACACTAAGCTACCTGACCATAACACTGACCCACCTGACCACTACACTGACCCCCTACACTAACCTACTTGACCATTACACTGACATACCTAACCACTACACTAACCTACCTACACTGAGCCATCTGACCCCTACACTGACCTACCTGACCTTTACATTGACCTTCCTAATTATAACACTGACCTGCCTGGCACCTACACTGACCTACCTGACCCCTACACTGACCTTCCTAACGATAACACTGACCTACCTGATATCTACACTGACCTACCTGACCCCTACACTGACCTACCTGACCACTACACTCACCTACCTACACTGACCCACCTGTCTCCTACACTAACCTACGTGACCATTACACTGACCTACCTGACCACTACACTGATCCCTACACCAACCTACCTAACCATTACACTGACCTACCTGACACCTACTCTACACTGACCTACATGACACCTACACTGACTATTACACTGACCCACCTGACCCCTACTTCCTGCACTACTCACACCCCCATCCCCCACACACAGTATAATGTAGATCGGAGGATCCATCATCCTCCTTACCTCTTTATGGCCTCATTATCCATTTGATCAGAGCTCTCCCCAGCACCGGGCTGGCAGTATTGTAGGAGTCCCCGCCATCCAGCCGCTCATTGGTATTCCCACCGCTACTGGGAGGTCAACTAGCAGCCACTGCACCTCTCCCATGGCCATGATCTGCTCCGAGCACCGCCCCTCCCCCTCCGCTGTTCCACAGGCCGCACAAGAGGGACAGGCCGGACCAAAGTAGTCCCGGGGCGGGGGGAGCTGGAATGGGGTGTCGTGCAGAGGAATGCCAGAATGCCTAACCGGAGGTGTAGGGGTCCAGGGGAGGCAACAAGCTGCAGTACAGACCCTCTGGACAGCGGAGGAATAATTTTGTGCCCCTCTAAATGTTGCACCCGGTGCAGCATGGTACACCACTGGGTATCAGCCTCTTCTGTTGCACAACAGGGCTGGAGTGGGAGAGAATAAAGCAGTGCAATAAGCCGATCAGTTCATGTGCTCACAAAAAGCATGCTGATAGGAGGAAAAAGCAGAGTGACAGAAAGATGAGCTCATCACTTGGCTGCTTCTGTTTTCACTATCCAGTTACAGGTTGGGGGGCAAGTCCAAAATGATCTGGGCTCAGAGGAAGTGAGTTCAATGATTCTGCCCATCAGAATGAGGACATCTAGGGGCAGGCAAAAGAACTCCAGGGGAATTCTCTGGATTGAAGCTGAATATTGCAGCAAAAGCTGGTTGTGTTATTTTCTCTTTTATTGGGTTATTCATTTTTCTCTTTTTATTTTTGTGTGTTGGAGTTCTGTTTTAAATATTACACTTCAGCAGTGACTGTGCTTACTTGCTTGCATTTTAGTAACAAACAGAACTGAGAACACACTTTTCCTCACAGTAAACAAGGTTGTTTGTGACAGTTTCACTTCCTCCGACTTTCATCACATTTTCACTGTTTTAAAAAAAGCATTTAAAAACCCCTGTTATATGTAGAATATACAATTTAAAGCTGGAGTTCCATCTCCGTTGCTTAGCAGCCTGAAATTAAGACAGACACAGTTTTTGTTTTTGTTATATCCAGCTGTATTTACTCAGTGCAACTTATGACATCCAATCTTTATATACTGTAACACCAACATGTCAGAACAAAATAAAAAAAATAAAAAAATAGGATCACTGAGTTGTAAATGATCGCCCCTCTTGAGTCAGTATTTTGTTGGACCACCTTTTGCTTTAATTCCAGCCTTTAGTCTGTTGGGATTTGTCTCTACTAACTTTGCACATCTAGATTTTGCAATATTTGCCCGCTCTTCTTTGCAGAACTGCTCAAGTTCAGTTATATTTGATGGCGATCATTTGTGGACTGCAGTCTTCAAGTCATTCCACAGATTTTCAACAGGGTTTAAGTCTGGGCTCTGAGTAGGCCATGCAAGGACATTCACCTTTTTCTCCTTCAACCACTCTGCGCTCATTTTTGCTGTGTGCTTTAGGTCATTGTCATGTTGGAAGGTAAACCTTCTTCTCATTGACAACTTTCTGGCAGAGGGCAGCTGATATTCCTCATGAATTTGATAATTTGCCCCATCCATTCTTCCCTCTATCCTGACAAGTTTTCCAGCCCCTGCTGCAGAGAATTACCCCCATAACAGGATATTACCCCCTCCATGCTTTACTGTAGGAACGGTGAGCTGTATTGGCTTTCCCCAGACATATTGTTTGGTGTTGAGGCCAAATCATTCAATTTTAGTCTCTCAATTTTAGTTTTTGATTCAAAAATGATTCAAATTTGATTCAAAAACTATTAGAATTTGATTTTTAAACTGTAAGAATTAGAATTTTGTCTGAAATTTTGTTTCATTGTTTTGGATTCCTTTAAATTCGGTACTATTGTAATAACGAGAAATTTGTCCAAATTTAAATTTGTAACGAAACTAACCGCACATGTCTAGTATGTAAGAAACCGGCACACAAGGTCTACAGCTTAGGTCAATAAAAGCACATCAGGATATGAAGACAGCACTGCAGGAGTAACGTGGTGCGGAGTAAAGCAAGTGGTTACCAATTACAATAGAGGTTTATCAAGCAGCCTGAAATGAAGCGTGTGCCTGCAGGACCGTTTTTAAAGCAAGTCAAAAGGTGCCCCGGGCCCCATCATTGTTGTGGAGCCCAAAGCAGCTGCCTCATACTTGCCAACTATCCCAGTTTAAATTCCCTTATCCCTTGAAGTTTTAGTCCCGTGCTGTGTCCCAATATCTCAGTGTAAAGTTCTGTTGCTGCTGCCCAGCTCTGTCATTTTGCCATGTACAGATGACTCACCTGCAGACCTTGTGTTTGCATGTAAATAACCTGCATTAAAGCGGGGTTCCACCCAAATTTTGAACAATATCTGCATGTATTCTCTTCCTTGCCTAGATGCTGACATGCCGTTTAAAAAAATTTAAATCGCCGTAATTACCTTTTATTTTTCTATTCTTCTTTGCACTTCCTGGTTCTCCTCCCGTGGGAGTAGGCGTGTTTCTAGCCTCTCCCAGACTCCTGGGAGCTAGTCTCAGGCTTCCCAGGATGCCACTGAGCATGTGCGGGAATAAGCGGTGAATGCTGGGAGCACAGCATTCACCACATCCAGGAAATAAATGCTTATGGGCTTCAAATGCCCACAATGAAGATGGAAACCGCCTGCAGTGAACAATATAAGTTATTCTTTCCGACGAAATCTGACACAGGCGGACATATTACACACAATATGTGAGTATGTAATGCTGAGAAGAAAAGTTTGTGAATGAACTAAAAAAAAAAAACGATAGATAGGTGGACCCCCGCTTTAATATGTAAATAGTCGTGGACCACGGCATTGATATGTAAATAGAGGCGACATTCATATGTATATCATGTCCCCCTGAGGTCATATCTCCCATCACTTCTGCTGAATGCTGCCCACTGGGGAGGTAAAGGAGCATGCTTGAAAGTCCTGCCCACAACTATAGTCATTAAACCGAACATCAGCCTGTTCAGCAAAGGTGAGCAAATTGGAGGTGGAACCCTTCTTTAAAATAACATAGTGCCACAGCACCCTGAATTTTGGTGCATGTGAACAGTCATTGCGCGGTAAGGATATGCAGTAACCTCTAGGAACCAATCAGTGAGCAGTAATAATGTGCAGTAACCTCTAGCAACCAGTTAGTGAGTGGTATAGATGTCCAGTAACCTCTAACAATTAATAAGTGAGCAGTATTGATGTACAGTAATCTCTAGCAACCAATCAACAAACAGAAGTCAGGTGCTGTAACCTCTAGAAAATAGACAGTGAGCCGTAATGTGTGCTGTAACCTCTAGCAGCCAGTCAGTGAGTGGTAATGATACACTGTAACCTCTGGCAACCAATCGCTAGCCTGATCTGATTCAGTAAACTGATTTTGAGTCTAGCTGCTATTTATTGTATGTCTCAGAGCATGCGGAGAGTGAAATTGCATGACAGAGGGGGCCCAAGAAAATATTTGCCCGGGGTCCAATCAATAATAAAGACGGCCCTGCGTGCCTGTTGTGCTTATGAGTATCATTTTCTTTGAGTTTTCTTTGAGTTGTTTAACATGGACTGTCTTTTACCTCTTTTGGTCTAATGAGAACCTCAAAGGCCAAAGATAGCCGACATCCTTCAATAAGTGTTGGGTTGTGAAGCATAGTGGGTGCAAAGATGGTGATAATCATTGGGCGCCAGACACTTCTTAGATGAAAAAGAGGTTTTATTTCTTTTGACAGTCTCTTTTCTATATTTTTAGGGGAAAGAGGGTTAGGGAGAGGACACCCCTAGATAGTTGCAAACACAATTGGCAGACTCCGAGACTTCAATAGAAGGACAGCTGTTCAGGGAAAGGCCCCGGCAAGGAGCCACATCTGCACGTGCAGGAATGCTGTCTCCTATGGTAACAGTCCTTTGACAGTTCCTAACTCAAACGTAACAGTTCTCTCAGTTCCACTACAACTGCTCCTTGTAGTTCTTCAATACTGAGCTCCTGGTCTCTCACTAGACCCACTGATACACTGACTCTGAATACCTTGAGCTCCTCCAAGTTTTATGGTGGTATCTCCCTCAAGTGTCAACCATGCTTCTCAAAGGGGTCCCTAGCTTGGGACTCCAGATACTTCTCAAGCTTCACCCCTGCTAACCGGCTTGGTCCCTGGCTTGACACACAAGGCTGCTCTGCAAGCGCCTCTTCTGCTGGTTGGGTCCCTGACTTGATCACTGCCTGAAGTATTTCTGATTCTCCACCATGCCCTTTCGGTGAAAATATGGTCCGGTACTTGCTTCGGTTACTCACTCTGGTAAAGGTGATTGGTACCTTTGTGGTGACAGCTTCCCTTCTACCTCCGACCACTGACAGGTTCTCCGGCCAGCAGAACCGTCACCTCTGGTTGCACTGCAAGCCGCAGTCCCAACCCTGCACTGCTCTCACTTCTGGATAGGCCCTCACACAGCCTAGCAGCCATATGCCCCCAGGATAGGCTCAATCGCTGACCTAGAAGCCCGGGGTGTACGACACATGTCCACCCAGGCAGCCGTCCCGGTGGCACAGAACATCTACCCCAGCAGAAGTCTTAGAGGACGAAACGCGCCGGGTTCTTTTTGCTACCCTAGCTACCTTTTACTGCGCTGTTTTAGTTCAATTGAACCAAATTTTTACCTCCCTTTTTTATTACATATTGGAAATACTTTTATATCAATAAACTTTCCATGCTTAATCGGATTTACACCAGGTGGAGGCCTTTCTTTCTTTGTTTTTTTTTTCCTTGCCACATTTTGAGGATTGCCGCTAATTGAGTGGAACCCGGCAGAAGATTCAAGCCTGTCCCTGGATAGGAAACCAGACTAGCAGAAAGTTTCCTACCTAGCATTTCTCCTGGATTGGAACCGGATCTAACCCTACCGTTTGACGGTACAAGCTTATCTGACTCACCGTCAACGGCCTGTGAGTCCACCATCTCTGGTAAGGGCATTACACTTTTCTTTGCTTGAATTTATGTTTGGAGAAGACCTGGCTTTCCATGTTGGTATGCCTCTGACTTCGCTGTGAGAAGCATTTATGAAATTTTGGAGCATCCTGCATCCCCATGAATCTCCACTTTATATATGGACTTTTAAATTCACAATATTATACCCATGTGTCATGCTTTTCCTAGACAATATTTTTTCTGTGCATTTTTGATATGATAGACATGTGACATTGTCTTTTCATCTATGTTTGCATTACCAAGCTAATGTGATTTCTGATACCACTCACTGTATTTTGGCTCATTACATATATTTTTTACCTTCTCTTTTTTGCACTTTTATTTTGATGTCACATCTAGTAGGACTCACTCACACTTTTTGTGGTCACTAACCTGGTTTAGAATTCTTGGATATAGGAATTTCCATTTTTGGGGTTACACACCCTATATAGGTTGTTACCATACCTTTGTCACTTTGTGTATCATCCTTACCATTGTGATTCTATATTCACCGATATAGATTTTCAGTATTTTCTATAGCGCCACACATTATTGTTTCATTTACAGAACATCGATTACCTGACCTCATCTGAACATATAGGCCCTCCCAGCAGGCCAAGGGATTCAAGAAAACCCCTGCCCATTGGCTGAGATACCCACATACCCATAATCTGACCTTGGGTTGCCCTTCTCATTTCTAGTACCACCAAGTACCTGGCCACCTAGTGATAGAAGAGAAAAGTGCAACAAGGCCAAACTTAGGGAGAAATCAATGGATCTCTATCAATTGTGTATAATCAAATCAATAGTGTTTATAATCACACACATAGGTTGGACTTGATGGACTTGTGTCTTTTTTCAACCTCGCCTACTATGCAACTATGTTATCGACCAAGATAACTATTCTTGACAAGTAAATTTATGAGGAGCTCCCTGACTAAACTCCAGGGTGCTACATGGACTTTGGCCAGTCTGACTGACTAATTAGACAGTTTAGCTGGATAAACAACTCTTGGAGTCTTCACAATAGTCTCTGTCCACAGACAGGGATTTCTGGAGAAAAATTAGTCAAGTGTTTGTATTGTTGATTCATCGTAGTGGTATTCAGTCTTTTTATTTAACAAACCAGAAGATGTACAAATCTTTGGTTCTTTGTTTTCTAGCTTTGCAAACTATTAGTTTATAGTGTTTAAGGATAGGTGATTCATTAAAAGTTTGGAAACAGCTGAAGTCATTGTGACCCTTTCTTCACCTTTCTCTCATGGGGCTCATGAAATATCAAAATTAAAAAGATAACATTATTTCTTCTCAAAAGGTCTAACACTGTGATAGGTAAGATAGCCTCTCGCAGGGAGGGAGGTGTTGGCACCCTCTACATCAGCGGTCCGTCCGCTGATGTAGGTACCCCATGTGTAAGGTAGTGACCCTATTCAAGGTGCCTAGTGTACTCCAGAAGAAACCAGGGTAGGCCTCCTATGTGACTTGGTGCCCAATGAGGAGGGAAACATGGAGGAGGTACCACCTGCCTACCCCCCTATAGGCAGGTGTTATTCTGGGGGAGGGGGCATTCCTAGGCGGACTGCATTTGTATGCCAACCAACCTAGGTAATGCCCACATGTGACGGTGAGCCTATTCGGATTTAAGGAACTTAAATCTGATGAATGAAAGGGGTGGGCCAGGGAAAGTCAGGCTAGAGAAGAAAGAGTTAGATGAAGCTGGATGTCATATAGGCAGAAACTAAGGAAGGGGCCTTATCTGACTTGCTGCAGCTTCTAATTGTAGAAGCTCCCTGGCTGTTGCACTGACTCGGCAGGAGGTATGTTTGACCTCTGCAAAGAGACCACTGCTTGCACATAGAGGGCAAAAGTCCTTCTCTGCAGCATTCTGGCAGCAGACAGGCTTTACTACTCAGGCTGTGGCTGCTTTATAAAGAAATCAAACTGTATGACTAGCAATACAGTAGCAATACACACCTCAAACACACTGATGAGAATTTCCATTTGTTTGAAAATCTACTAGTGTATGGCCAGCTTAAGAGTCTGTCTGTATATTGTCCTTTTTAACCACTTGACCTCCAGAAGATTTACCCCCCTCTTGGCCAGGCCATTTTTTGCTATACGGCACTGCGTTATTTTAATTTACATTTGCACAGTCATGTAACTCTGTTGGCAAATTAAATTTATACATTTTTTCCCCCCCCATAAATAGAGCTTTCTTTTGGTGGTATTTGATCACCACTGGGTTTTTTATTTTTTGCGATAAATGAAAATTTTTGAAAAACAAACAATATTTTTTACTTTCTGCTATAAAACATATCCAATAAAAAAAATAAAAATAATTGGTTTAGGCCAATATGTATTCTGCTACATATTTTTTGGTAAAAAAACCAAAAAAAACAATAAACGTATATTTATTGGTTTACACAAACATTATAGCGTCTACAAACTATAGATGTACAGTATATACTGGAATTTTTTTTAATTAATTTTTTTATTCTAGTAATGGCGACAATCAGCAACTTATAGTGAGACTGCGATAGTATGGAAGACAATCTGACACTAACCACTTTGTGGGTACCAGTGACACTAATACAGTGAAAAATGATACATTGTCACTGTACTAATGACACTGGCTGGGAAGGGGTTAAACACCTAGGGTGATCCAAGGGTTAAATGTGTGCCTTACCAGTGTTTATGTGTACACAGTGTGCTGCTTTCACTAAGGGATGTGCTGGATTTTATTCCCTGCTTTGCAGGCAAACAAAATCCATCACATCCCTAATGATAGAATGGAGCTCTGCATTGTTTACATATGCAGAGCTCCATCCTCTCTGTCTCCTCGCTAATCAGCTGGTGCTGGCGGTCTTCCGTTGGCCAGCACCCGCTGAGCAGCTTCTGCTGTGTCTAATGACAGCACAAGGTGAGCGCTGGCGTTGTGCGCACGCCCCCTACCTGGAAGTGCCAGATCACGTACTAGGTATGGGATCTGGCACAGGAGAGCCACTTTGCTGCCGGTCTTATGCGGTCAATTGGTTAGAGGTGTCTCTTTAACCCCATCCTGCCCCCTCCCACTGGCCTTTTAACTGGGGAGAATATCCTGATCATGGGATCACTGTGATTGGCTGTCACAGTGGTCACATCATTGGGAGCCCATGCTATCAGCACCTGATCATGACCAGTGGCAAGGTGTTGTTTGTGACAGCTCAGTAACTGTGCTAGGAGCAGGCAATGAGCATACCAGTACAAGTAGAGAAACCTCAGCTGCCATGAATACACAGGTGTGGCAAGTGGACAGTAAAGCCCACCCTCCTTGCTTTTGCACATATGGGTTACATGATCAGCAAGAGATTGCAAAAAAAGCCAGATGACAGAGGTGTAGTTTTACTGTCTTTACTGCCAAGGCTTCTTAACTATTGGGTAGATAATAGAAATTGTGTACATATATTGATTTTATTTTTTGATACTACGAACATGGAATTTATTGTTTTATGCATTGATTTGCAGATTCTTATAAGTTGGGCTCCTGAGGAAGCAGCTTGTATTGACTGTGAAATGCGTAGAGACAATTGGTGACCCTTTCTGCTCTATCTCCTTAAACAGTGAAGATTAAATCTGCATCAGCAACTGTTCAAGTTTGCATTCAGGTTTCATTTTTAGCTCTGGTTTAAATGTTCAGTCCATTTGGTGTTTTTTTTTTTTTCCCATTAGGCTCTGGATGTATACTAGCATGCAGAAACACCACCATGGCTTCTCCTTTCCAATTCCATAGTAGAACCTCCTAAATATTCTGGCCATCCCAGTCACTCCTTGGGCTGTACCCACAATAATCAATTAAAGGTAAACAAGGGGGGTGAGACTTATTCACTGCATCCTCCAGAGAAATCCTGGGAATTCAGAAACAGAGGACTCACATAAGGGGCCAATGATAAGTAGGAATGAGTAGATCATTTGCCCAACTGCCATCCTCCTATACACAAATATTAACGTTGTTGTAAACTAGGGTGGCCAGACATCCCCGGTTTCCAGGGACAGTTCCCAGACTGAGGACTCTGTCCCTGGTTTTGTCCCCAGGTTGCAGGGGCAGTGCTAGGTGCAGGGCGGATCCTGGGTGGGTGCTGAGGCAGAGGGGGGCACTGAAGCCAGTAGTATACCAACAGGGGACGTCCGCCCTGGGTGCCACACACTGGGGGGTGTCAGGCTGGCATCGCCTGCTGTGACAGCTTTAATTTGAATCACCTGGTGCCCACCTTTACACAAAGTCCCGCCTCCTGGTTTGGCTCCTTTGAAAGACAGCACACTTGTCCAATGTCGGAACATGTGCTGTCTATCATAGGTAAGAGCCGTTCCAGGAGACGGGACTTGTGTGATGGCCGGAACCCGGCATATCAAATTAAACCTGTCACAGCAGGAGGCATCAGCTGTGCGATGATCCAGCCGACTCTCCTCTTCCTCTCTTCTCTCTGATACCCTGCACCGATGTGGCTACATACATGGTCACAGGTGAGGCTGCATAGATGGGCCCTGGTGAAGCTGCATTGATGGGCACAGGTGTGACTGCATTGCATGGCACTGGTCAGGCTGCATTGATGGGCACTGGTCAGGCTGCATTGATGGGCTATGGTGAGGCTGCATAGATGGGCACAGCTGAGCCCTGCATTCTTTATGTAGCGCACTCTTGAGCCCTGCATTCTTTATGTAGCACACTCCTGAGCCCTGCATTCTTTATGTAGTGCACTCATGAGCCCTGCATTCTTTATGTAGCACACTTCTGAGCCCTGCATTCTTTATGTAGCAAACTCCTGAGCCGTGCATTCCTTATGTAGCATGCTCCTTAGCCCTGTGTTCTTTATGTAACGCACTCCTGAACTCTGCACTCTGTTTTTTACATAGTTACATAGTTAGTCAGGTTGAAAAAAGACACAAGTCCATCTAGTTCAACCCCAAAAAATAAAAAATTAATAATAATACAATCCTATATACACAAACCTATACCCACAGTTGATCCAGAGGAAGGCCAAAAACCCCAGCAAAGCATGCTCCAATTTGTTACAGCAGGGGAAAAAAATTCTGTCCTGATCCCCCGAGAGGCAATCAGATTTTCCCTGGACCAACTTTACCTATGAATGTCAGTACCTAGTTATATTTTTTTAAAGCAATCTACTGAGCTTGCCAGAACCACCTCTGGAGGGAGTCTATTCCACATTTTCACAGCTCTTAGAGGAACCTTTCCGTATTTGGAGATGAAATCTTTTTTCCTCTAGATGTAAAGAGTGCCCCCTTGTCCTCTGTGATGACCTTAAAGTGAATAACTCAACACCAAGTTCACTATATGGACCACTTGTTTATGTGTACATGTTGATCATATCCCCCCTTAATCTCCTCTTCTCAAGAGAGAATAAATTCAGTTCCTCTAATCTTTCCTCATAGCTGAGCTCCTCCATGCCTCTTATCGGTTTGGTTGCCCTTCTCTGCACTTTCTCCAGTTCCCCGATATCCTTTTTGAGAACTGGTGCCCAAAACTTAACTGCATATTCCAGATGAGGTCTTACTAATGATTTGTACATGGGCAACATGATATCTCTCTCTCTGGAGTCCATACCTCTCCTAATACAAGAAAGGACTTTTTGGAAACTGCAGCTTGGCATTGCATCTAAGTATTAAGCTTATGATCTACCAAAACCCCCAAATCCTTCTCCACCATTGATTCCCCCAGTTGTACTCCCCCTAGTATGTATGATGCATGCATATTCTTAGCCCCCAAGTGCATAACTCTACATTTATCAACAGTGGCGGCTGGTGTTTTTTTGTTTGGGGGAGGGCGGCAAACAACCCCCCCCGCGGCACCTTACGGAACCACACATCACATCACACTCCCCCCCACGGCACATCCCAGCACCTCACCCCCTGCTGTTTGCCGGTCCACCAGCACTTACCTGATTCATGGGGATCATCGGGCAGGGGAGACAGGCTGCAGCAGGATGGCTTCTACCTCGGAGATCACGGCGGCTTCCGCCCTGCCTCTCCTTCCCTTCTCCTAGGCATCCAATCGGATTGCCTAAGCTTTCAGCCAATCGGGAACCGCGTAACATACCCGTGCTTCTTGATTGGCGGAGAGGCGATTCAGTGTTAGAAAAGCAGATATTCAATTGCTTTTCTAACACATCTGGGTGGACTGCAAGCGCAATGCTTTGCTCTCCAAGACCATCTTTTTTGAAGCCTATTATAGCCTATGATGCATGAATCTATCCATTATACATAGAGGGGTTGGCTGGAGAGAGGGGGTGGAGCCCGTGCACCCTTAATGCACAGGCCGCCCCTGATTAAACCTCATTTGCCACTTAGTTGCCCAATTAAACAGTGCATTGAAGTCGGCATGTAAATTGGAGACATCTTGTAAGGACGTTATTCCACTGCATAGTGTCATCTGCAAAGACAGAAATGCTACTTTTAATCCCAGACCCGATATTTATAAAGGTATTAAAAAGTAAGGGTCCCAACACTGAACCTTGGGGTACACCACTGATAACCTTAGACCATTCAGAGTAAGAATCATTAACCACATTCTGTCTTTTAGCCAGTTTTCTATCCATTTACAAATTGATATTTCCAAGCCTGTAGACTTTACCTTACACATTAGCCGTGTGTTGGAGAACTGTGACAATCTCTTTTGCAAAATCCAGGTATACCATGTTCACAGCCACCCCTCTGTCCAAGGTTTTACTTACCTCCTCATAAAAAGAAATCAGATTTGTCTGACAACTTCTGTCTTTCATGAATCCATGCTGTCTGTTACTTAAAATATTTTTTTTCCAGCAAGAACTCATTTATGTGGTCTTTTATTAAACTCTCCAGTATCTTCCCGACTATAAAAGTTAAAGTGGAGGGCCACCCTGAAAATAAAAAAATAACCAAAAATCCTAAAAAAAATTTAAAAAAAAATTTGAAAAAAAAAATGTTAAACTTACCTAAACCCTTGTTGCTGGGCAGTCTTCCTAATCTGCCTCTTCCTTTTCCGCGGCGAATTCTGCTCCTCGGTGAGTGGCCCCATTGTCTTCTGGGAACTGTGTGTGTTCCCAGAACACCACGGGGCCATTCACAGAGCGCCACGCCGCTGGAAACTGGCAGTGAAGCCGCAAGGCTCCACTGCCTGTTTCCCTTACCTAGGATGGCGGTGCTGGGACTGAGAGCCGAGGGACGGATCGGGTCCCAGGTCCCGCATTATTATCACTGTCCCAGCTCTTGCAGCCACTTTCCATCTGTGCAAGGAGCTGAGTCTCCACCTCCTCATTAACATTGGGTGGTCTATAACAAACTCCAATGATAACCTTTGTAGTACGCACACCCATGTACAATTCCACCCATAATGCTTCAGACTCATCACACGCTCCATCAACTAGGTCCTCTTTCACACTCGCTTTGAGATCACTTCTTACCACCCCTCCGTTTTACCCTGTCTTTCCAAAAGAGAGCATAGCCAGGAGGAATATTAATAGCCCAATCATGAGAAGAATGAAGCCAAGATTCAGCGTTACCAATTAGATCATAGTTCTCCTTGTGCACCAGAGCCAACTCACCTATTTTGCTTGGCAGACTTCTGGCATTGGTGAACAAACACTTTGATTCATTGTCATATTTTGCAAAAGTATGTTGCATATTTTTAATTTTAGTACAAATAGTACCATTTCCAATGGTTGATTGTAACATAGGAACCCTCATATCATCTGCCATCGCCCTCCCCACATCTTTCCTCAATCCACCCACCAATAAGGGCTGGCCCTTGTCTGACCTGTTTGTCCCATTAAAATCTAATACACCTTCCTCCACAATCCTAGTATAAATACTCCTCCGGCTTTCACATAAACCTCTGCCCCAGCACAGTAGACCCCCTTCCATTTAGGTGCAAACCATCTTTAGCATATAAGTTGCACCACAAAGAGAAGTCAGCCCAGTGCTCTAAAAACCCAAATCCCTCCTCCTTACACCAGGTCTTTAGCCATGCATTCAGCTCTCTTACCTCCCCCTGCCTTTCCTGTGTTGCCCATGGCACTGGCAATATTTCAGAGAATATCACCTTGGAGGTCCTTCTCTTCAACTTGCAGCCTAGTTTTTTAAATTGGTTCATAAGGAGCCTCCACCTTCCATGTATACTGTCATTGGTTCCAACGTGGACAAAGACAGCTGGGTCATGCCCAGCCCCTCCCAGTAATTTATCAACCCGGTCCACCACATGCCGAACCCTGGCACCAGGGAGACAGCAAACCATTTGGTTGAGGCGATCTACATCGGGGGACATTGTTGTTTTTTTTTTAATGAATTGTCATTTTTCTTATTGACACTTTTTTTGGTGAATGATTAGGTACCCCTACACATTCACATGGGGGGGGGGCGGGATCTGGGGATTTCTTCATAACATTTGTAAGTCATGAGTCAAAAAGTTTCTTTTTTTTATATCATGGACGATTCCATAAACAAATACCGCATACACTGCATATATAATTTGAGGAAAATATGCTTAAAAAATTGTTTACCATTTGGCAGTAAAAAAAAATTTGTCCCCGGATTTCATTTAAAAAATCTGGTCATCTTATTGTAAACCCTTACTAAATATTACCCTCCCCCCATGCATATCAGGCCCTTTGGGTCTGGTACGGATTTTAAGGGGAACCCCACACCAGAATGGGCCTCTCCAAAATCCATACCAGACTCTTATCCAAGCACGCAGCCTGACAGGCCAAGAGAGGGAGGGGGTGAGCAAGTGCCCCCCTCCTGAACCAGACCAGGCCACATGCCCTCAACATGGGGGGTGCTTTGGGGAGAGGCTCTGCCCCCACCCAAAGCACCTTGTTCATGGGGACAAGGGCCTCTTTCCAACAACCCTGGGCGGTGGTTGTGGGAGTCTGCAGGCAGGGGGGCCCCCAGATCCTGCCCCCACCCCAATTCACCAAAAAAACAGTTTTTGACAATTCATTTTTAAAAAAAATTAAAAAACAATGTCCCCCTATGTAGATCCATTATCAATCAAGAAGCCTGCCACCACCGCCAGACCCGTAAAAAGAAAAAAAAAAGGTCCACTTGCAAGGAAGGCTAACTGCTGAATTTCTGCTCTGCCAGGTGACAGTTCTTAAATAGGTATAGGGCGGGACCACCTGGTGACATCAAAAGAGGGTAGGGCCACCAGGTGATGTCACCAGGTGGCCCTGCCCCTTACCTATTTACGACCTGTCAAACAGTGGAGCTGGCATTCACCGGTCAGCCTTACTCGCGGGCGGAGTGTTATTTTTCTTTTTTTGGGTCCATAGGTGGCGGCGGGCATTGTGATTGACGAAGGATCTATATCAAGGGACCTATTTTTTTTTTTAATAAAGAAATTGTCAAAAACTGTGCTTGTGGTTTTTTTTCTCATTGACACTTTTTTGGTGAATGAGTAGGGGTACTGCCTGTAGACCCCCACAACCACTGGCCAGGGTTGTGGGGAAGAGGCCCTTATCCCCATCAGCATGGAAACAAGTGCTTTGGGGCAGAGGGTGCCCCAAAGCACCCCCCCACACCATGTTGAGGGTATGTGACCTGGTATGGTTCAGGAGAAGGGGGCCCACTCACCCGGATAAGGGTCTGGTATGGTTTTTTATTTTATTTTTTTTATATTGCCGGGATGCTTTTTTTACATTCAGCCATCAGCGGGGAAGTCCATCGTCAGCTGATGACTCATCGGTTGTTAAGGATGCAGCAGCCGGTTCCCGGTCCTGCTCCTTAAAAAACAGCTATTCACTGTGCCCTAATTGGGCAAACCTTTGCCCGATCAGGGCTTAGAATCAGGCATGTACTGGCCATTGGGGCTACCGGGAGTTTCCCGGTGGGCCGATGGCTCAGTGGGCTGGTCAGGTGCAGTCCTGGAGCCACTCCTCTCTGACAGTGAGTGATTGCGATTTCACTCCTGTAAGGGGGAGCAGCTTCTGTCACTTGCTGGAGAGAGCATTAGGCTTTCTGCTCCCTCCAGCCTGCAGGGGGAGATAGAAAGCCGGCAGACTTTCCTTCCTCTCTCTCCTTATCACTTGTTATCACATGACTGGAAAGAGGAATGAGAAGCTGCCTTCAAAACTGTGAGTACATGTGGAAGGGGGAGGAAAGGGAGGACACTGATGTGAAAGGGGGCTGCTGGTGGGGTTGATTGGGGCTTTCTGATGTGAAGGAGGCTGCTGATTGGGGCTCTCTGATGTGAAGGGGGCTCTCTGATGTGAAGGGGGCTTCTGATGGGGACACACTGATGTGAAGGGGGATCCTGGTGGGGACACACTGATGTGAAGGGGGCTGCTGGTGGGGACTCTGATGTGAAGGGGCTGCAGATGGGGACTCTCTGATGTGGGCCGGTCATGATGAAGTCCAGGGCCAAATTTTTGTCCCAGTCCAGCCCTGCTTAGAATGCACTGTGCAGCATGCAGTGCATTGTGGGGCTCAGCAGGTGAACATCCCACTGAGCGCCCGCTAATTTGGGTGTTCCTCAAATGGGTGAACAGGCGAAGTTCGGGCCGAACTTTTGCTCAGCCCGAACTGTTCATTTAACACTACTTGTCAGTAGTGACTCATGCTGATAGTAGAGGAACGAATTAGCAGACAGTGCTCTGGGTTGAGACAAGTACATACTATAGAGGGATATGCTTTGTTCATATTTCATGTCTGAGGTTTACAACCACTTTAACTGTGCTTAGACTGGCCCTTTCAGACAGTCCCACCATCCCCCATTTTTATCACTACCCGGAACCCTCCTGTTCCTCATTCAGACAGTGAAGAAGGAAGTGATTATTATTATTAAGCACAATCAGCGCCAGCATCTAAAAAACGGAGCATGTCACCAACTGTCACCAACGTACTTCTCGTACAGTCACTGCCGAATGATACAATCACTGGTTTATGTGTCTCCCTATGTACATGAGATGTCCTGCTCATATCCAGACAAAGTCCATTCAGTAGCAGGTTTAACAGCAGTTGCATTATAGTTTCCAATGACCACAATAAAAACAATAATAATATTATTAATAATAATAATAATAATAAAGATACAATAAAAAATAAAATAAAATATAAAGCAATAATACTAATGATATAATAAAAGTATAAGAAAATATAAATTGATTATATAAAAAAGTATAATAAAATACAATATTAAAAAAGGTTTAATAATAATAATAATAATAATAATTTATTATTATTATTATTATTATTGTTATTATTATTATAAAAATAATCATCATCATCATCATCATCATCATTATTATTACAATCTCCGGTTTGTGTGTAACCCTATGTATGTGGGATGTCCTGCTCATATCCTGGCAAAGTCCATTCAGTAGCAGGTTTTACAGCAGTTGCATTATAGTTCTCCAATGACAACAATAAAAAATATATAAATGAATAATACTAATGATACTGTATTATAAAAGTATAATAATATATACATTGGTTTTATAAAATAGTATAACAAAATAAATATATATATATATATATATATATATATATATATATATATATATATATATGTATATGTATGTATATAAGAATTTGTATGCAAATTCAAAAATATGAATTCTTCCTTCTCATCCACCCTAATATGGTAAAAATCATGAATTACCCTTTTTTGGTAATGTAATGCACCACAACACATTACTGTGCATCGCTGTTCGTTGTGACGTATTACAACAAGTGTGCATTTCCTTAACCACCTCAACTCCAGAAGATTTACCCCCCCTTCATGACCAGGCTATTTATTTGCGATATGACACTGCGTTACTTTAACTGACAATTACGCGGTCATGCAATGCTGTACCCAAATAAAGTTTATGTCCTTTTTTTTCCCACACATAGAGCTTTCTTTTGGTGGTATTTTATCTTCTTTGCGTTTTTTGGGGGGCTATAAACAAAAAAAGACTAACAAGTTTGTAAAAAAAACAATAATATTTTTTACTTTTCTTACATATCCAATAAAAAAATGAAAAAAAAAAAAATTTCTTCATCAGTTTAGACCAATATGTATTCTGCTACATATTTTTGGTAAAAAAAAATCACAATAAGCGTATATTGATTGGTCTGCCTTATAGCGTCTACAAACTATGGGATATTTTTTTTAATTAGATTTATTTTTTAAAAGTAATGGCGGCGATCAGTGGCTCTTTTGACACTTTTTGGGGACCAGTGACACTAATACAGTGATCAGTGCTAAAAATATGCAGTGTCACTGCATAGCTCCCAACTGTCCCAGATTTCGAGGGACTGTCCCTGATTTGGAACAATGTCACTATGTCCCTCTTTCCACCTCATTTGTCCCTCATTTTGGTCTGATCTATATAGATGTATATAAAATGCACTTTTTATCTTTTAAAAAGTGTTTCCCGGTGCTAAACCTTTCATCCAATTTCCAAATTGCTGCATTTGTATATATAAAAAGCCAATATAAAGGAAAAGTAGTGGTAAAAGAAAAAGAAAAAAAAAAACACGTGGGTTTGACAAATCATTTTATTTTTATAATTCGCCTTTAAGGAGGCGTGGCAGGTGGTGTGTTCTATGCCTTCATACAAAAGTGAGTACACCCCTAAGTGAAAATGTCCATATAGGGCCCAAAGTGTCAATATTTTGTGTGGCCACCATTATTTTCCAGCACTGCCTTAACCCTCTTGGGCATGGAGGTCACCAGAGCTTCACAGGTTGCCACTGGAGTCCTCTTCCACTCCTCCATGATGACATCACAGAGATGGTGGATGTTAGAGACTTTGCGCTCCTCCACCTTCCATTTGAGGATGCCCCACAGATGCTCAATAGGGTTTAGGTCTGGAGACATGCTTGGCCAGTCCATCACCTTTACCCTCAGCTTCTTTAGCAAGACAGTGGTCATCTTGGAGGTGTGTTTGGGGTCGTTATCATGTTGGAATACTGCCCTGCGGCCCAGTCTCTGAAGGGAGGGGATCATGCTCTGCTTCAGTGTGCCACAGTACATGTTGGCATTCATGGTTCCCTCAATGAACTGTAGCTCCCCAGTGCCGGCAGCCCTTATGCAGCCCCAGACCATGACACCCCCACCACCATGCTTGACTGTAGGCAAGACACACTTGTCTTTGTACTCCTCACCTGGTTTCCGCCACACACGCTTGTCACCATCTGAACCAAATACGTTTATCTTGGTCTCATCAGACCTCAGGACATGGTTCCAGTAATCCATGTCCTTAGTCTGCTTGTCTTCAGCATCTTTAGAAGAGGCTTCCTTGTGGTACGACAGCCATGCAGACCAATTTGATGCAGTGTGCGGCGTATGGTCTGAGCACTGACAGGCTGATCCCCCCACCCCTTCAACCTCTGCAGCAATGCTGGCAGCACTTATACATCTATTGTCCAAAGACAACCTCTGGATATGATGCTGAGCACGTGCACTCAACTTCTTTGGTCGACCATGGCGAGGTCTGTTCTGAGTGCAATCTGTCTTGTTAAACCTCTGTATGGTCTTGGCCACCGTGCTGCAGCTCAGTTTCAGGGTCTTGGCAATCTTCTTATAGCCTAGGCCAGCTTTATGTATAGAAACAATTCTTTTTTTCAGATCATTTAGAGAGTTCTTTGCCATGAGGTGCTATGGTGAACTTCCAGTGACCAGTATGAGAGAATGAGAGCGATAACACCAAATTTAACACGGACTTTTCGACTGGACTTGTCTGACAGACTTTCGACTGAGTTTCGACTGACTTTTTAACGAACAGACTTGCCTACATACGATCACACCAAAGTCCAACAGATTCGTACGTGATGACGTACACCGGACTAAAATAAGGAAGTTTATATCCAGTAGCCAATAGCTGCCCTAGCGTCGGTCTTTGTCCGTCGGACTAGCATACAGACGAGCGGATTTCTGGGAGTTACGACGTAAAGATTTGAAGCATGTTCCAAATCTAAAGTCCGTCAGATTTGCGACTGGAAAAGTCCACTGAAGGTCCAGTGAAGCCCACACGCGATCGGATTGTCCACTGGATTTGGTCCGTCGGCGTCCGTCGGACAAGTCGGGTCAAAAAGTCCGACCGTGTGTATGCTGCATAACAGCCAAATTTGAGAGGAAATTCCAATACCTATAATTTAATAGTTATTATTGGTTAGTTAGTTAGTTATTCTTTCGAATTATCGGACTTTTGAATTTAAAAATTTACGAATTTTCGAATTTCTAAATTTATGAAGATTTTCAAATTTATGAATTTACAAATTGCGATCATAATAAATGACCCAAAAAACGACAAAAAAAAAAAACCGTATGAGACGAAAACGAACACATTTTTCAGCAGTGCACATGTCTATCACGTACCTAGTACATGATCTGGCACTTCCTGGTTGTGGGTGCACATGTGCGCCACCGGCCGCCCGGGGGCTGATCGGCAGGTACCGCGGACTCGATGTCCACCGACACCCTTTGATCCTTCGGTACACAGGCAGAATGGTGGTCTGCCTATGTAAACAAGGCCGATCGCCATTCTGTGAGGAGAGACAGCATGGATTCTGTGATCACCGAATTAGCGAATTTGTCGAAATCCGTAAAAAAAATAATTTGTAACAAAACAAATTGCACATATCTAGTACGTAATCCGGTGCAGCAGTGCCACCTTGCCGCCATATAAGTACGTTATACTGGTGGCAAGTGGTTAATGTGTTGGGCTGCCATTCAAAATGAAGGGAACATTAATGTAGTAATGCATGTTATGAGCTGCACCCTGCATGTTATTGTGATGCAGAAGTGTAAATGTAAATTCTTCGAATTGGACTCCATAGGAAATGTGTGTATCCTGGGTGAAGGTTGTGTAAACAAATTTACACGTTCTCCTGCTCTCCATCACTGGTGGCTTCCCGTTCTCCTGCTCGCCATCACCGGCAGCCTCCCGTTCTCCTGCTCTCCATCACCGGTGGCTTCCCGTTCTCCTGCTCTCCATCACTGGAGGCTACCCATTATCCTGCTCTCCATCACCGGCGGCCTCCCATTCTCCTGCTCTCCATCACTGGTGGCTTCCCGTTCTCCTGCTCTCCATCACTGGAGGCTTCCCATTATCCTGCCCTCCATCACCGGTGGCCTCTCGTTCTCCTGCTCTCCATCACTGGTGGCCTCCCATTATCCTGCTCTCCATCACCGGCGGCCTCCCGTTCTCCTGCTCTCCATCACTGGTGGCTTCCCGTTCTCCTGCTCTCCATCACTGGAGGCTTCCCATTATCCTGCCCTCCATCACCGGTGGCCTCCCGTTCTCCTGCTCTCCATCGCTGGTGGCCTCCCATTATCCTGCTCTCCATCACCGGTGGCCTCCCATTCTCCTGCTCTCCATCACTGGTGGCTTCCCGTTCTCCTGCTCTCCATCACTGGTGGCCTCCCATTATCCTGCTCTCCATCACCGGTGGCCTCCCGTTCTCCTGCTCTCCATCACTGGTGGCCTCCCGTTCTCCTGCTCTCCATCACTGGTGGCTTCCCGTTCTCCCGCTCTCCATCACTGGAGGCTTCCCATTATCCTGCTCTCCATCACCGGTGGCCTCCCATTCTCCTGCTCTCCATCACTGGTGGCCTCCCATTATCCTGCTCTCCATCACCGGTGGCCTCCCGTTCTCCTGCTCTCCATCACTGGTGGCTTCCCGTTCTCCTGCTCTCCATCACTGGTGGCTTCCCATTATCCTGCCCTCCATCACCGGTGGCCTCCCGTTCTCCTGCTCTCCATCACTGATGGCCTCCCATTATCCTGCTCTCCATCTCTCCATCACCGGTGGCCTCCCATTCTCCTGCTCTCCATCACCGGTGGTGGCTTCCCATTCTCCTGCTCTTGACGGTGGCTTCCGTTTCCTCCCTCCTCGGTGGCCACTCGGGAGTTTTCTCTTTTTGGCCAATCGGAAAACGGGTTTCACGCCCGCTTCTGGTTGGCCTGATTGAGGATCAGTGTTTCAACAGTGAATATTCATTTGCTGTTGTAACACCCCTGGGTGGGCTCCAGGTCGCATGCTCTGCGGCCCAAGCCCACCCAACTTTGCAGCCTATAAGAGCCTCAGGTGCTTCAAAAAAATCGCCTCTGTAATTCACGCACCTGGTGCCCCGAAAGGGGTCGGATGCATGAATAAGGGGTGGCCACGGTGGCCATGGATCGATTCATGCTATGTTATGTACTGTGAGTTCTAACATTTTTAATAAGCTGCCCACTAGATGGCGCTTTTTCCTTTCTATACACACACACACACACACAGGAGCAGTGGGGGAAATCGCATGCAATTCAAACAGGAATCGCACTGCATTCCTGTTGAACAGTCCATATTCCCATCGCAAACATTCCTGGAATAAGCTCTTTAGGCTACTGGATGCTGTAGCAACCACCAGCTGGATACAGGAACTTATGCGATACGTAGATATTCGCCAGCACACCATGGATCACCAGGTTTGTCTATGGTGGGCGAAATTGATAATCCTTGGTGTGCTGGTAAATATCTACATTTCACATTCCTGTTTAAATCACAGATGGTTTTATTCTGTGCGATTTACGCCAATTTTTTTTTGTATTGACGAAAATTGCACTGCAAAGTTTCAGTACTTGGTATCGCTGAGCACTTGACTGAAAGTGTCGGTACTCGCCGATAAAAAAGGAGTATGGACGCAACCCTAATTCTGTAGTTCACAGGAAAATAACAGCTCGCTGGATTTCTGGCAGATTCAACAGGTATTTTGCACTTATTGAACAGATATAACACTTTTAATGGTATATTTAACACAGAACAAAAGAAAGTTTATTGGTAGGTTTTATATACACTTTAAAGAGGAACTAAAGTCTTAATTAACCACTTGAAGACCCGACTTTTTATGGCACATTCTGTTCACATAACAGTAACAATTCGTGTTTTTTGCTAGAAAATTAATTAGAACTCCCAAAAATTATATCTTTTTTTTTTAAAAGCAAAGGCCCTGGAGAATAAATTGGTGGGTGTTTTTTTTTATTTTTTTTATGTCACATGGTATTTGTGCGGCTGTTTTTAAAATGCAATTTTTTTTGGGGGGGGGGATATACTTTTTTGAATCATAATGGAAAAAAAAAACACAACACATAACCCAATTTTTGGGTAAAATGTAAAAGATGACGGTACGCCAAGTAATTGGATACCAAACATGTCACAGCCATTTACTGAGAAGCTCAGTGTGCTGCTGCTTTTCCTCCCCCCAGCTCCTTTGCAGCTGAGAACATAGGGAATGTGATCACTTATAAAAAAGGGATAAAAAGTTTTTTTTTATATATCTATGCAAAAATGTTTTGCCTTTCATTTCTATTTTAACCACTTAAGCTCCGGAAGGTTTTACCCCCTTTTCTGACCAGGCCAATTTTTGCGATACGGCACTGCGCTACTTTAACTGACAATTGCGCGGCCGTGCGACGCTGTGCCCAAATAAAATTGATGTCCCTTTTTTTTTCCCACAAATAGAGCTTTCTTTTGGTGGTATTTGATCACCTCTGCGGTTTTTATCTTTTGCACTATAAACAAAAAAATACAATTTTGAAAAAAAACAAAACTATCTTTTTTTACTTTCTGCTATAAAACATATCCAATAAAAAAAAGAATTAAATCTAATTTCTTCATCAATTTAGGCCAATATGTATTCTGCTGCATCTTTTTGGTAAAAAATAAATATCCCAATAAGTGTATAGTGATTGATTTGCACAAAAGTTTTAGCGTCTACAAACTATGGGATAGATTTATGGACTTTTTGTTAATTTTTTATTTTTTTTTTACTAGTAATGGCGATGATCAGCGATTTTTAGCAAGACTGCGACATTGCGGCGGACAAATCTGACCCTAAGGCCTCTTTCACACTGACAATCCGTTCAGGTCCGCCTGTCAGTTTTTTAGGCGGATCTAAACGGATGCTCCAAAGAGCTCTATGGAGCGTCGGATGTCAGTGGTGACATGTCCGCTGACATCCGACCCGCTCTGATCCGAAAAAGTGTAACGGAGGAAAAACCTACTTTTCCATCCGTTTTCGGATCGGGTGATGATGGACTCTACGGTCCGTCGTCATCCGATCCCCCATAGGGGAGAGCGGCGATGTGACAGGTCCGTCGCTGCACAGTGGAAATTCCGAACGTGTGTGGGCTCCATCGGACATTTTCCATCGGATTTTCCGACACACAAAGTTGGAGAGCAGGAGATAAAATTTTCCGACAACAAAATCCGTTGTCGGAAATTCCGATCGTGTGTACACAAAGCCGACGGACAAAGTGCCACGCATGCTCAGAATAAATAAAGAGATGAAAGCTATTGGCCACTGCCCCATTTATAGTCCCGACGTACGTGTTTTACGTCACCGCGTTCAGAACGATCGGATTTTCGGACAACTTTGTGTGACCGTGTGTATGCAAGACAAGTTTGAGCCAACATCCGTCGGAAAAAATCCTAGGATTTTGTTGTCGGAATGTCCGAACAAAGTCCGACCGTGTGTACGCCCTATAAGAAGACAGAGATCCGTTAGCAGAAACACAAGATCTCCGTCTTCCTTACTAGCAGAACAGCTATTTCTGGCTCTCTCCGAACGATCGCTGAGATTCCAGCGGACATCGGGTCAGCCGAACCCACTAATTGGCTCCCGGTGTGTCCAATCACAGCGGGAGCGGGGCTCTGGGGGGCTTGAGCGCGCCCCCAGAGCCCTTGAAAAAAAATCACACACAGGTACGTGATTTTGCACTTAGGGGCCGCCCTGCTATAGTAAACCATAGCTCCCAACTGTCCCGGATTTGGAGGGACTGTCCCTGATTTGGAGCAATGTCCCTCTGTCCCTCATTCCTCCTCATTTGTCCCTCATTTTGGTCTGATCCATATAGATGTATATAAAATGCACTTTTTATCTACCCTGTTTCCCCTAAAATAAGACCTAGCGTGACTGTCGGTGATGGCTGCAATATAAGCCCTACCCCCCCAAATAAGCCCTAGTTAAAGTCCTTGTGGGTCTTATTTTCAGGGTAGGGCTTATTTTCGGAGAAACAGGGTAGGGCTTATTTGGGGGTAGGGCTTATATTGCAGCCATCACTGACAATCACGCTAGGTCTTATTTTAGGGGAAACAGGGTATCAAAAAGTGTTTCCCAGTGCTAAACCTTTCATCTGATTTCTAAATTGCTGCATTTGTAAATTCCAGAAGCCAATATAAAGGAATAGTAGTGGTAAATAAAGCACTTGTGGGTTGAACCAATCTTTTATTCTTTTCTCAATTCTCCTTTAAGGGGGCATGGCAAGGGGTGTGTCCTATGCCTGCATACTTTTGCTTATAGGTGTCCCTCATTCCCATCTCAAAAAGTTGGGAGGTGTGGTAAATGTACGTGGGGGGCGGTCCTTAAGCTGTTAAATCGAATGGGTTGTTTTACAAGATGATCGTTTACAATAATTTTAAGTATTGCAGACTAGTGTTCTACTTGAAGCTCATTTCTTACATCTGTACATTTCCTTGTATAGTGGGGGGTATGTAGTGGAGGCCTCAAGGGGTTAAGCGACATCCTGTTTTTTATTACAAAGCACTAACAGGCTGCACTAAAGTGACCTCTGTGCGTTTTACAGGCACGCGGCAGAGAAGCGGTTAACAAAGTGGCACCCAGTGTACACAAGAGGAGCTGGGACCAGACTGGCAACAGCTGATAAGAAAAGGTTAATACCCGGCCAACCAATCAGGGGGAAGCCAGCAGGAAAGGCAAAGTTTAACTGGCTTCCTGAGCAGAAAGAGCATCAGCATTGTTGCTCAGATCCAGCTGTTGCTAGGCGGACCGCCCGGCCGCACAGTTACACGACTTCCTCCCCAACTTCATAACAAACAACAGTGCCGGAGCTTCATAAGGAAGGCTCATGGGGCCCATCCGATCCCAATGTATACAAAATGTTATTCTGTTTGAAAAAATAGTCAATGCTTTTGTAGAACGGATGCAAGAATACGTGCAGCCCCCTTCAGGAGATCCGCCCCCCCCAAAAAAAAATAAAAATATATATATATATATATATACATATTTATACATATATACATATATATACATATATATATATATATATATATATATATATATACATACATACATACATACATATATATGTATATATATATATATATATATATATATACATATATATATATATATATATATATACAGCGGGTAAAATAAATATTGAACACGTCACCATTTTCCTGGTAAATCTATTGGTAAAGGTGCTATATATATATATACACACACACATATATATATATATTTATATATATACATATGTATGTGTATATATATATATATATATATATATATATATACATATATATATATATATATATATATACATATATATATATATATATATACATATATATACATATATATATATATATATATATATATATATATATATATATATATATATATACATATATATATACAGCGGGTAAAATAAGTATTGAACACGTCACCATTTTCCTAGGTAAATCTATTGGTAAAGGTTCTATTGACATTACTTTTCTTTTTTTTTTAAATCAAATCCTTTTTATTATTTTATATGAAAACAACATTGACACGATACAGACAAAACCACAAAAATAGAAATCACACCAAACCAAATCCTCCAAACCCCCCCCCCCCAGACCACCGCCCTTCAACAAACCCCACCACCCCCCGTTCACTCGGAGTATATATGACACATAAAAAATTAAAAAATTAAAAAACGAAGAAAAAAAAAAAAGAATAACAATATCCAGTATTACAAAGTACAGTGGAACCTTGATTAACGAGTAACGCGGTTAACGAGCGTTTTGAAAGACGAGCAACTTTTTTTTTTTTTAAATTCTGATTCGGTTTGCGAGTGTTGTCTCACAAAATGAGCAGAATTCGAACTAATGGAGTGTGCAGTACCGCATTTGGCCAGAGGTGTGCGGGGGGGGGGGGGGGGGGCGCCGGTGACACCCGGAACGGTTCGGAGCCGTTCGGAAATACTCAGAAACACTCGGAAATACTCGGAAACACTCGGAATTACTCTGTTCCCGAGTGTTTCCGAGGCTTTCCGGGTTCAGCCGAGCTGTCCCCGAGTATTTCTGAGGCTCTCCGACGCCCCCCACCCACCTCTGGCCACATGTGGTATTGCATGCAATAGAAGTAAATGCGTAACGAATTATCTTCGTTTCCATTGACTTCTATGGGGAAACTCGCTTTGATATGCGAGGGCTTTGGATTACAAGCATTCTCCTGGAACTGATTATGCTCGTAATCCAAGGTTCCACTGTACACAGTACCCATTGGTTGACATGATACCTAAGTCATAGATTGAAGCCATCTAGACCAGATAACATGAAACTTATTCAGGGAGTTCCTTGGGGAATATACATGCTACCTACATTTTTACTACACGTCTATAACAACCAATGCAATCCATACATACAAAGACACCAAAACAAATAGGTTCAGAAAGTTATGTGTAATAAAACGGAAAGACACAGGGAAAAAGTATTGAACACGCTAACTGAAATGTATTGAATACTTGGTACAAAATGTTCGATTTTAGCGGTAATTTACCGCATTGAGTGGGAGTGGGCTGGGAAGCCAGCCTCCGCGTCCTTCACAACAGATGACTCGTGAATGTAAAAAACAAAAAAGCAGACAATTAAAAATGTTGAAAAAAAACAGAGCCCCCCCAATACATATCAGGCCCTTGGGGTCTGGTATGAATTTTAAAGGGAGTCCCACGCCAAAATTGAAAAAAAAAAAATGGCGTGGGGTCCCCCCCAAAATCTATACCAGACCCTTATCTGTGCATGCACCCTGGCAGGTCAGGAAAGGGGGGGGTCGACTGCCTCCCCTTCCTGAACCATACCAGGCCACATGCCCTCAACATGGCGGGGGGTGCTTTGGGGCAGGGGGGTAAATAAATAATATGATATAATGATATAATGTATCCAAATGAGTAATATCGCAGTGAAGTGAAGTGAATTGACCCCATTGTTACAGGCATTATCGCTGCACGTAATTGAACAGCCTGGATTTCTGGCGAGTGAGTCATCCGGTTATTTGGAAAGCTTGAAGATTTATCACACCTTTATCGACTTTCTTTTCATGAACTTTATGAACGTCCACTAAATCTTTTAGCGCTTCAATTTTGTATTTGCAGGTAGTGCCGTGGTTGGGATTCAACCCGACTACCCCGGTGGATATAAAATATCATTTTCATTTGTCACTTAAAATCTATTATGAACAAAGTACTGAAATAGATATACTGGGGGCCCAGAAAATTTTGATAAAAGTCTGCAAAATAATTCAAAACTTAAAAAATATATTAGTAGAAATTATGAATACCACAATAGCCTAATATTAGGTGCTAGGCTAGGTTGTTATGGTATGGATATTTTCTGCTGTTGGTTTTGAATTTGTTTGCAGATTTCTATCAAATTTTTTGGGGGGGCCCAGTATATCTATTCCAGTATTATTTTACTTGTTTACTTTAAGTTAAATTAAATTGATGTCTTATATGTATTTATTTTTTCAAGGATCTTCTGGCCGGTGTGGTGACATCCCAGGTCCTTGATGATCTTCTTCAGCGGTGGCTGGTCCTTGATATGTAACAATGTGTGTGAGCGCCATTCAGTATAGTAGTGCTCTGATTTTATTTCAGATTTGAAATCTTCTATTAATCAATGTTCACATGAAAAAAAAGAAAACTAATGCAGCTACCATACCTAAGCACTAGTAAGCTACAATATATTACATTTTTGTTCTGGGATCTAGTTGCATTCCATTTAAATTCGGCCCAAGGGTCATAAAGAAGGTGTAAGAGATCCTCACACACCCTAACATCACTAGTCTGGCATGTCTGTCTGTATGTGAAATAAAAACAGACATCATTTTTTTCATTTTTCTAGATCCTGTATTTGAGAACTACCGTATACTCGAGTATAAGTCGAGTTTTTTAGCACATTTTTTTGTGCTGAAAGTGCCCCCCTCGGCTTATACTCGAGTCAAGCACTTTTCTGCAGCAAAAAATGTAATTTTCTGAACTGACTTTGGGGCCCCATATCTCGGGGGCCACTTGGTGCTTTGGTGTGCAAACCCAGTGGAACTAGCACCACAACCTATCCAAAGCTGGGGTTCCTAGCATCAAGTGGCCTCGAGATACAAGGCCCCAAAATCGGTTCAGAAAATGTCATTCTCTGCTGCAGAAAAGTGCTTGACATTTTCTGAACCGATATTTGGGGTCTTGTATCTCGGGGTCACTTGCTGCTAGGAACCCCAGCTTTGGATATGTTATGGTGCTAGTTCCACTGGGTTGGTACACCAAATTTGTGGTTTCTAGCACTAAGTGGCCCTGAGATACGGGGCCCCAAAATCAGTCAACTGTGTCCATCTGCAGCAATGTCATTTTGGGACCCTTTGGGCGACCTTATGACCTTATGCCGAATACTTGATTAAAGATTGCAAATTAAAAATTGGTAAACAATAATAACTTAATTAGTAATAATTGATAATTAACATACTTGCTCAGGCTCGTGATGACATGCCTATGTAACAAAGGAGAGCCTGGACCCCATATTGGGCATATCTCTTAAGGGTAGTAGTTCGATCCAAAAGGATCGGGAAGGGATAAACCAGGATTTTAAGCCCAGTACACAATGGGATGGGAGGGGAGGGAGTCAGAAGGGTGCAAGACTTTAACAAACAGGGGGTCATGGTGGGAATAGCAGGACTAGACCAGGCTAGCCAAATTGACAGAAGCCCAAACGAGGTTAGACTACAATATGCAGTTCTATCCCTTCGTTGAGGCCTTGAGGGACCAGGGATCAACCCCAAATTTTGGCTGCAGCTAGGGGGCATCTAGGAACCCTTAGCTACCGAGTTTGAAGTTCGGGGGACCTATGTCTGCAAGTGGGCACAGTGAGGTATGCAAATGGGCACAGTGGGGCTGCAAATGGGCACAGTGAGGCTGCAAATGGGCATTGTTGACCCTCTTTTCTACTTACAGTAGCTGCGCTTTTCTCACCCTAGGCTTATACTCGGGTCAATAAGTTTTCCCAGTTTTTTGTGGTAAAATTAGGTGCCTCGGCTTATATTCGGGTCGACTTATACACGAGTATATACTGTAATTGATATTTTTGTTACCACCCAGGATGAGAGGGGTTTTCTTTCACCTGCTGAAAAGTTTTGCCTATCAGTATCACAATTAACTTTGCTCACGAGCCCATTCCCATCAGGTGTGGTAGGACTGCGTTGGGCA
The DNA here is from genome assembly GCA_037952925.1 of Lithobates clamitans. Classification (NCBI taxonomy): domain Eukaryota; kingdom Metazoa; phylum Chordata; class Amphibia; order Anura; family Ranidae; genus Lithobates; species Lithobates clamitans. The sequence goes on along the minus strand of JBBGZY010002136.1, from coordinate 153,136 downwards.
GCTATTATTATTATTATAATATAAGGTTTACATAGTGCCAACAGTTTAGGCAGTGGTTTAAAACTTGAGGACAGACAGAACAGTTACGATACAATTCAATACAGGAGAAATCAGAGGGTCCTGCTTGTTAGAGCTTACAATTTGGAAGAGGGGATCAAGTGATACAAAAAGGTAATGACTGTGGGGGATGAGCTGATGGAGAAAATAAAATTACAGTTGTTAGGTTGAGGGCAAGATAGGCTTCTCTGAAGAGATGGGTTTTCAGGGATGGTCTAAAAGTGGACAGAGTGGGAGATGACCTAACAGATTGGGGTAGAGAGTTCCAGAGGATGGGAGAGGCGCAGGAGAAGTCCTGGAGATGAGGTCCAGGAGGTGACAAGGGTGGTAAAGAGCAGGAAGTCTTGGGAGGAACAAAGAGAGCAATTTGGTTGGTATTTTTAGACTAGGTTAGTGATGTAGCTTAAGGTCGAGTTTTGGATGGCTTTGTAAGTTGTTGTTAGTATTTTGAATTGAATTAGTTGGGTGAGCGGAATCCAATGGAGGGATTGGCAGAGAGGGTTGAAGGACACTGAATGGTTGGTAAGCTGGATGAGTCTGGCAGCAGCAATCATGAAGGACTGAAGGGGGAAAAGCCTATGTAAAGGTAAACCGATGAAGAGGGAGTTGCAGTAGTCAAGGCGCGAGATTAAGAGCTTTGTGGTGTCATTGGTTAGGAAGGGGCATATTTTGCGGATGTTGCGGAGGTTGAGGTGTCAAGATTTGGGCAGTGATTGGATGTGATGCCAAAAGGAGAGTTTGGAGTCCAGGATTACACCTAGAACCCTCGCATTGGTGGGACGGGTTAATAGCTGCGCCAACGTTCTTGCAAGAGAAGTCAAGGAAAGGGGCACATGGGGAAAAAATTTTTATGAGCTTGGTTTTGGATAGATTTGGTTTAGGGAAGTGGTGTGACATCCATTCTTAAATGCCTGTTAGCAGGGGCGTTGCTAGGGGGTGGCTTTTGGGGCTATAGCCCCGAATCTGAGGCCAATAGCCCTGAGACTCTGCAGGGGTCCCCAAGGGGAGGGGAGGCTCTCTGGGGACCCTTATGTAAGTGGGGGGCTCTCTGGGGACCCTGATGTAAGGGAGAGGCTCACTGGGGACCCTGATTTTAAGACCTAGGCTCTCTAGGGACCCAGATTTAAGGGGGAGGCTCTCTGGGGACCCTAATGTAAGGGGGCCTCTCTGGGAACCCTGATGTAAGTGGGGGGCCCTCTGGGTACCCTGATGGATGGGGGAGGCTCTCTGAGGACTCTGATGTAAGGAGGAGGATGCCCACCCAAGCGTATGACTTTCTTTACTACGCTATGTGCTCTAGCCCCAGATCTTTTGTAGACCTAGCAACGCCCCTGCCTGTTAGTAAATACGTGATGCGTGAGGAGACTGATGGAGTGAGTTGAGGGGTAGAGAGATTTGGGTGTCATTGGCGTAGAAATGGTATTTAAAGCCATGGGAGGCTATTAGCTGACCCAAGGAGGAGTTGTAGATCGAAGGAGAGGTCCAAGAACAGAACCTTGGGGGATCCTGACAGAAAAAGGAAAGGGAGAGGAGGAATTAGAATTGTAAGTGACACTGAAGGTGCGGTGGGATAGGTAGGATGAAAACCAGCAAAGGCTATTCCAGCACAGTCCCAATGCAAGATGTAGAAGAATGCCTTGTCTCCTACCTGACGTGCATGTTCAATTTGTTTTTTTGGCGCAGCCTAATGCAAAACAGTCCACTGCCTTGCACCCTGAGAGAGAGAAGCAACAATAACAGGAAGTGGAGAATGCGGGCATCGATACCACTACCTCTCACATGATAAGCAAGCGCTCTACCATTTGAGCTAACCCCCCTGCTTGGGATGTTGAAGTCTCAGTCTGAAGCCTGCAGAGGCGAGTGGGCTGAATCTGAGAAATTTCTACATCATCTTACCCTTTTCAGATCTAAACACTCAAGGGTCTTGAGGAAAATTCCATAGGGGCAGCTGTGTTTGGTTAAGAATTCTGAAGAATATAGTTCTACACGAGTACAGAATTCAACAGCCCATCATAGAAAAAGGACAAAAGCAGAAACAGGCTTGCTATGTGCTGTCATGTATGCTAAGTAAGCAACCTAATATTTTAAAAATACTGAAGACTATAGCTCTACATGAGTAGAGAAATTAACAGTCCAGCATGAAAAGAGGACAAAAACAGAGAGAGACTTGTGGTGGTCTGTGATGTATGCCAAGCAAATGCTCTACTGTTTTCCATAGGGTATATTTTACCCCCAAAAAACTGCACAGGATTTTCCCTTCACGCCCATCCAAATGTTGGCCTTGCCCAGAGGAACCAGCCACATTTATACATGTTTTTTGGAAATGCCCAGTTATTAGACCCTTTTGGGCTCATGTCTCTAAATGTATTTGTTCCGTCACAACTGTTTCAGTGCCCTTATCAATTGATATCTGTATACTGGGCCTTGTTCATTTGCTGGCCATGTCCAGAGCAATGAGAACTCTGTTGGGACTATTATTGTTCTACGCTCGTAAGTGTATTCTCCTTGAATGGAAATCCCCCCCCCTCCTACATCTGATTTCTGGAAGTCCATAGTTAATAAAATTGTACCACTGTATAAATCAAGAGGCTGCCCTAACACATTCTCCAAGGTCTGGGATGTTTGGGCTCCCTTTGGAGAGTAAGGTTTACCTTGTTATATCACACAACCCCACAGAAATCTCTGTGGCTTCCATTCCCATGTCCCCCTTGCACTTCTGGTAGTATTTCGTTGGGAGTGGTTATGGCTAATTTTCAGACCACTGTAGGATAAATCCTCTTTGCATGTTATTTATGGTGCCTTCAGTGGAGTAAATTAATTTGCCCCAGGGCATTGGTTGCTATTTTAAGAGTGTTAAGTTGTTTTGTTAGGTCATATTGTGTTTGTTTAAGCCTGGGTATGGTCAATAGGCTTTGTTTTTTATAACGATACCTTTTGAAATCCAATAAAAAATAATTTACAAAAAAACACTTGTAGAATGCGGGCATCGATCCCGCTACCTCTCACATGCTAAGCGAGCGTTCTACCATTTGAGCTAATTCCCCTGACTACTAATGGTGAAAAGTTTGTAGGGAACCAACAGGGGGCAGTGTGCTAAATATGAGAAGGTTTTAGGTCTGAGCACACAAGGGTCTGGGTGAAAATACCATAGAAGATATTGTGTTTAGCTAAGAATAATGAAGAAGTTATGTATCTCACTTGGTTTGTCAAGTAAAAAGAAAATGCTTCAACTCAGTAATGCGAGATAAACTTCCAGAACTACCACTTCTATTATCACTTGAAACTGTCCTAAAGCCAGAAGGTCCACTCAACGTACCATCTGAAGATATTATAACTGCTGTTGGGCTCAGCAGATGTTTTACAATAGTTTTGTAAAGCCAGTAGAAGGAGCTGTGAGCTCCGAGCGTGTAGCCTATTACTTTGACAGCCTCTGTATCGACTGCCGCCCCTTTCCGGTGATGTCACTTCCACAGTCCACGCTGGTTAGCGTGGAGATCGCCGCATCTCTGGACGGAAAGGTGTCCCACTAAGAAACCTGGAGAGGGCAGTGTGCTGAATCAGGGACATTTCTACATCATCTGACCCTTTTCAGATCTAAACACTCAGGGGTCTTGGGGAAAATCCCATAGCGGCAACTGTGCTTGGTTAAGAATGCTGAAGAATATAGTTCTACATGAGTACAGAAATAAATCAACTGGGACTGTTAGAGTTCTACGCTCGTAAGTCTATTCTCCTTGAATGGAAATCCCCTCAGGCTCCTACATCTGATTTCTGGAAGTCCATAAACAATAAAATGGTACCACTGTATAAATATACAGATGCCCTAATACGTATTTCAAGGTCTGGGATGGTTGGACTGAATCCATGGTGACGATGGCTTCCATAGCCATGTCCCCCTAGCACTTCTAGTAGTATTTCCTTGGGAGTGGTTATGGCTCATTTCAGAGCATTGTAGGATCAATCCTCTTTGTATGTTATTTATGGTGCCTTCAGTGGAGTAAATTAATTTTCCCTAGGGCATTGGTTGCTATTTCAAGTGTGTTAAAGTGTAAGTACCCCCCCCCCCTATCGTTTTCAGCCAAGGAACCTGCCATCTTTGCCCCTGTTTAATCTACAACTGCCTTGATGCTGCACATGTGATCAGTTATGACACCATCCATTGGATGGTTTAACAGTTTGGTTGAGAGCACAACCAATGGGAGTGTCAAATTTCCGGAACGTGCCGGAACGTAACTGTTTTATGGATGGGTTTACTTCCACTTTAAGTTCTTTTGTTAGGTCATATTGTGTTTGCTTAAGCCTGGGTATGGCCAATAGGCTTTGTTTTTTATAACTATACCTTTTGAAATGCAATAAAAATTTATTTACAAAAAAAAAAAAAAACTTGGAGAATGCGGGCATCGATCCCGCTACCTCTCACATGCTAAGCGAGCGCTCTACCATTTGAGCTAATTCCCCTGAATGTCAATGTTGAAAACTTTACAGGGAACCAACAGGGAACCAACAGGGGGCAGTGTGCGCAACCTGAGAAGGTTTTGGGCCTCAGAAGGGCCAGAGTAAAAATGTCATAGAAGGTATTGTGTTCAGCTAAGAATAATGGAGAACATAGCTCTACATGAATAGAGAAATCAACCGCCCAGCATAAAAAGAAGACAAAAACAGAGACAGCCTTGTTACACGCACTGTAATCTCAATAATTATTATTTTTTTCTTTTGTTGAGCAATCTGTTTTTCTTTTAGGTCTGAAGTTATGTATCTCACTTGGTTTGTCAAGTAAAAAGAAAATGCTCCACCTCAGCCATGAGAGATAAACTTCCAGAAGTACAACTTCTACCATCACTTGAAACTGTCCTATAGCCAGAAGGTCTACTCAACGTACCATCTGAGGATATTATAACTGCTGTTGGAAGGAGCTGTGAGCTCCGAGCGCGTAGCCTATTACTTTGACAGCCTCAGTCCCGACTGCTGCCCCTTTCCGGTGACGTCACTTCCAGGGTCCACACCGGTTATCGTGGAGATCTTTGCATTTATGGACAGAAAGGTGTCCCAGCCTGGTTACAGCTCATTCCAGCCCTTTGGACTGCTTGTGAAATCCTGCAGGAAGGTGGAGGATAGCAAGACTGCTTTTTGTAAGTGTTCTTATGCCTGTGCAATAAATGCTGGAATTTTAAATACTACACTTAGGTGGCACTTCCCCTTCTCTCCTTTTCTACAATACTTTTGTGATGAAAATATATAATTATCTTTATGATGGTTCACCCATCCCTTTTTGAAAGTCATGCTAGGGCCCACACAGGAAGGTTCCATAGTGTAGCGGTTATCACGTCTGCTTTACACGCAGAAGGTCCTGGGTTCGAGCCCCAGTGGAACCAGTAAGTTTTTGAAACCCCCAATTTTATTTTTATTGACTGCTCTTTTTATTTACAAAGTCCAAATAAATTACTTTTACAACTATTCCAGATCCAACTTCAATTCCCTTTGGAGAGTAAAGTTTACCTTGTTAGATCACACAGCCCAACACAAGTCTCTGTGGCGCAATCGGTTAGCGCGTTCGGCTGTTAACTGAAAGGTTGGTGGTTCAAGCCCACCCAGGGATGGGAAACTTTTGCTTCACTGTACCTTGCAAAAGTGTATAATTGTATTTCAGGGGAAATTTCTCTAATATTAAAGCGTTTTTTCCATCATCTATTGAAACATTTAAATTCAGCAGCAACAAAACCTGCAGCTGCTGAATTTTAATAAACAGACGCTGACCTGTCCCAGGATCCAGCACCGTCCTCACCCAGCCAGTTTCTTCACCGGACTTCGGTCCCCGTCACCGGCATATTAAAGTGTTACTAAACCCAGGAAACTAGAAGCTGATTGGTTACTATGCACAGCTGCACCAGATTCTGTGTGCCCCAGTCTTAGTAAATCTCCCCCCCCCAATGATTGATAGTGAATGAATGAAGCAACTGTGAGCAAGTACACAGCCGTGCCAATTTTAAATGTGATGGCGACTTCAGGGGTCAAAGCAAATTCTCTGTTTTCGTCTTCCTTACATGCTGAGTTGTTGATTTCTCTACTGATGTAAAGCTACACTCCTTGGCGTTCTTTAGCCAAACCCAGTATCCCCTATGCATATGGCATTTTCATCAAGATTCTGTTCAGGTCTAAAAGGGGTAAGATCAGCATACTGCCCTCTGCTGGTTTTCTGATAAGTCAGCACACTGCCCTCTGCTGGTTTCTTGTTATGTGTTGGCCCACATCCACCAGGGGAATTAGCTCAAATGGTAGAGCGCTCGCTTAGCATGTGAGAGGTAGCGGGATCGATGCCCGCATTCTCCACTTTTTTTTTTTATGGAAATATCATTGCTTCTCTAAAACAAAGATTGTTTATACACTAATACAGTAGACAGTAAGTTTCAACAGCTTGTCCTCTTTTCATGCTGTGCTCTTGATTTCTCTGGGGGGGGGGGGAGGAGGGTGGTTGATCCTTTGTGTAGCACCCTGGAGTTTAGGCAGGGTTGCTCCTCACAAATTTGCTTGCCAGGAGTAGTTATCCTGGTGGACCATCCGCCTTATTACCAAGGACCACAGTGAGTAACTGAAGCAAGTACTGGAAACACATTCTCACCGAACGGGCACAGTGGAGAATCAGGAAACTTCAGGTGGTGATCAAGTCAGGAACCCAGCCAGTGTAGGCTACGCTTGCAGAGCAGCCTTGGGTGCCAAGCCAGGGACCGAGCAGGCCAGTGGGGTGAAGCTTGAGAAGTATCTGGAGTGCCAAGCTAGGGACCAGGGGCGGACTGACCATTCGGTCACTCGGTCGCCGACCGAGGGCCCGACGTCAGGGGGGGCCCCATGAGCTGCTCAGTCAGCAGCAGAAAAAAGCCGCCCGCCACACTGCACGAAAACCCCATCCTCCCAGACGTCGCGGCCAGCCCGCTGCCCGAGCAGACCTCGGTTTAGGATGAGAGAGGCTCTGTCAGCAGGGAGGGGCGGGGCAGGGAGCTCCACTGACGCTCTGACCCTGCCCAGCCCCGCCCCTCCTCATGTAGTCTGAGTCTCTATAGAGCGTCTCTCCTGAACTTCTGAGAGCTCCGCTCTGGACTACGAAAGCTCCGCCCCCTACCGGAGAAAGCTCCGCCCCCTACCGGAGAAAGCTCCGCCCCCTACCGGAGAAAGCGGGAGGTGAGCCCGACTGGTCAGGTAGGTCCTTCTGCCTACCATATATACCCGGCCTGTAGACCCCTTTTTTTTTGCTAAACCATCCCTGGAAATGTTGTTTATCCCCCTGTATAGCTGTGCATTGCTGAAACTTTACATTTTAAAACTGGCTACCTGGTCATCTCCTGTAGTCGCATCCCCAGTCTGGTTACTTCCTGTAGTCACATTCGCAGTCTGGTTATTTCCTGTAGTCACATTCGCAGTCTGGTTATTTTCTGTAGTCGCATTCGCGGTCTGGGTATCTCCTGTAGTCGCATTCGCAGTCTCTGGTCATCTCGCAGTCTGGTTATTTTCTGTAGTCGCATTCGCGGTCTGGGTATCTCCTGTAGTCGCATTCGCAGTCTCTGGTTATCTCCTGTAGTCGCATTCGCAGTCTCTGGTTATCTCCTGTAGTTGCATTCGCAGTCTGGTCATCTCCTGTAGTCGCATTCGCAGTCTGGTTATTTTCTGTAGTCGCATTTGCAGTCTGGTTATTTTCTGTAGTCGCATTCGCAGTCTGGTTATCTCCTGTAGTCGCATTCGCAGTCTGGTTACTTCCTGAAGTCGCATTCGCAGTCTCTGGTTATTTCCTGTAGTCGCATTCGCAGTCTGGTTATCTCCTGTAGTCGCATTCGCAGTCTGGTTACTTCCTGTAGTCGCATCCCCAGTCTGGTTACTTCCTGTAGTCGCATTCGCAGTCTGGTTATTTCCTGTAGTCGCATTCGCAGTCTGGTTATTTCCTGTAGTCGCATTCGCAGTCTGGTTATTTCCTGTAGTCGCATTCGCAGTCTGGTTATTTTCTGTAGTCGCATTCGCGGTCTGGGTATCTCCTGTAGTCGCATTCGCAGTCTCTGGTCATCTCGCAGTCTGGTTATTTTCTGTAGTCGCATTCGCGGTCTGGGTATCTCCTGTAGTCGCATTCGCAGTCTCTGGTTATCTCCTGTAGTCGCATTCGCAGTCTCTGGTTATCTCCTGTAGTCGCATTGGCAGTCTGGTCATCTCCTGTAGTCGCATTCGCAGTCTGGTCATCTCCTGTAGTCGCATTGGCAGTCTGGTCATCTCCTGTAGTCGCATTCGCAGTCTGGTTATCTCCTGTAGTCGCATTCGCAGTCTGGTTATTTTCTGTAGTTGCATTCGCAGTTTGGTTATTTTCTGTAGTTGCATTCGCAGTCTGGTTATTTTCTGTAGTCGCATTCGCAGTCTGGTTATCTCCTGTAGTCGCATTCGCAGTCTGGTTATCTCCTGTAGTCGCATTCGCAGTCTGGTTACTTCCTGAAGTCGCATTCGCAATCTCTGGTTATTTCCTGTAGTCACATTCCCAGTCTGGTCATCTCCTGTAGTCGCATTCGCAGTCTGGTTATCTCCTGTAGTCGCATTCGCAGTCTCTGGTCGTCTCCTGTAGTCGCATTCGCAGTCTGGTCATCTCCTGTAGTCGCATTCGCAGTCTGGTCATCTGTAGTCGCATTCACAGTCTGGTTATCTCCTGTAGTCGCATTCGCAGTCTGGTTACTTCCTGTAGTCGCATTCGCAGTCTGGTTATCTCCTGTAGTCGCATTCGCAGTCTGGTTATTTCCTGTAGTCGCATTCGCAGTCTGGTTATCTCCTGTAGTCGCATTCGCAGTCTGGTTACTTCCTGTAGTCACATTCGCAGTCTGGTCATCTCCTGTAGTCGCATTCACAGTCTGGTTATCTCCTGTAGTCGCATCCCCAGTCTCTGGTTATCTCCTGTTGTCGCATTCGCAGTCTCTGGTTATCTCCTATAGTCGCATTCGCAGTCTCTGGTTATCTCCTGTAGTCGCATTCGCAGTCTCTGGTTATCTCCTGTAGTCGCCTTCGCAGTCTCTGGTTATTTCCTGTAGTCACATTCGCAGTCTGGTTATCTCCTGTAGTCGCATCCCCAGTCTCTGGTTATCTCCTGTAGTCGCATCCCCAGTCTCTGGTTATCTCCTGTAGTCGCATTCGCAGTCTCTGGTTATCTCCTGTAGTCGCATTCGCAGTCTCTGGTTATCTTCTGTAGTCGCATTCGCAGTCTGGTCATCTCCTGTAGTCGCATTTGCAGTCTGGTTATTTCCCGTAGACCCATTCGCAGTATGGTTATTTTCGTGTAGTTGCATTCACAGTCTGGTTATTTCCTGTAGTCGCATTCGCAGTCTGGTCATCTCCTGTAGTCGCATTCGCAGTCTCTGGTTATTTCCTGTAGTTGCATTCGCAGTCTGGTTATTTCCTGTAGTTGCATTCGCAGTCTGGTCATCACCTATAGTCGCATTCGCAGTCTGGTTATTTCCTGTAGTCGCATTCACAGTCTATGGTTATCTCCTGTAGTCGCATTCGCAGTCTCTGGTTATTTAATGTAGTCGCATTCGCAGTCTCTGGTTATCTCCTGTAGTCGCATTCGCAGTCTCTGGTTATCTCCTGTAGTCATTTATGATATCTATGGCTATGCATATTTATTAAATCCATATTGAGCACTATATATGATTGACTGTTTGCTTCTGCTTAGGCCTGGCAAACACGCACAATCGTACATGATGATGACTTCATCATCATGTGCGTGATTGTGATTGTGCGTGTGTGCCAAGCAGAAGCAGCCAATCAAATATAGTGCTCAATATGGATTAAATAAATTGTTGGAAGAATGTTCCTTACATTGGTGGTCAGTGAGAAGAATGTTCCTTACATTGGTGATCAGTGGGAAGAATGCTCCTTACATTGGTGATCAGTGGGAAGAATGTTCCTTACATTGGTGATCAGTGAGAAGAATGTTCCTTACATTGGTGATCAGTGGGAAGAATGCTCCTTACATTGGTGATCAGTGAGAAGAATGTTCCTTACATTGGTGATCAGTGAGAAGAATGTTCCTTACATTAGTGGTCAGTGGGAAGAATGCTCCTTACATTGGTGATCAGTGAGAAGAATGTTCCTTACATTGGTGGTCAGTGGGAAGAATGTTTCTTACATTGGTGATCAGTGAGAAGAATGTTCCTTACATTGGTGGTCAGTGGGAAGAATGCTCCTTACATTGGTGATCAGTGGGAAGAATGTTTCTTACATTGGTGATCAGTGAGAAGAATGTTCCTTACATTGGTGGTCAGTGGGAAGAATGCTCCTTACATTGGTGATCAGTGGGAAGAATGTTTCTTACATTGGTGATCAGTGGGAAGAATGCTCCTTACATTGGTGGTCAGTGGGAAGAATGTTCCTTACATTGGTGATCAGTGGGAAGAATGTTCCTTACATTGGTGATCAGTGAGAAGAATGTTCCTTACATTGGTGGTCAGTGGGAAGAATGCTCCTTACATTGGTGGTCAGTGGGAAGAATGCTCCTTACATTGGTGGTCAGTGGGAAGAATGTTCCTTACATTGGTGATCAGTGGGAAGAATGCTCCTTACATTGGTGGTCAGTGGGAAGAATGTTCCTTACATTGGTGATCAGTGGGAAGAATGTTCCTTACATTGGTGGTCAGTGGGAAGAATGTTCCTTACATTGGTGGTCAGTGGGAAGAATGTTCCTTACATTGGTGGTCAGTGAGAAGAATGCTCCTTACATTGGTGATCAGTGGGAAGAATGTTCCTTACATTGGTGGTCAGTGGGAAGAATGTTCCTTACATTGGTGATCAGTGAAAATTATATAAAGTTAATAAAAATAATTTTAAAAAAATGTAAAGCACCCCCATGATCCCCACACATGCTCTATATGAAAAGTTTTATGTAGGATGAGCACATGTATGTAAACATGTGTCTATAGACGCAAATGCTGGACACGGGAGCGCACCTGCAAGGTAAACACCCCCCCCCCCCACAGGAGAGCGCTTCTCCTAGGGAGTTATCTGATGTGGGGAGGAGCCGCGAGAGCCACCCCCAGATGTCGAGGTTCGGGGCCACTCTGTGCGAAACGAACTGCACAGTGGAGGTAAGTATGATATGTTTGTTATTTAAAAAAAAAACAAAAAAAACGAGCCTTTACAATCACTTTGATTTTGGAAAGTTACCGTTGTTGCACTTTCTTTAATGTAATTCTGTGAAGAACGCATGTAGTGTGGGCAGTGCAAAATGTAGGTGGGGATTTGTGTGGGTGTGGCTTGAGTGTGGGTGGGAACACATGAGCGGGGACAGGGGGCCCCAGGATCTCCTATTGCCCGGGGGCCCCATGAGTTGTCAGTCCGCCCCTGCTAGGGACTCAGTGAGGCGGGGGTGACGCTTGAGGAAGATACCACTGTGAAGATTGCAGGAGCTCAAGGGATTCAGTGGCAGTGAATCAGCAGGTCTAGTGAGAGACCGGAGCTCAGTGTGCTGATGAAACTACAAGGAGAAGTTGTAGCGAAAGTGAAGGAACTGTTATGCTTTGCGTTAGGAACGGTTAAAGACTGTTGCCATAGGAGACAGCATTCCTGCACATGCAGAATCTCACTGGAGGCCTTTCCCTGCACGGCTGTCTACTTAAGGGTGTCCTGGGCCTAACCCTCTTTCCCCCAAAAAAAAGTTTGTAAGAGAAATAAACATTTCTTTTGCATTCAAGAATTGTCTGGCACCCAATAACTTCACCCACCTTGCACCCACTATGCCTTACAACCCACCATATACAGAAGGATGTCGGCTATCTCTGGCCCTCGAGGTTTCCATTAGACTGAAGGAGGCCAGAGACCTTGCTACAATTACAACATGTTTCATGTTACACGCTTGTGTAACATGTTGTTAAAGTACAGCCGTGGCCAAAAGTTGAGAATGACACAAATTACATTTTAACAAGTCTGCTGCTTTGGTGTTTTTAGGTCTTTTTGTCAGATGTTACTATGGTATACTGAAGTATAATTACAAGCATTTCATAAGTTTGAAAGGCTTTTATTGACAATGACATGAAGTTTATGCAAAGAGTCAATATTTGCAGTGGTGACCCTTCTTTTTCAAGGCCTTGCCCTGGCATGTTTTCAATCAACTTCTGGGCCACATCCTGACTGATGGAAGCCCATTCTTGCATAATCAATGCTTGGAGTTTGTGGGGGGTTTTTTAGTTCACCTATCCCTTGAGGGAGGATTGATCACAATTTCTCAATGGGATTAAGGTCTGGGGAGTTTCCTGCCAATGGACCAAAAATGTCCATGTTTTGTTCCCCAAGCCACTCAGTTATCACTTTTGCCTTATGGCAAGGTGCCTCATCATGCTGGAAAAGGCATTGTTCCTCTCCAAACTGTTCTTGGATGGTTGGGAGAAGTTGCTCTCGGAGGATGTTCTTAAACCATTTTCTAGTCATGGCTGTGTTCTTAGACAGAATTGTGAGTGAGCCCACATCCTTGACTGAGAAACCCCACATATGAATGCTCTCAGGATGCTTTACTGTTGGCATGACACAGGACTGATGGTAGCGCTCACCTTTTCTTCTCCGGACAAGTTTTTTTGTTGAATATTTGTTGAATATTTTTTTTATGGGATTAAGTTCATTTTCATGGCAAAGAGGGGCATTGCAATTCATCTAATCACTCTTTATAACATTCTGGAGCATATGCAAATTGCCACTATAAAAACTGAGGCAGCAGACTTTGTGAAAATTAATATTTGTGTCATTCTCAAAACTTCTGGTCATAGCTGTAAACTTTCCCTTTAATCACTTTAAGACCACCCACCCCACACGTCGTTTCATACAATAGATAATGTGGGCCGGATGGACTCGATGTAAACAAGGCAGATCCTTGTTCTGACAGGGGAGAACATGGAGATATGCTGTTCCTAGTGATCAGGAACAGCAATCTGTGTTGTCCCAGTGATCTCTCTCTTTATTTTTATAGCACTGATCACTGTATTGATGTCACTGGTCACCAAAAAGTGACACTTGGGGTCAGATTTGTCCACCGCAATGTCACAGTCCCACTATAAATAAATTAAAAGTCCATTAAGCTATCCCCCATTTTGTAGGCACTATAACTTTTGCACAAATCAATCAATATATGCTTATTGCAATATTTTTTACCAAAAATAGATGTTGGCCTAAATTGATGAATAAATTAGTTTATTTTATATGTTTTATGGCAGAAATAAAATATTTTTTTCCAAATTTTTATTTTTTATTTTTTTTTGTGCTATAAACAAAAAAGACCAGACGAAGAAGAGATCAAAAACCACCAAAAGGAAGTTCTATTTGTGGGGGGAAAAAGGACATAGATTATATTAGGGTACAACGTCGCATGACCGTGCAATTGTCGTCAGGTAAAGTAATGCAGTGCCATATCTAAAAAAAAAAAAAATAAAAAAAAAATGGGCCGTTAGGAAGGGGGGGGGGGGGGGTGGTAAAACCTTTGAGGCTGAATCAGTTAATAGAATCACAACAGAATGCACTAAGGGACCCAGGTTTAATGAAGACTAGCACCTCCGGATGCAACTAAAGCAGCTGATCGAAGGGAAGTTTTCCCAACAGCCCTGTTGGACAGAAATTGATCAGGATTGGCCATTGCTGGATTGAAATTCAAAGGGTCCGTGCTAATCCAACTGTGGCCAGATCCCTTAATGCATTCTGTTGTGATTTGATTACCATTAAAAGTAGTATTAAACCCCAAAAGCAAACATTATATTGGAGTTTACCAATCCTTAGATGTGATGGCTGCATTCATTTTCTTTCTTCTATTGTTACCTGGTGATCCATCCAGAAAGTCAGATTTTTTTTTTTTTTAAACACTCACACTCAAAAGGCGAGTTCACCAAGTGAAAACTGCCAAATAAAGAAAACAAATGCAGCCACCGCATCAGGTAAGCTGCAATTAAAAACATGGTTTTGTTTTTACCACTTTAACTTCTGAAGGCGGCTTCTCTTCCCTCAAAATGTGTTGACCATATTTAATGCTCTTAAAGTGGAGTTCCACCCCCCAAGAAAAAAAAAAAAAAAAAAAAAAGAGAAAATTTTTTACTCACCTCCAAATGCCTGTTGCTAGGGGGTCCCTCGTAGTCTGCCTCCTTCAACTTCTCTCGGCGCAGGAAGGGAGATCAACTCTGCCCTCTCCCGCTTGTCAATCATCTGGGACACATCACAGGTCCCAGATGATTGTGCGGCCAATCACAGCACGCGGGGCCGCTCGCGCATGCACAGTGGGTGCCCAGCTGTGAAGCCACAGCCGGGCACCCACAGTTACAGTTACAATGCCGGCACCGCCGAGTGGAGGGGGGAGACGAGCGGGGCTTCGACTCCCCGCATTGCTGGACCCTGGGACAGGTAAGTGTCTGATTATTGAAAGTCAGCAGCTTTTAAAGCGAATCTCCGCTATATAATTTTTTTTTTTTTTTTAATTGCACTTGGACATTATAAGCTGCACTGAATAAATACAGCTGGATTAAAAACCGTCTGTCTTCATTTCAGGCTGCAAAGCAACAACATGTGATTTTAAGGGGGATCCTTTTCTATTCCCACTGTATGCATTACCTTTCATTGCAATCACAGTACACCCCCTGAACACTGCTTAAACCTGCAAAACTGAGCACCATGTAGAGTTTACATTGTTACAGCTGGCTAACATTTTAGCCAGCTGTAACAGTACAGAAATATATTTCTTCAAATTGTTCCCCTCTCCATTTAAAAAAAAAAAAAAAAAAAAAAAAAAAAAAAGTGGAACAATTCTTAAATCAGTTAATTTCATCTTGTGTACAGCAGCACTCATTCAGAGCAGTACAATTATGATGCTGCACTGTATCGATATATACAATGGCTTCTGGGTATTTAATTGTTGTGCTAGCAGTGTACATATACTTTAAAAGCTGGGGTCTCGACCCTCCACCACCCAACCCCCCCCTCCACCACCCAACCCCACCCCCCAAGTAGGTGCAGGTACTCTTCCTTTGCGAGTCACCCCTCCTCTTCACCCCCTACCCACCTCCAATCATCATCTCTTGGTTCCACCTCCCAGTACTGGCCCCTAGAGTATTGTAAGGGGGGGATATAGGGACCAGTGCTGGGACAAGGTCATCTAGAGCCCACGAAGAACATGCCAAACTGTGCCTCTCCAAAGATGTATGAGCATTACGGGTCAGCACCCCCCCCTTAACAAAATTGGGTTAATTTGCATGCTTGTTGCCCCCCAAGCATAAAATTCCTCCTCCTGGTATAAATCCAACCCTGCTGAACCCCCCCCCCCCAGCACAAATTTTTCACCCCCAAATCCCCCAGCACAAATGTACACCCCCCCCCCAAAAAAAAGTCACCCCTTTAAGCACAAGTACTCTACCCCTCAAATTTCAACTTGGAGTACATAGCTCCTCCCCCATTCTAAATCAATCCCGCTGCATGAACCCCCCCCCCCCCCCTCAAAATCAAGCCTCCTGGCACAAATCTTTCCCTCCCAAATCTCAAATTTTCCCTCCTAGGACAAATATCCCACAAGCATATTGCAGCTCCACCGCAAGGGTAGTTCTGACATCTCTTGACCTTGGATTTAACCCTTCCCTAGTTTGGACTATACATAAAGTTTTTTTTGGAGCAGTAATAAGCATATAGAGTGTTGGGGTATTTGCTTTTACATGCAAAATGACATTTTATACCCAGAAGTTTGTTTTAAGTTGTGTAAAAATGGAGTGTAAAAAAAAAAAATTAAATAAAAAACCACGACAAAGCTTAAACTTTACAGTTTTTATCGCTTTCAGTCTTGTAGCAAAATACACACGACATATCTCATGTTTACCAACTGGCAGGGTTTCCACTTGCCAATCCGTACGAAGAAAGGACAGGAGAGGGAGAATACACACAGCTATTACACACCCCAACGTGGGAAGACATTGTACAAAGTAGCTGAACTAAATACTGCCAGAGCCCTTCTTGCAGGCTGTATAAAAAGAAAAACCCAAGCAAGAAAACAGGTTTACCAGAAACCTATTCAAGTCTGACTTGTACATCTACAAAGCTACAACAGTCTGCTGAATCCCAATGGATGCCGTCCAGTGAAGCCATATGCTCTAGGCCTTGCCCTGAAGACATTTGTGTTGGGAAATTTTTTTGGACCGGTTTTGCTGAAGTAGCAGCAGTGCATACAGTCTAAAGTGGATTCCATGTCAACTAATTACACACACAGCCTCACTATAAAAAGAAAAAACCCCATATGGCCATTTAGTTCTTTAATAGTAGATGCTCTTTGAGTAAGGTCCATTGGTCGGGTTTCCAATTTCCACTTCCTTCTTATAGCAGTTGGTCAGAAGATTGGCCTTTTTGGTCAGCTTTGTCAGGACAGTCAGGAGTCCCCTTAAATGGTGCTGAAATTGGTCCACCAGGTCTCCTGTCTCTTCCTCTGGAGCGTCCTCTGTGTCAGGGCAGAGTTTTTTCACAATTTGATTTTCTGAGTGAGCACCCCACTTCATGTCATGCCTTAGAGATTTCAGGAGAAGGTAGGAGTCGTACAGGTTTCTGTTTTCTACGACTTCTTTGGAATTCATGTTGTCTCCATTTTCCTCCTTGGCAGGGGTTATGTCTTGGAGCATGCTGGGAACCATAATGGTTTCATCCATGATGGTCGTGGCAGTGTTGAATCGGTGGATGGCATCCAGCAGGGAGTGGCGCTGGGGACTGTACTCCGACACCTCCATTGTGTAGCCTTTTCCTCGCTCAGATTAGAACTCTGGGAAAGAAAAAAAAAAAAAAGTCAAGTTGGTTACAGATCAAAAATGTACTTTAACAATTTTTGGCATCTGCACATCTGAGCTTTGTTGCTGCATGCAAAGCAAAAAATGACTCATCAGTATTCTATAAAAAAGGTTGAGAACCACACAGTCTTTACATGATGCCTTCTAAAAGTGCCCCTATTCCCGTAGTGGGAAAAAAAAAAAAAAGTTGCTACTCTGAGATTACAAAATTTGTTTAAATTCTACAGGGGCAGATGGTAATTTTCTATTGATGAATGCACCCCCCCAAAACTACATCTCCCAAGAGCCCTTTACCTAAAACACTGGGCAGGCTCTAGAGCGGGGGTAATAAATTGAATTTTAAAAAGGAGGTCTGGTCGCTAAAATTTTCTGCCAGCCAAGGTCTAAAATTTTAAAGTTTGTGCTAGGACTCAGAAAGATCGTAGTCATTGTATGCATCAAAAATATAGCAGGTTTCCCGATAGATCAGGATTCCCCCATCAGAGTGCATCTATAGATTGGTAGAACCCATGAAAGTGAATTGTGTGCCTGTGCCTGATGGATATGTCCCTGTAGTCAGGCAGGCGCTGGAAAAGTGTGCTGCAGGGGGCAGGAGCTGGGCAGAGACATTTGCTTCAGGTAGCAGGGCACACATGACATCAGTGGTGCTAGCAACCAATGATTTATGAGCAGCAGGCTTCCAATGCTGGAGACTGGTGGGCTGAAGTTACAGACGGCAGCATAGCTTGGTTCGTGTCCAGACTGCAGTCCATTTCAGGACCACTGCTATAGGAGAGTCAAGGCAAGCAGCACTGGTTGAATGGCAAAAACCAATGTATATATGTGAAATGTGACAAAGTGGAGTGTAGTAGTCCTGTATTCCAAGCAGGAGATCTGTAGCCCAACAGGTGTTCTGTAGCCCAACAGGCAAAGCTGAAGTTGGGTATACACTGCTGGCTAAATAAAAAAAAAAAAATTAAAATTAAAAAAAAAAAATCCCCTACTGCGCTATTGTATTCTGTCAGAATACACAAAGACGTTCCAATGGCTGATCGATTGATGGTTTTCCAGCAGGACCAGTCAAACAGGAGCCAGTCTAACAATTGGCTTTGGTTGAACAGACAAGGGCTACACAGATCAAAATTCAGTCAGTTCTTGCTGAACGGGCAAAAATTTCAATACATGTATACCCAGCTTAACATCACTGGTCAGGATATTGGTGCAGGCACATCCCCAGAACTATATCTCCCAAGAGCCCTTTTCCCTACACAGTGGGCAAGCAGCACTGGTTCACTGGGAACGCATGTAGGAGGGGAACAAAGATGGGGTAGGTGGAGTTCTGTATCCCAGTAGACAGGGCTGACAATGCTAGTCAGGATTTTGCTGAAGATAGGTTCACACTGCAAGTTAGGGGGGGGGGGGGGGGGGGGGGCATATTGGTAGGTCAGATTTTTCAAAACTTGTAGCCCATTTCTTCCCACCCGACTTTAATATGACAGATTTTAATCTGAAGACGTGCAAGACTGACAAGTGCATCTGAACTTTAGAAGCCTAGAACATACCTAAATTCTTGGAGTTAACTACTAAAGGTCTTTGGTCTAAAATGTCTGGCTTGACTTGTTTATCATGAAAGACAGCTTGTTTGGGTGTAACCTTTTTTGGCAATCCTACCATGCAGTTAAGATAATGATCATACTGTAGACATTGTTTACGCCAAGCGCCTGGGTCCTTTACAGTAAGAAAATAAACTGGCGATCAATTTTATCTTTAAAGAGAATCTGTACAGTTCGAAAATAATGCCGTTAGGGAATGTAGAAGCTTGTTTAGACATTTGGTGAATGCCTATGCAAATCTGTCATCTGGTTCATGATTCGTAGGTCATTTATGAGAATCAGTCTGAAGAGTTGACATCCCCAACCAGTGGAGACTGGACATCATGAACACTTTAGCAGAAGGTGTGAAATGTTACTATTAGAATGTTCTCTTGGTGACAAAGTTCAACCACTTGTACTGGTATGGTCCCCCTGGGTACAATCAGCCTGCCCATAGATGAATCAAATATTGTCTGGTCCCTGCTAAACCGTCCAAGATCCAAACCATGGCCAGGTTTGTTTGTTTTTGATCCACCAGTGGGCTGGTTTCCACCATCCACAAAAACTGGTGGATTGAATAACCAACCCGCATATTGGAATTGGCCATGCCCCTTAACATTACATTGTCTTTTTTTTTGTGCTGGCCCTGTTCCTCTCCTCCATCCCTACATAACCTTTAAATAGCTTGGGGAGGAAGCAAAGGGAAATACTATAGATGGGACTGCCAACATCTCATCCAAGATGGCAGCACACACCAGCAGTCTCAGAACTTTTAGATGCACAAGGGGGCTTTAACAAAATACAACCCCCCCCCCCCCATATGCACAAGATATATTAAAATGTATCATAATATTCAATTTTATTGATTTGAATGATCTGACAGTTGTCTTTAAAAGCTTTGGAGTAGCACACGATTTCAGAAACACAAAGTCAAAGTCCTATGAGCTCCTGGGTTAATGGCCATACATGGCCAGTTCTCGCCCAATTATGCAAAACCCAAGCCATGGGTGGCATCATTGTTGGTACCACCCAGCACAACAAACTGAGTGGGGGGGGAAAAAAAAAAAAAAAAAAAAAAAAAAAAAAAAAAAACTTAGATGGAAAGAGGTCGACCAAAAAGTGATAGCATCCCATCAGTCACGAGTGGCTGGTTGAATACAATAGCCAGCCATGGAAATTCCTTCACTTTATGAGTCTTGTTAGATTTCTCACTCAATGGCCTAAACAAGAAGTACAACTAAAAGGCAAAAACATTGACTCTGTCCAAGGGGGGTTAGGGGATTTTATTGCCATCTGTGCCCCCCATTAGGAAGATTTGTTGGGTTGGGCCCAAATGGATTGTCTTAATTCGCAAGGATTTCCACACTTCCCCTTTTAGCTATAGGACAGGAAGTCAAAGTACCGTATATACTCGAGTACAAGCTGAGTTATAGAGGCAGAGCCACTTACAGTGTGTGGGGAGGTACTAGAGCTGGCTGGGTGCTTCAGCTTAATACAACACAAGGAAGGCCTCTTTCACACGGGGCAGATCAGTCATGATCCGCCCCGTGAACATCCGCTTGCTCAGCGGGGATAGCTCCGCCGATCCCCGCTGAGCAGGAAGATGACAGGTGCATCGCTGCACGCTGTGCAGCGACGGACCTGTCAGAGCGCCGCTCTCCCCTATGGGGGGATCGGATGATGACGGTCCGTAGTGTCCGTCGTCATCCGATCCGATCCGAAAACGGAGGAAAAAGTAGGTTTTTCCTCCGTTACACTTTTCGGATCGGAGCGGGTCGGATGTCAGCGGACATGTCACCGCTGACATCCGACGCTCCATAGGGATACATGTATGTCCGTTTTTCATTCGAAAACGGAAGGATGAAAACGGACATACGGATCCCTCGTGTGAAAGAGGCCTAAGACATGTGGAAGATTGTGGAACTTCTAGGGAGGAAGGGAGAAGATGGGGCAGTGGAAGGGGGTTTGCATGCAGAGTAGGGTTGCCACCTGTCCAGGATTCACCTGGACAATTCAGGTTTTGAATCATGTGTCCAGGTTTCAGTCCACCTGTAACCCCAGGCACAATATTCAGACAGGAATGTAGTGCCTGAAAGGAGGGTGAAGGGGCACTATGCACGCCACATTACTATTCTCTTTGGCGCGCCCAAAAAGTGTCCCAGGTCTTTTACAATCCTATAGAGTATGCTAAAGAAAAAAAAATTCTTTGTTATGCACCACGAAAGTGTTCAGGTTTGACTTGGAGGGGGAGGGGGGGGGGGGTGTGGCAACCCTAATGCAGAGGCCAGAGCTGAAGAGGGGTGAAAGTGAGATGTGGATTGGGGATGCAGAGGTAAGCAGCTGTGGAAGAAGGCAAAGTGCACCCTGTATGTATGTAGCACAACCCCTAACTCTGCACTCTGTATGCAGAGCACCCATAACTCTGCACAAAGCACACCACTGAACTCTGCAACCCCCCCCCCCCCCAACTCTGCACCATTAGATACACATGTGTGTGGTAAGGGGGTTTTGGAGGGTCATGGTAGAGTTTCTGCACCTAGTTGAGGGAAAAAAAAAAGCCCTGGTCACAATACTAGGTACCAGTGTGCACAGGTTCGCTTACAATACAAGGAAGCTACACATGAAAAACAGTCTTCGTTATTACATAGTTAGTCAGGTTGGAAAAAGACACAAATCCATCCAGTTCAACCATAAAAAAAAAAAAAATAATAATAATAATAATTCTATAGGTGAAGCTTTTACAGGCCAGATGCGATTATGGATTTTTTTTTTGGCTGAAGTCTCTATTCATGTTTTTCCTGTCCTACAACTACCCATCACGTCTCATCACAGCAGGCATGAACACAATACATCTTTTGTTCTGGGGCTGCACGCAAGCCAAAGTTTTGGACAGATGTGCCGATTGGTTGACTGCCTTTGGGCAGGGTCATTAAAACGGAACTTTAGTAATTTTCTCATGTTTACATCTATTAAATCTTCTGCCCTTGTTTTAACTTTGGATAGGAATACATTTTTTTTTTTCCTGCAAGTAAATACCTTATACAGCCCACTTCCTGTTTGTCTGGAAAAAAGCCTAGGCTTATGACATGCACAGCTCTCCTGTGAGAGTTGGCCAGGAAGGGGGGGGGGGGGGTTAATGAGTCATATGAAGGCCAATGAGAGCTGCAGGTGTGCCTCTGCAAATCCAGGAAGTGAACAACAGGCAGCATCTTCAGCTGCCCACAGTTAAAATGGACGGTCAGATTTAGTGGAGGGAGATTTCTGCAGCATATTTGGCAAGTAAAGAATCACAGTATATATAAAATATGCAAAGTGGTTGCAGGGAAGCTTCAGAATGGAAAAGATGTTTTCATTAAAAATGTGAGCAGACTGAAGTTCCTCTTTAACTACTTCCCACCCGGCCACTGTACATAAACGGCCGGGTGGGCGCTCTCTCCTGAGTGGACGTTCAGAAACGTATCTCAGATGGGGGGGGGGGGGGGAATCGCGCGTGCCCATGCAGCTCGTGTCACCCAACACACGGCACATCTCCGATCAGCAGGAGGGCTCTGATTGGCCCTCCTGATCACATGACGGCCGTGTCCATTTACAGCTGTCATGTGATGTAAATACAGAGCTGGTTGCTAGGCAATTGGCTCTCCTCACACAGAAGTTGTCAGTGAGGAAAGGAGAGCGGATCGCTGCAGCCGGCTGGTGATCAGTGACTAGGAGCTGTTTTTTACTCCTCGATCACCAGTCTAGTGTCCCCCAAAACACTAGTCCCCCCATCTGTCCGTGACCACACGAATTATACTTAACAGGGTTTTTTTTTTTTTTTACCAAAAACATGTAGCAGAATACATTTTGGCTTAAATTTATGACAAAATTCGATTTTTTGGATTTCTTTTTAAACAGAAAGAAAATGTTTTTTTTTTCCCCAAATTTCCGCTCTTTTTTCCACTTATCGCAAAAAAATAGAAAAAAAAAAAAAAAAAAAAAAAAAAAAAATGTAGTCGTGAATAAATACCACCAAAAGAAAGCTTTATTGGTGTAAACAAAATGATAAAAATTTCATTTGGGTACAACGTAGCATGACCGCGCATTTGTCAATGAAAGTGCGAGAGCGCTGACAGCTGAAAATTGGTCTGCTCATCCAAGTACGAGGTTTTGGGTCAGTTTTATTCTGCCCAACATGGTTTGAATTGCAGCCGATTAGATAGATATATATTTATTAAGAACAAGAGTCCCCCTTTCACTGTAAGTGTCGGTTCACACTGGGGCGACTTGGGATCCGACTTGTACGCCCTCAAGTCACCCCACGTCGCCCCAGAAATAGTTTCAACGGGAGTTAACGCTAGCGTCTTAGACACTACTGAAGTCGCTCCGACTTCAGGAGCGTACTCCCTGTACTACTTTGATCCGACTTGGTAGGCGACCTGTACCATAGAAATCAATGGAAGTCACCTCCAAGTCGGATCTCTCTGTAAAGTCAAGCGACTTTGCAGGGAAAACCCCTCCCTCCCTCCCTCCCCCCCTCCCTCCCAGAGAGCTGATTGGCCACAGCCGAAGTCGCCTGTCATGGAGGCGACTTCAAGTCACCTTGTAATTTGCTGAAGTCGCGCTGAAGTCGCGCTGAAGCCGTGTTGAAGTCGCGGTACAAAGTCGCGCTGAAGTCGTGTTGCCCCCGTGTGAACCGACCCTTAGAATGGACTCTGATGTAAGGGAGAACTCTAACATAAGGGATCCTCTGGGAACCCAGATTTAACGGGGAACACTGAGAACTCTGATGTAAGGGGAACACTATGGCCTCTGTTGTAAAAGGGGAATTCTGATGTAAGGAGTGCTCCAAGAACCCCAATTTGCCTTAGTGTACTCAGAGGCAAGAGACAGAAGGGGGGGGGGGGAGACTTCAGTCACAGACAGGGATGGATGGTAAGCTCACTCACCCCTTGGCAGTCCAGTCCGCACCTTTCATCCAGATGCATCTGAGGCTGCTGAACTTCAAATTTCCAGCCCCAACTTACTTTCCTATTCTGGAGGCACAGATTGCACCCTCTCTTTTATGTGGTTGAGGGGGGGGGGTTGTTAGTGTTGGTTTGGGCAGTGTTAAAGCGTGTAACAGACACTCAGCTTAGACAACTGCAGTAAGCAACCCTGCTGGGAGGCCATAGTCCAGTCTGAATAAAGTGATGATTCCAAACCCGAACTGTCCGGATTAATCCTGGACAGATGGCAACCCTATACCCAAATGTAGTTTTATATGTGAGGGGGGTGTAGTAGGCGCGGTGCACTGGGAGCTTCTTCTGCACCTCACAGACAGGACTACAGAATTTCTCCCATCCATCAGAAGTAGGGGCCTCAATAGCTGCTGAAGGGGATTTTTTTCTCAACTTCCTCCAATAGCAGCCTCGGTCTCAGTGTGGTGCCGCTGGTTAGCGAGGGCAGCCTGACCGTACCGTCTCCCTTTGCACTTATATCAGGGCTTGACAAAATTTGCTTTCATCTAGAAGCCGGAAAAAAAAAAAAAAAGTAAACAAAAAAAAAAAACACCTACAGGCAGGGTGGTGCACGTGGGGTGTGGAAACATTCTGGCGGCAGCCCAGGCACCAGGACACAATGTCTTCTCGTCATGGTGGCCTGGTGCCTGGGATTGGTTGAGCCCTGTATTACACATGACCCCCAGATCAGGAGAAGCCGCCTTCATTCTTGGCAGGTTAGAGCAAAAGCTCTAAACGGAGTACAGAGAGGGTGGGACAACGGATTCCTAGACCTACCCTGTTGCGAAAAACCTGTAGCACCCTTCAGCTCTCCATCAAGAGTCTTCCAGATCCCTTTAGTTCCATGCACCCCACTGATTTAAAAGTCAAAAGAGTCTCCAGATTGACGCCGATACCAAATACCCTCCACTAACCGCACCATTGCTCCCCCCCCTCTTAGCAACACCACCATGTCAAGGACCACCGACACAGGAACATGTCCTTTGCCACTTCGCCCATTTACTTTTGTCTACCACAACTATTGGTACCATTTTAGCACCTGCCACCAACATTACATACATTTCAATTCAGTGTGCACCATATTGGCCCCATCCTCCTGGCCAGTCACCAACAATAAGCACCTTCACCCTGAGCACTGGATGACCTTGTCCCAGCGTTGCATACACTTCCTACATTTTGGCCAAGCCAGCAGGAAATCTGCTGAAATTTGAGCGGCAGGTAACCAGTTTTAATGGAGAACTTGGCCTCCTGCAACTCTTGCTTAAGGTGGGTCTCATATCCTGAAAACGTACTTTGCGGCGGTGAGATAAGTGGTTCAATACTTGTATTGAAAAGCAAGTCTGCCGGTTCCTTCACAGCGCATGAGCCGCCGACATCAGCGGCTGCATGCAAAGTGAATATCTCCTAAACCGTGCATGTTAAGGAGATATTCATTTTACCTACAGGTAAGCCTTATTATAGGCTTACCTGTAGGTAAAGATACAACAAAAGGTATACAACCACCAACTGGTTGCCGCCCACCACCAAATGATGGCAGGGTGGTGCGGCTCTTGTTCTAGGACGACGTCATGACGACATCCCCAAAACGGCCGCTCTGGCACGCCTGCGCAGTGTTGCTAGGATTTAACCCCAATCTGTGTAAAGAGCCGTGTCTGCGGCTTTAACCATGTGATTGGCTGTGTCCAATCACAGATCGTCACATGTAAACAGGGGGATGTCGGTAATCGTCTCTCCTCGCCTCACACTGACAGTGTTTGGCGAGGAGAGCCGATCAGCGGCATCTCCTCACAGCTGGAACATCTAGGAATGTAATCAGGGCACTGATCATCAGTGCCCTGATTACAATAAAGAAATCTAGTGTCACAATTCAGTGCCCACCAGTGGCAGCAAGTAGTGCCCACAAGTGCCACCAGTGCCCATTAGCCATGCCAGTCAGTGCTGGCAGTGCAGCCCATCAGTGCTGTCCATCATGGTTGCCCATCAATGCCCATCTGTACTGCCTATCCGTGCCAACCAGTGCAGCATATTAGTGCCCACCAGTTCAGCCTCTCAGTGCCCATCGATGCCGCCTCATCAGTGAAGGCGAAAAATGACTTGGTTACAAAAAACTGACAGAAAAAAAAAAAAAATGTAAACATTTTTTCTTTCAAAAATTTGACTTTTTTGTAAAAAAATAAAAAACCCAGCAGTGAATAAATACCACCAAAAGAAAGCTCTATTTGTGTGAAGATGTTAAAAAGAATTTGTTTGGGTACAGTGTAGCATGACCGCGCAATTGTCAAAGTGCGACAGTGCTGAAAGCTGAAAAATGGCCTGGGCAGGAAGGGGGTGTTAGTGCCTGGTAGGCAAGTGGTTAAGGGGGGGGGATGCATTTTAGCACAATATATGTGAACAGGACACATCTCATGTATCTGCCATGCTGACACTTACATTGACCATAAAGCAAAGGAGGACAAGTACAGAATGCTTAGGGTCTCCAATAAAAAGGGACCCGATTTTCTCCAGTATCAACAGGATCATTTACTAGGAAGCCGCAACTGCCAAAGTCCATGAGGTCCAGGGGGGTCCCTTTTATTTGCAGGTTCTGTACTAGGATTGTGCGGCTGGCATGCGTTTGATGAATTTAGTGAAAGCCACCAAACGGGCTTTATTACAAAAGGGGTTATGTAACAGAATTAGAGTTTATTGTGGATAAATCAGTAGCATGGTCAGTGAAGCAGCCCACAGATAATAGGGGAATCAAGCAATTCGCATAAACCGTGTTGATGGGCTCATCCGTCCTGCAGGACTATTGTGTTCTCCCAGCTGGGGGGGGGGCGCACATGGTGTGATTAATGCTAGTAGCTATAGCCGCTAACAATCATATGCTAAAAATCTGACATACTGGTTGTACCCAAGTCGATTAATGGATTGACTTGGGTACAATCAGACTGACCAAAGATGGATCCATTCTTGGCCTTTCCCTGTTGAACCGGCCGAGATTTGATCCATCTATGGCCGGCTTAAGAGTGGCCAATATATTTAACGGATAAAGGAAAAACCACTTTGACGAGGAGGTTCATTGATGGTGTACAGCGCCTCTTCGGTTTTCCTCATGGGCAGCGCACACGCGGCTGGACCGGAGTTCCTAAAATTCGAGTGTAGCAAATTTTTTTTTTTTTGGGCTGGTTGGCAAACATTGCACCTACAGCCACCCCCCCCCCCCCCCCCCCCAGTTCGGTCATCCGGAATACTTGCCCCATTCTATGGTGGCAGCACTTCACCCGGGTGACAGGAATCACCGGCGGCTTCCCCTTTCCTCCTCCGCAGCCAATCGGAACATTTGTTCACCATTACTATAACTGGGTGGGCTCAGTTTTCAGAAAGGTTGTAGCATCAACAAACTACGGGATATATTTCTTTTTTTTTACTAGTAATGGCGGCAATCAGCGAATTCTAGCAGGACTGCGATATCTTGCGGTGGACAAAATAAAAGACACTGACACTTTTTGGGGACCAGTAACACCAACAGTGATCAAAAAAAAAAAAATGCACTGTCATTGTACTAATGGCTGGGAAGGGGTTAACAGGTGCAATCAAAGGGTAAATATGTTTCTAGCCTGTGCACTGTATGGAGGGATTTTTACCAAGGGAAGGCAAAGATCCATGTCCCTGCTTTGCAGGAACACGGGATCAAAGCCATCACTTCTGACAGGACGATCTGTCTTGTTTATATAGGCAGATTGTTTATTGGGTTTGAAACAGGAAAATCTGGATGCCGCACACCGGATAAAGTTGAAAACATCTTTATTGTAAAACTTGGATCATAAAAAAACAGGACAATCAGGCAGGTGGTACAGACACAGCTGACGCGTTTCACGCTCTAGTTCGAGCGCTTACTTATAGCTGAGTAAGCGCTCGAACTAGAGCGTGAAACGCATCAGCTGTGTCTGTACCACCCGCCTGATTGTCCTGTTTTTTATGATCCAAGTTTTACAATAAAGAAGAGGTTTTCAACTTTATCCAGTGTGCGGCATCCAGATTTTCCTGTTTCAAACCCTGCTTCAATATGCATTTAGCCAGCACCTGGGACTCCTCTCCTCTGAAGGATTCACTAACACACACCTGAAAGCAAGTTCTCCTGAGCGGTGATTTATTTTCTCTGTCTTGTCTGCACCAACAGATTGTTCATTGCACAGGCAGAATGGCAATCAGTGGTGCCCGCCACTAGGCTCCCGTTTTATGTGACCACAGCAGGAGTGGGCCACCGACAGCACATGTGCACGCCCCAGACCCGGAAGTGTCAGATCACATACTAGGTACGTGAGCTGGTGCAGAGCGACTGCCCTGCTGCAAAACATCTGTGGTGGGCCGTCATGAAGCGGTTAAGAAAGTTTGGCGACCCCTGAAAAATAATAATCTGGCATCTTACCATTCTTTAACTGCCATGAGGTACATTTCTACCCATGGACAAGAAGAAAAAAAGAAAAAAGAAGAAAAAAAAGAAGAAGAAAAAAGAAGAAGAAAAAAGAAGAAGAAAAAA
This sequence comes from Lithobates clamitans, assembly GCA_037952925.1. Taxonomy (NCBI): domain Eukaryota; kingdom Metazoa; phylum Chordata; class Amphibia; order Anura; family Ranidae; genus Lithobates; species Lithobates clamitans. The sequence goes on along the minus strand of JBBGZY010002136.1, from coordinate 125,214 downwards.
GAAGAAAAGAAAAGAAAAGAAAAGAAAAGAAAAGAAAAGAAGGAAAAAAAAAAAAAGAAAAGAAAGCGAGGCAGCCGTGGTTCGATTTGCTGCCCCTCTCAAAGTACTGCCTGGGTCCATTGGACCCACGGTAGGACCGGCTCTAGGCATTTATGCTCTTTATTTTGATCAGTTGATCCTGCCAGTAACGGACATACAGTACTTGGGAACCAATGACAGAAGTGTTAGGCACCGGTGACAACACTGCTTCCCCATAGATACAGTACAGTGGGCGTTGTCACCTTAAAACTGCTGTCACCAGGGAAGGGAAAAAAATAAATAAAATAAACACACACCTAATGTAGCCCCCATATAGAATCGATAAAGTGCAATATTAGAGCATGTTCCTGGGTATAAATCCAAAACCACTATATGATATGAGAATGCAGCACATCCAAGACCAACTTTGGGTAAGACATACAGATAGTGAGGATCTCATAACTACAAACTAAGAAACCTATCACCGTGATGAGACATTGTCCATCACTACCGGCTTCCTGTCTGGTAATCCCTCTACACCGATATCCTGCCCAAAAATCCAAATCAGCAATCAATGGTCAGCCGGCTTCAGCCTGGAATGGCTACTATTAGGAAACACTCTTCCTGCAACTATAAAGAAAATATATATTTTTTTAAAAAAGTGTTCCTGCATGAAATGTCAGCCAACGCACATATTTGAGAACATGTCTCAGCATGGTCTACATCACAATGTAAAAAAAATAAAGTGATCCCAAAGCAGTCAAAAATCTACCCTTTTGTGTGCCAAAAATGATCACCCATTAAGCCCTGTGCAAAAAAATTCTGCTTGCTGCATCTTAGATTTACCTTCATCAAAACGCATGATAGAGAGTTGAGTGGTAATGCACGCAAGGCACGCCAAATGCTCACCGTACAGATGTGAATGGGGTCTTATTTAATGCAATTAGCAGATAACTGAAAGCCACAGTAAATGTTTAATTGAACTAAAATGTTTGCCAGTTTAAAAAAAAAAAAACAAACACATTGGGGCTCTTTCACATGGGTGGCGTGATAAAAACTGGTGGATGAGCTGTAGTTTCTTCCTTTGGACACACAGAGCTGATCGAGGTTAAAGCGGTTGTATACCCGCAGAAATTTTTTTTTTCCCTTTTACCCCTGTAAAGCAAAAGGCATAATGAGCTAGTATGCACCGCATACTAGCTCATTATGAAATACTTACCTTAGAACGAGGCGTCGTTATTTTACCTGGTCCACGCCGAGGGAGCTGTCATGTTGCCTCGGCGTGTCTTCCGGGTATCGCGGTTCCAGCGCTGTGAGTGGCTGGAGCCGCGATATCATCACTCCAGCGCATGCGCGCGGGAGATTTCTTACCCGGCAAGGTCCGGCAGTTGCCGGGCCTTCAGCCGAGAATCCCCTGTGCGCATGTGCCGCTGCAGTCAGCGGTGCATAGCAAGGGGAATATCTCCTAAACCGTAAAGGTTTAGGAGATTTTTTTTACCTACAGGTAAGCCTTACCTGTAGGTAAAAAAAACAAAAAAAAAAAACACACACTATACAACCACTTTAAGAAAGCTTCAAAGTAACTTTCTTTAAAGATCAGGTCAATATTTTTTTTCATCCATCGTCACTGGGCTCTTTAACCACTTGCCGACCGCCACATGCCGATGTACATCCCTACTTGGGGGGACAGATATCGTTATGGCAGCAGCTAGCTGCTCTAACCCCAGTATCCCCACGTTCGGCCGGCTACAAGATAAAAGCGGTCTCTGGGGCAGATTCGCCACAAGATCACTTATCGGTGGCGGAGCCGTCGGCAGCAGTGGAAGCGATCGGGTCCTCTCACTTGCTGTGCATGGAGACGAGTGAGGAGAAGATGGCCCCCCACCCGTCTCCATGACTATGCAGGGCGGAAGCGTCGTCAAAATGTCACTTCCGCCCATACGTCTTAAAAGCACAATTTATCAAAATGACGGGATGTTTACATTCCTTGGAATAGGAATAAATGTGACAAATTAAAAAAAAAAAAAAGTGTAAAAATAAATCAAATCAAGTAAAAGAAAAAAAAAAAAATATGTTACAAAATGCCACATCCCGCCGAGCTCGCGTGCCGAAGCAAACGCATATGCGAGTAGTGGCGGCATATGAAAACGGTGGTCAAACCACCACGTGAGGTATCGCCGCAATCGTTAGAGCGAGAGCAATAATTCTAGCCCTGGACCTCCTCGGTAACTCGAAACATGCAACCTGTAGAATTTTTTTTTAAACCTCGCCTATGGAGATTTGAGGGTAAAAGTTTGACGCCATTCCATGAGTGGATGCAATTTTGAAGTGTGACACGTTCGGTATCAATTTACTTGGCGTAACATTACCCCTTTCACAATATAAAAAAAAAAAAAAAAAAAAAAAAAAAAATTATATATATATATATATATATATATATATATATATATATATATATATATATATATATATATATATATATATATATATATATATATATATATATATATATATATATATATATATACATATATATATATACATATATATATATATATATATACACACACACTCTCAACTTCTTTACTGTTGTCTTATTTTTTTATAAAAAACAAGTGAATTTTTTCCAAAAAAAAAAAGTGTGCTTGTAAGACCGCTGCACAAATACGGTGTGAAAAAAAGTATTGCAACGACCGCCATTTTATTCTCTAGGGTGTTATATTTTTTTTTTCTATGTTTGGGGGTTCTAAGTAATTTTCTAGCAAAAAAAAAACTGTTTTAAACATGTAAACACCAAAATCTCAAAACGAAGCGGGTCCTTAAGTGGTTAAACGATGCAGGACCCAGAGGCCAGTGTCTTCTCTGCCCATTTGGTAACCAAGAACTGGGGATTCCCGAATCCACACAAGCAAGATGGACGGAGGAATCCTTCCGGCTTTCCTATTGGGCTCTACCACTGTCAGAATACGCTGATCAGCACTGCAGCCCACTGTTCAAACATTTCTGAATATCCCATTTGACAAAAAAAAAAAAAAAAAAATCATTGGGCCGACTTGTGTTGCGTAGGGACCAGCCCACAGATTCAATCCTGTCAGTCCCCGTACACCAGATGAATTTCAATCCATCTATGGGAAGCTTTAGTAGCAAGTTGCGGTGGGAAATTGCTCTTCTCTTGCTCTAGTGTTTCAGAGTTTGTCATTTCCAGGGAGACCGATATGAGTCAGTGACTTTCCCACCATCATGACTCAGGACTGCAGACCGCACCTCGCAGAGTACATTTTACATTCACAATACTGTCAGAAAATGGAGATCCCCACATGCCTCCCACACTGTCCTCCCCCAATGACGTGCTTCTCCGTAGACTTCTAACCCTCGGTTCACTTCTATGCACACGTGTACGAACTGCGTTTTCCTCGGGCACGGCAGCCAAATGACCCAGCCTGCATTTCCTGCAGAAAAAGTTGCATGAACCTTTTTTTCAAAACGTGGCCTACAGAGAAGGCGCATTGTCATTTTGATTATGCGATTTTCCTGCAGTTCTTGCACCCTCAAAACGTGCTGCCTTTTTTACATGAGGAAGTGCCATACATGCAATCAGGCAGGCCCTTGCACTACAGGGTTTTGGTAAATCTAAAGACAAATCAGCAGAAAATCTGATAGTGTGTATGGGGCTTTACTCTTCGGGCCCCGGCTACTACTGGGTGGGGAGGAAGATCACTCCACCAGGGACGGCAAGGAGATAAGCAGGGAGGCAGCTGGCCGGGACTTGAGCCAAGGCAGAAGAACGTGCGAGTGGAGCTCAATGGGCATGCGCCCGAAACTGAAGAAATAGTCCCTCCGCTCCGACCAGCACATGATCATCAGAAGGGGGCACAGATAATGGAAAAAATAAGCCATAAGCTAGTAGGAGCGGCAGAGGAGGGGGGGGCAATTCAGATTTTTCTTTTTATTCTTCACAGGCTGTCTTTGAAATTGCCCCAGCCCCTGTTCAAATTCAATCCGGGGACAAAACTGGGGACAGACTTGGTCCGGGGACAGTGTCCTCAATCCGGGGACTGTCCCCAGAAATCGGGGATGTCTGGTCACCCTACCCCATTCCCACCTGAGCTCAGTGGGACCGCACTTTACACATTAACGTGCACTTGAATGAGCTGCCCTACGCACAACAAATGCCCCAAAGTAGCTAAAGGACCTTTTCAGTCGTGGAGCAATGGGCGTAACTTCGGTGTGCATTTTGGCACATTTGTCTGGCAAAAATTAATGGCTCCGCAAATGTGACCCACAATGACAGCAAGTGGGGGAAGGAAAGGCATGCGCAGGGGGCGTGCCTGGGCACACCCTCATCACCAAGGCGGCCAGCCATGCAGGGTCTAAAAACTTGCTACAGTTGTTCCACAACTCTGCATACTTAGCCAATAGGAACCACACTGTAGCCGCCCCTTTCCCAGCCCGCGTTATTTGACTTCATAACAGGAGGTGCATTCGTTTTGGCAAAGTTTGGTTATTTGTATAAAGATTGTATAGCCAGATAGTATCGTGTATGGGGACCCTTAGAGCCATATAACAGCAACTCCGTAGCAAACTCATAGGTGTGCACAGCCTATTGCATTACGGTATGTACCCCAAAACGCAAGTGTATATACTGTAAAAGATTGGAGTCAGTACACCATGTCAGTTTTTATTTTTATAACAGTTTTAGGCTTTGGTGAAATATCACGGGTCTAAACAGGGGGAATCTGCATCACACAGGTTGAGCGCAGGCACACCTGGCACACCTGGCACACGCCTATAAGCAAACTCATGTAGCAGCTCCAGATATCTGCTTACTTCTCAGCCAGATACATTTGCAGCCAAAGTTATTGATGTGGCCGACTACAATGCACAGATCACCGGGGTGGCATTGCCTAAAGCCAGACACACACTAGTTTTTGTGCAACCCCACGTGTTGCAAGAAAATAAAAAAATAAAAAAAAAAATTTGACAGCTCCGATTGGAGCCGCTGTACTAACCATGCAAGATTAGTGCAGCAATCCCCTCCACCCCCCTGGCTGTTCTGACAGGGGGACGGCCCCCCGCCAGAACACAAAAACCAGTGCTCTCTGCTGCTGCATAGCTCCCAACTGTCCCGGATTTTGAGGGACTGTCCCTGATTTGGAGCAATGTCCCTCTGTCCTCATTTGTCCAATCTATATAGTTTTATATAAAATGCACTTTCATTCAAAGTTAAGCCTTTCATCCATTTTCTACATTTGTAAATGTCAAAAGCCAATATTAAAAAGGAATAGTAGTGGAATATTAGTGGTAATAAAAGCACTTGTGGGTTCAACTAATTTTTTTTGTATACTTCTCCTTTAAGGGGGTGTGTCCTATGCAGGGCCGTTTTTAAGGCAGGGCAAAAGGGGCAGCTGCCCTGGGCCCTGTCATTGTTGTGGGGCCCAAAGCAGCTGTCTCATACTTGCCAACTATCCTTGTTTAATTTCCCTCGTCCCTTGAGGTTTTAGTCCTGTGCTGTGTCCCAATATCTCAGTGTGAAGTGCTGCTACTAATGCTGCCCAGCTCTGAACTGTTGTTGTGTAAAGATGACTCACCTGCAGACCCTGCGTTTACATGTAAATTTCATATGTAAATAGCGGCAGAATTCATATATAAATAGGGACGGCCAGCGGCATTGATATGTATATCATGCCCCCCCTGAGGTCGTATCCACAGTAATCTCTAGCAACCAATCAACAAGCAGAAATCATGTGCTATAACCTCTAGCAACTAATCAGTGAGCCATAATGTGTGCTGTAACCTCTAGCAACCAGTCAGTGAGCGGTAATGATACACTGTAACCTCTGGCAACCAATTGCAATAGCTGCCTGATCTGATTCAGTAAACTAATTTTGAGTCTATCTGCTATTTATTGTAAGTCTCAGAGCAGGTGGAGAGCAAAACTGCATGGGGGAGGGCCCCAAGAAAAGTTTTGCCCAGGGTCCAATCAATATTAAAGACGGCCCTGGTCCTATGCCTACATACTTGCTAAGAGGTGTACCTCGCTCCTATCTCAAAAAGTTGGGCGGTATGGGGGGGGGGGGGGGAGGGGCTAGCAACCCTGCCCCCCTCACAGAAGACAAACCGGAAAGGTGATGTTTCCCCATGGGAGATGGACCGGGAAGGCAGCTATCGGAGGCATTGCCATGAGGAGGCAGATGGGATCTGATGAGAAGCTTGCCAAGGGAATAGCCGGGGCTTCTCCTGCTGCCTGAACAGGAAGTGGGTCCCGAGACCCGATTGGCTGGTCCCTGGACTTGCTTCCTGATTGGCTGGGAGGAGAATCAGGAAGACAATAGCAAATATTAATTTTCTATTGGTCACAACTGGGTGGGCTCTGGGCATATATATCTCATTCACAGATGACAGTGAATGCCTCCTCTAAAAAGGAGTTTGGCAAACAGGCAAAGATGACATTACGTCCCCAATGCCTTTTTTTGACAGCCAAATAGGAGTTGTGTATGCAACACTGCACAGCCATTGTGAACCAAGCATTTGGCTCATGGTTGCAGCACTGCCCCATTCACTACAATGGGCCAGGGTCCCATTTGACAGGGGTACTGCTAATGGACCACAAGGGGGGTATCATTTCTGCAAAAGCTACAACCCTGGGATGGCTGCATGCTCATTTGGGTGGGTGATAAAACTGTAGCTCAACTACCTTTTTTACTGCGCCCCCCCAGCCAGCCATGTGAATGAGGCCTTACTAGCAACAAATGCTGCAAAAAGTCAACGGCTCAGAAAATTACAACCCACTAGGAAATTTTGCAACACAGATAATTCCATTTTTTATTGGCAAAAAAAAAAAAACTTTGAAGAACAATTCTGTAATAGTTACCAACCCTTGCTACACAGTTACTGGTGTGGCTGAGTCTTGCTACACAATTGCTAGTGTGGTATGGGCCCGGAAGATCACACTTACTGTTCAAATAAAACAAAAGAATAAAGCCAAGTAGTTCTAGAAATAGACGCCATTGCTGGTGCAGCCAGCCCCTTGCTACACCATTACCACCGATCTGGACCTGGAAGATGAAGCTCAAGCTGTGGCATCACTATGAGGATGCGGACCGCACCCAGGTGACACTATCAAGTAAGAAGTGATAACTCGATGGTGTCATCCAAGACAGCGCACGGAACAGCGCTACGGCAACCACTGAATCATATAGACCCCCTTTCACATTGGGGCCGCCCGTGCGTTAGCACTAAAGTGACGCTCATTTTAGTTGCGCTTTATTGCTGTTTAAGCGGTGCTTTTCAGCTGCTAGCAGGGCGCTTTTAACCCCTGCTAGCAGCCGAAGGGGTTACAAGACGCACGTGTTGCGGCAGATCAAAAATCACTTTTCAGGCGCTTTGAAAGCGCTGCCTATTCATTGCAATGGGCAGGGGGCGGTTTGGGAGCGGTGCATACACCGCTCCCAAACCACCCCAAAGATGCTGCTTGCAGGACTTTTTCTAACGTCCTGCAAGCGCACCGCCCCTTTTGAAAGCACTCGGGCAGCATGGGAGGCAGTTTTCTGGCACTTTTTACAGGTGCCATTTCTAGCGCTAGAACACCTGAAAACTGACTCAGTGGGAAAGGGGTCTTATCGGCACGCACCGTGCCTGTGCGCTGCTGGCCTGACGCTAACCTGCCCTGCAGGGCGCTGTGGCAGGCTAGACAGGAAAGAGCCCTGATGCAAGTGAAAGGGAGGAGGCGACACCATGTTTTACACCAGGTGACATCAACCCTTGTGATGCCATTGGGCTTGAGGCCCCTTCACGTGGGGGGGGGGGGGGGGGGGGGAGGAAAAAAAAAACAAAAAAAAACCCACCACACTCTGACAGGTGGTCTTGACCAGAAGGTCCATGCACCGGCAGGTGTAAGCAGACCACCTATATCTGAGACACGCAAAAAATATATATACACATATACACACACACACACACACACACACACACAAAGCCAAGTGCTCTAGAAATAGACACCATTGATTGTAAGCATAATGTACCTAGACACTATAAGGAGTTCCATAACAGCGACCCTAAGGCATCACAATTTATTGCTATTGATAAATATGTTCCACCTTGGAGGGGAGGTGCCAGGACCAGAGGCGTCTCCCGTCTAGAGACATTCTGGATCTATGAGCTGCAGTCCCACTCTCCATTCGGAACGAACGTTGAGTGGGACATCAATGCGTTTATTAATGAATCCTAGTTGTATCAGACGCTAGTATCCGGTCTAGTTTTATAATCCCAACACTGTTTATAATTTTGAAGTGTACTTAACACAGATGATAACATTATGTACATATATCGTGTTTATTTATGATCGTTATTGTGGTCCCTTTAGGAGAATCCATCTCGGATAGAGAGATAAAGATATAATATCTACATTTGTAATGGGGGCGATCTTTTTAAGATGTACCACTAACCATCACTGGTTTTACAGAAGTATTAGTTATTTTTGGACATTGTCCTTTATTTAGGTTTTGGGTCTTTATTGGGTAGAGGTATTACATTATAATCTTAATAGTATATTTCTTGTTCATCAGATTTAGGTTATATTCCAGTTATTTTTCCAATACATTTAGATTTTTCTTTGGGGGGGGTCACCTACATGTGATTGTACTGTGAAGCCCGATACGTTCCCTTTCTCCACCCATTTCATCCAGTTTATGAGATACGTGATGATTAGGTGTTACATCTACATGTTTATTGGAAATACTCAATGCTTTTACGATACGGTTTACGATTTGACGAGGCGCCTCGCCTACATGTTCGTCACTGGGTTCATTTGAGCGGATGCTTGTACGTCGCTCTAGGTGGACATCATCTGACCTAATGCATGTTGCTCTAGGTCAGGGATGGCGAACCTTGGCACTCCAGATGTTTTGGAACATTTCCCATGATGCTTAGCTACACTTCTGATTGCATGAGCATCATGGGAAATGTAGTTCCAAAACATCTGGTTGCCAAGGTTCGCCATCCCTGGCCTAGGTAATGTTTAGATTTTAGAACGCACGTTCCACTGCGATATTGAGTCGTGGGCACGCAAGCCCTTCCGCCATCTTGGGTCACCTGAGCGGATGCTTGTACGTCGCTCACTACGAACGTTAGGTGTATTTACATTTTTGCTTTTGGAACGCACGTCTCGCTACCATACTGAGTCGTGGAACGCACGCCGGTCCCCCATTTTGGGCAAACCAGAAGTGCACATCCAAATTGACAGTGTCACAGCGCGAGCTGGATTCTCATCATTGGAGTCACATTGTCTTTATAAGCAAGTCTGGCTGCAGTGGAGGGAGACCCCAGACGAAGTCTAATGAGACGAAACGCGTTGGGGAGGACTCCACTGCCGCCAATACCTCTTTTCAAGCGCTTGAAAATCACTTTCCAAATGTGAGTGTTTTACCTATTAAAATTTTAACAGATTATACACAATTATGCTATGTGGCCCTTTCTTTTCATGTTCCTCATCCAAGTAACCAACACATATCTGATGTGCAACTACCCCTGCATGGAGATCAAGTTCCTATAAAGTGTTGGGACGCCCTGGGTTTTCAACCGCAGAGGATCCCCAAGATTCCATCCTGGTTGCCATTTTAATATACAAGCCTGTTTGACTCATAGAACATATGTTCTTTTGAGTTCAAACCATCTGGTAAGCTTATGTCTGCCTTGGTGGGGGCTTTACTGCACTGATGCTTCTGGCTTTATCCATTACGCTTTGATACCATTGTGGTGAATTGGATCTTCTCTTCCTTCACTATATACTGTGGACTTTATAGTTTTCATGGATTTTTATTTTTTTTTAATTCTTCATATCTTGTTTACCAGGCACATATATGCGATATTTTTGTGAATTTTTTTTGTTTATGTTATTATGGTTTGTACATTCTAATTGATTCACTGATATTTCATGGTTCACCTCTCAAGGTTATTAGTTGGTATTTACCAACCTAATCAGTTCAGCGCTACACTTATACATCTTTGCTATTGGAACAAATCATCTGTTTGTTGTGTGAGATGCTATACCAGTTTAGGCAGCGCGGGGTACACCCCTTTTTTTAATCACCAAATAGACACCATTGCCAGCAAAGCCGGTTCCTTGCTACAACATTGCCATCACAGCCATTCACTACGACGCAATTGCCACTGATGTTGACTTGGACGATCAGTCCTACTGCTCAATATAAAAAAAAAATAAAAAAAAATAAAAAATATAAAAAAAATACAGCACAAAACAAACAAAAAGACAAGTATTTTAATAGACACTATTGCCGGCATGACCAGCCTTTGCCACGGATGTGGACCTGGAAGATCTGGTTTAGTGCTAAATGTAAAAAAAAAAAAAAAAAAAAAAAAGCCAAGTGTTTCTAGAAATAGAGCATTGTCAATGTGGCTGGCCCTTGCTACACCATTGATACATAATTCCCAGTGTGACATGGACCTGGAAGATCAAAAATAACAGACCCTTGATATTTCACCAAAGCCCCCCCAGTGGGTCTCCTAAAAGAATTGGAAAAAAAAAATAAAAAAAAAAAGGGGGGGGGGGGGGGGCGGAAAGAAATTAAAAGCAAAACAAGATAAAATAAATAAAAACAAAAAAAAAAACATACACCCCACACACACAACATTGTCAGTGTGACAGGCTCTTGTTACACCATTGCCATCACAGCCCAGCCCTTGCTACAGCTTTGCTACTGATGTTGACCTGGAAGATCAGACTTACAGCTAAATAAAAAAAATAAAAATACAAAGCTAAAGTGTTTCTAGACAAAAAAAAAAAAAAAAAAAAAAAAAAAACACACCAACCCCCACACAACATTGTGGCTAGTAGCTCTTGTCACACCATTGCCAGCACAGAAATTCATTGCTACAGCATTGCCACAACAATGTGGATCTGCAAGTTAAGGCTTAATGCTCAATCAAAAAAAACAAAAACAAAACAACAAAAATATATATAATAATAATAGACAGCCAAACGTTTCTAGAAAGGACACTTTAGAAGCTTTGTTTGCATCTAGTTGTCTCTTTGTAAGTTAAACACAATTAAAACTGCAACAAAAGTAACCCACACCACTGACACACCCAACACAACTTCCCCCTGCACTGGAGATCTCATGAATGATGGATACAAAGATTCTTCTAGGATGAAAGGTTTATAATCAGTGCATGGAATGTGATCTCCCCCCCAATATGTCACTTGTATGGATTTACCATCAGACTTGCATCCTTCCTCTGTCTTCTCCCAGCAGATCTCACAGAAACACTACAAGGCTCTTTCTTTAAAAACTTGGCACTTGTGCTTAGCCCCGCCCACCGGCTGCTGCAGCCTCCCTGATGACAGCTCTATTTATGGAGAACCCCATCCAGCTTCAGGCATGATCACTGCTCTCCTCCTATTGGCCAGCAGCAGCCAGCCCCGCCCCCTCCAGTTTCCCTTTACCCCTTCACTGCCAGAGGAAATTGAATCTTGCTGTGAAGAATTTGGAATTCTGGGTTTCCTTTCCAGGTTTTTGTCCCTCCATATATTGTGTGGCCACATCTGAGCCGCCCTCTGCCCAGCTGGGACTTGTAGTGCCCCTGGCGAGGCGTGCCGGGAGGGCGAGGGTTAAGAGCGATGTTTTGTCTTTCTTTAACTCTTCCTTCCCCAATGGTGGGGATTTCCTTTATAAGAATAAGAAAAACCCTTCTCTCTCTCTCTTTGGGCTCGTTTACACTCTGCGGTGGATCGCTTTTCAGAGGGCGTTTGCGTTTGACAAGCAGTGGGGACACAACACGATTCCTTCTTTTTTTAAACCCGAAGGAGCGGCGCACACCGGAAAGGAAAGGCGCATTCCGCGTGCGTTCTCCTGCACCGCGCTCCAGTCCCCGTTCACACTTGTGCGACTTGTCATGCGACTCTGGACTTCACAGTCGCATTACAAGTCGTACCCCCATGTTTTCCAATGATAACCGTTCATATATGTGCGACTTAGGCCCCTATGCCACTTGTGCGACTTGTCATGCGACTCTGGACTTCACAGTCGCATTACAAGTTGTACCCCCATGTTTTCCAATGATAACCGTTCATAGCTGTGCGACTTAGGCCCCGTATCACACTTGTGTGACTTTTCCTGCGACTTGGGACTGCAAAGTCGCATGACAAGTCGTTCCCCATGGTTTCCAATGGGTACCGTTCATATCTGTGCGACTTCAAGTCACAGTGACTTTAAAGTAGTCCCTGTACTACTTTGGTCCGAATTTGTTGCGACTTGTGACCTCAAGATTACACAGGCGTTGCTTCAAGTCGCGTCAAAGTCGTACGACTTTCAGGTCGTACAAGTGTGAAAGGGGCCTTAAAGTTGCAGTTGACTTTAAAAAAGTTCCTGCACTGTTTTGGTCCGACTTTCATGCGACTTGAGTGCCATAGACTGCCTTGTAAACCCTCAAAAGCCGCATGAAAATCGCACATGGATTTTATACATGCGACAGTTGCGCAACAGTTCTCCATTATCACTGGTCAAGGCCAAAGTTACCTCCAAGTCGCACCCATCCAAAGTTGCACTCCAAAGTCGTGCAACTTTAGAGTTGCACAGGTGTGAATGGAGCCTTAGGCCCCTTTCATACTGGTGCGACTTGTCTTGAGACTTGGGACTGCAAAGTGGCATCACAAGTCGTACCCCCATGATTTCCAATGAGTACCGTTCATATCTGTGCGACTTCATGTCGCAGCGACTTTAAAGTTGTCCCTGCACTATTTTGTTCCGACTTTGATGCAACTTGAGGCCAATAGACAGGCATTGCTTCCAGTCACACAAGTGTGAAAGGGGCCGTAAACTCGCAGCGATTTTAAAAAGGTTCCTGCCTTGCTTTGGTCTGACTTTCATGCGACTTGAGTGCCATAGACTGCCTTGTAAACCCTCAAAAGCCGCATGAAAATCATTGCACGGGAATGTTATACGTGCAACAGTTGTCATTATCACTGTTCAAAGCCAAAGTAGCATCCAAGTCGCACCCATCCAAAGTTGCGTCAAAGTTGCACTCCAAAGTCGTGCAACTTTAGAGTTGCACAAGTGTGAATGGAGCCTTAGGCCCCTTGCACACTTGTGCGACTTCTCCTGTGACTTGGGACTGCAAAGTCGCATGACAAGTCATACCCCCATGATTTCCAATGAGTACCATTCATATCTGTGCGACTTCAAAGTAGTCCCTGCACTACTTTGGTTGGACTTTGATGCGATTTGAGGTCCATAGACCTCAAGATTACACAGGCATTGCTTCAAGTCGCGTCAGAGTCGCGCGGCAAAAGTCGCACAACTTACAGGTCATACAATACTACTTTGGTCCGACTTTGATGCGACTTGCGACCTCGAGATTACACAGGCATTGCTTCAGGTCGCGTCAAAGTCGTGCGACTTTCAGGTCGTACAAGTGTGAAAGGGGCCTTAAAGTCGCAGCGACTTTAAAAAGGTTCCTGCACTGTTTTGGTCCGACTTCGTCGTACAGGTCGCATGGCAAGTCGTTCCCCCATGGTTTCCAATGGGTACCGTTCATATCTGTGTGACTTCAAGTCACAGCGACTTCAAAGTGGTCCATTTACTACTTTGGTCCGACTTTGATGCGACTTGCGACCTCAAGATTACACAGGCATTGCTTCAGGTCGCGTCAAAGTCGTGCGACTTTCAGGTCGTACAAGTGTGAAAGGGGCCTTAAAGTCGCAGAGACTTTAGAAAGGTTCCTGCACTGTTTTGGTCCGACTTTCATGCGACTTGAGTGCCATAGACTGCCTTGTAAACCCTCAAAAGTCGCATTAAAATCGCACATGGATGTTATACATGAGACAGTTGCTCAACAGTTGTCCATTATGATTGGTCAAAGCCAAAATTGCACCCAAGTCGCACCCATCCAAATTTGCGTCAAAGTTGCATCAAAGTTGCACTCCGAAGTCGTGCAACTTTAGAGTTGCACAAGTGTGAACGGAGCCTCAGTCTAATAGTGGTCATACGCACTTTAATTTTATTATCTAATCCATGTGTGACTTGATCAATAATTTACTTCCCGATCGATTTAAACCTCACTTAGCTCAGATTCCAGCAAACCGAAATCAATTAGCCAGGATGGAAAGTGATCGATCGTTTTGCATCGATCGGCAGCACTGAGATGCCCATCAGATTATGAGATCGCATGGTGGAAACCGAGATGTGATTACAATCGTATCTTTCAACTGTCGATTGAATTCCACTTAGGCTCCATTCACCCTTGCACGTCTCCAACGTTGCTTTGGAATGCAACTTTGACGCAACTTGTGGATGGGTACGACTTGGGTGCGACTTTGGCTTTGGCCAGTGATAATGGACAACTGTTGCACAACCGTCGCATGAAAAACATTCAGGTGCGGCTTTCATGCGACTTTTGAGGATAAACATCGAAGTCTATGGCCCTCAGGTCGCATGAAAGTCAGACCAAAGCAGGGCACAAACTGCTTTGCAGTCGCTGCGACTTTAAGTCGTATAAACGTGAACTGGACAACGCGGGGTGCGACTTGTCGCATGACAAGTCGCACAAGTGTGAATGGAGCCTTAACCATGTTTGGGTAAGACCCCACATAACCACCAGGGACCCCACATAGCCCCCGGAGACCCCCACATAGCATCCAGAGACCCCACATAGCATTCAGAGACCCCACATAGCCACCAGAGACCCCACATAACCACCAGGGACCCCACATAGCCCCTGGAGACCCCCACATAGCATTCAGAGACCCCACATAGCCACCAGAGACCCCACATAACCACCAGGGACCCCATATAGCCCCCAGAGACCCCCACATAGCATTCAGAGACCCCACATAGCCACCAGAGACCCCACATAACCACCAGGGACCCCATATAGCCCCCGGAGACCCCCACATAGCATCCAGAGACCCCACATAGCATTCAGAGACCCCACATAGCCACCAGAGACCCCACATAACCACCAGGGACCCCACATAGCCCCTGGAGACCCCCACATAGCATTCAGAGACCCCACATAGCCACCAGAGACCCCACATAACCACCAGGGACCCCATATAGCCCCCAGAGACCCCCACATAGCATTCAGAGACCCCACATAGCCACCAGAGACCCCACATAACCACCAGGGACCCCATATAGCCCCCGGAGACCCCCACATAGCATCCAGAGACCCCACATAGCCACCAAAGACCCTGAATAGCCACTTGAGAAGGAAGGGGTGGGACAAATTTAAATGGGGGGGGGGCGTCCGATTTTAGGGCAGCACAAAACCAAAATACACCAGTGTGTACAGGACATTCTTATAACAGCAAATTCTAGATTGCAATATTTTACTGAACTCCTACCGATGGATTTATATCCACCTTAATGCCCGACTCACACCTGAGCGGAGCGGGATTGTGCGACTCACACTGAGCGGAGCGGGATTGTGCGACTCACACTGAGCGGAGCGGGATTGTGCGACTCACACTGAGCGGAGCGGGATTGTGCGACTCACACCTGAGCGGAGCGGGATTGTGCGACTCACACTGAGCGGAGCGGGATTGTGCGACTCACACTGAGCGGAGCGGGATTGTGCGACTCACACTGAGCGGAGCGGGATTGTGCGACTCACACTGAGCGGAGCGGGATTGTGCGACTCACACTGAGCGGAGCGGGATTGTGCGACTCACACCTGAGCGGAGCAGGATTGTGCGGCATTCACACACACTTTTTTTTTGGCGTGTTTTTCAATCGTTAACCCGTGTCACGCCTAGGGCTGCCCATTCACTAAAGTGTGTGACAAACACCCCAAAGTAGCCTCAGAAGCTCTACAGCCACGGAGCGCCGAACGTTTCTCCTGTGAGCGTTTTTGGCGTGTTTGTAGCGCTTTTTGTCGCACGGCAAAACAAGTAAATGCTACCCGTGCTTGGGATACCATTAGATATTTTTTTGGTGATTTGTTTAGGACACGCCCAGGTGTGGATGCAGCCCAAAGGCTGGAATTACAAGAATTCCCAACATTTCTCACTCTTCCTTTGGCCTCGTGGTCTCTATTTATCTCAAGGGAATGGAAATCCCAACTGCACTTTATATGATTAACCACTCGCAGACCGTCCACTCGCAATGTACTGCGGACGGGCGTACAGGCACAGCGGCGTACTGGTACATCACTGCCTGTTTCCAGGTTTAGAACACGCGCATTCACACACCACCCCCCCGCCAACACCCACTGTAATTGTACACAGCGGGAGTCTGCCAGCAGGTTCCGGCCAATGATTCGCGGCTGGGACCTGCTGATCGGTTGTGTCCAATCACAGCCCAAAGCCCTGTGCTGACAATCAACACAGAGCTCTGTACAGAGGGAACCAGTCTGCCTTGTTTACATAGGCAGACTGCCTCTCCGATCGATGACCGGCGGGTGCTGGCGGACATCGAGTCCGTGGTACCTGGGCTGGGCTCCCGCTGTGTGTGTTCATTAAAACTAATAAAACTGTTATAGGGCTGACCTTAAGCGGTTAAACCCAAAAATGTACTACATTGCTGCTTACCAATCTTTAGATGTGGCGGTTGCATTAGTTTTCTTTTTTTAGTTATCTTCCCCTCTGTTTTCACCTGGTGATCTGGCCAGTAACACACCTTCTATATTAGAGCGCCCCCCCCCCACTCTGGATAAAGGAGCACAGGAGGCACAGCGGACAGCAGCATTGTCAGTCGGGGGAGGGGGGGGTGTTAAGTGTATTAAATATACTAAGAAATTGAACCCAAACTCCAGCTCACACGCAACGATCAGGTACAGCAAACTGTTTTTTTTTTGTTTTTGTTTTTGGGATAAAGATTTTCATGATTGAAAGAACTGAAATCCAATAAATGAAAGGAATGCATAGGCGTTCGCATAGGGTGTGCCAGGGGTGCCTGGGCACACCCTAATCACCCTGTGTGGTGCAGATTCCCCTTTTTTAGACCCCTGATATTTCACCAGAGCACCGTAACAGAGCGCCAATTTTTTTTTTAAACAATAAAAAATGTAATAATAAAGATAAAAACTACTGACACCATCCACTACCCTACTGACACCAATCTGTACCCTACTGACACCATCCACTACCCTACTGACACCAATCTCTACCCTACTGACACCGTCCACTACCCTGCCACCAATCTCTACCCTACTGACACCGTCCACTACCCTACTGACACCAATCTCTACCCTACTGACACCATCCACTACCCTACTGACACCAATCTCTACCCTACTGACACCATCCACTACCCTACTGACACCAATCTCTACCCTACTGACACCATCCACTACCCTACTGACACCGTCCACTACCCTACTGACACCATCCACTACCCTACTGACACCAATCTCTACCCTACTGACACCATCCACTACCCTACTGACACCAATCTCTACCCTACTGACACCGTCCATTGCTCTACTGACACCAATCTCTACCCTACTGACACCATCCACTGCTCCACTGACACCAATCTCTACCCTACTGACACCATCCACTGCTCCACTGACACCAATCTCTACCCTACTGACACCGTCCTCTACCCTACTGACACCGTCCACCACCCTACTGACACCAATCTCTACCCTACTGACACCGTCCACTACCCTACTGACATCAATCTCTACCCTACTGACACCGTCCACTACCCTACTGACACCAATCTCTACCCTACTGACACCGTCCACTACCCTACTGACACCAATCTCTACCCTACTGACACCGTCCACTGCTCTACTGACACCAATCTCTACCCTACTGACACCGTCCACTACCCTACTGACACCGTCCACTACCCTACTGACACCGTCCACTGCTCTACTGACACCATCCACTACCCTACTGACACCAATCTCTACCCTACTGACACCGTCCACTGCTCTACTGACACCAATCTCTACCCTACTGACACCGTCCACTACCCTACTGACACCGTCCACTACCCTACTGACACCGTCCATTGCTCTACTGACACCATCCTCTGCCCTACTGACACCAATCTCTACCCTACTGACACCAATCTCTACCCTACTGACACCATCCACTACCCTACTGACACCAATCTCTACCCTACTGACACCATCCACTACCCTACTGACACCAATCTCTACCCTACTGACACCATCCACTACCCTACTGACACCAATCTCTACCCTACTGACACCATCCACTACCCTACTGACACCAATCTCTACCCTACTGACACCATCCACTACCCTACTGACACCAATCTCTACCCTACTGACACCAATCTCTACCCTACTGACACCATCCACTACCCTACTGACACCATCCACTACCCTACTGACACCAATCTCTACCCTACTGACACCGTCCATTGCTCTACTGACACCAATCTCTACCCTACTGACACCATCCACTGCTCCACTGACACCAATCTCTACCCTACTGACACCATCCACTGCTCCACTGACACCAATCTCTACCCTACTGACACCGTCCTCTACCCTACTGACACCGTCCACCACCCTACTGACACCAATCTCTACCCTACTGACACCGTCCACTACCCTACTGACATCAATCTCTACCCTACTGACACCGTCCACTACCCTACTGACACCAATCTCTACCCTACTGACACCGTCCACTACCCTACTGACACCAATCTCTACCCTACTGACACCGTCCACTGCTCTACTGACACCAATCTCTACCCTACTGACACCGTCCACTACCCTACTGACACCGTCCACTACCCTACTGACACCGTCCACTGCTCTACTGACACCATCCACTACCCTACTGACACCAATCTCTACCCTACTGACACCGTCCACTGCTCTACTGACACCAATCTCTACCCTACTGACACCGTCCACTACCCTACTGACACCGTCCACTACCCTACTGACACCGTCCACTGCTCTACTGACACCATCCTCTGCCCTACTGACACCAATCTCTACCCTACTGACACCAATCTCTACCCTACTGACACCATCCACTACCCTACTGACACCAATCTCTACCCTACTGACACCGTCCACTACCCTACTGACACCAATCTCTACCCTACTGACACCATCCACTATCCTACTGACAAAAATCTCTACCCTACTGACACCATCCACTACCCTACTGACACCAATCTCTACCCTACTGACACCATCCACTACCCTACTGACACCAATCTTTACCCTACTGACACCGTCCACTGCTCTACTGACACAATCTCTACCCTACTGACACCGTCCATTGCTCTATTGACACCATCCTCTGCCCTACTGACACCAATCTCTACCCTACTGACACCAATCTCTACCCTACTGACACCATCCACTACCCTACTGACACCAATCTCTACCCTACTGACACCATCCACTACCCTACTGACACCAATCTCTACCCTACTGACACCATCCACTACCCTACTGACACCCATCTCTACCCTACTGACACCGTCCTCTACCCTACTGACACCGTCCACTACCCTGACACCAATCTCTACCCTACTGACACCGTCCACTACCCTACTGACACCATCCACTACCCTACTGACACCAATCTCTACCCTACTGACACCGTCCACTACCCTGCCACCAATCTCTACCCTACTGACACCGTCCACTACCCTACTGACACCGTCCACCACCCTACTGACACCAATCTCTACCCTACTGACACCGTCCACTACCCTACTGACATCAATCTCTACCCTACTGACACCGTCCACTACCCTACTGACACCAATCTCTACCCTACTGACACCGTCCTCTACCCTACTGACACCGTCCACTACCCTACTGACACCAATCTCTACCCTACTGACACCGTCCACTGCTCTACTGACACCAATCTCTACCCTACTGACACCGTCCACTACCCTACTGACACCGTCCACTACCCTACTGACACCGTCCACTGCTCTACTGACACCATCCTCTACCCTACTGACACCAATCTCTACCCTACTGACACCAATCTCTACCCTACTGACACCATCCACTACCCTACTGACACCAATCTCTACCCTACTGACACCATCCACTACCCTACTGACACCAATCTCTACCCTACTGACACCGTCCACTACCCTACTGACACCAATCTCTACCCTACTGACACCGTCCACTACCCTACTGACACCAATCTCTACCCTACTGACACCGTCCACTGCTCTACTGACACCAATCTCTACCCTACTGACACCGTCCACTACCCTACTGACACCGTCCACTACCCTACTGACACCGTCCACTGCTCTACTGACACCATCCTCTGCCCTACTGACACCAATCTCTACCCTACTGACACCAATCTCTACCCTACTGACACCATCCACTACCCTACTGACACCAATCTCTACCCTACTGACACCGTCCACTACCCTACTGACACCAATCTCTACCCTACTGACACCATCCACTACCCTACTGACAAAAATCTCTACCCTACTGACACCATCCACTACCCTACTGACACCAATCTCTACCCTACTGACACCATCCACTACCCTACTGACACCAATCTTTACCCTACTGACACCGTCCACTGCTCTACTGACACAATCTCTACCCTACTGACACCGTCCATTGCTCTACTGACACCATCCTCTGCCCTACTGACACCAATCTCTACCCTACTGACACCAATCTCTACCCTACTGACACCATCCACTACCCTACTGACACCAATCTCTACCCTACTGACACCATCCACTACCCTACTGACACCAATCTCTACCCTACTGACACCATCCACTACCCTACTGACACCAATCTCTACCCTACTGACACCATCCACTACCCTACTGACACCAATCTCTACCCTACTGACACCATCCACTACCCTACTGACACCAATCTTTACCCTACTGACACCGTCCACTGCTCTACTGACACAATCTCTACCCTACTGACACCGTCCATTGCTCTACTGACACTGTCAGTATATATATATATATATATATATATATATATATATATATATATATATATTTCCCCCCCCCCAATCCATGTGACCGGGGCTGGATGCATGAATTCCAATAGATTTTTTTTAGCAGCACATGATTAGAGCCTGAAGCTCTAATTGGGTTCAAAAAAGGGTGGGCTCGGGGCGCAGAGCACTGTGCCCTAAGCCCACCCACTTGTGTGATAAAAGCACATTAATATTAGCTACTGTCTTCCTGATTCTCCTTCCCGCCAATCAGGAACCGGGTCCTGAGACTCGTCACCCAATTGGCCTAGAGGAGAAGAGATCCTCTTGGCTGCCAAGGAGGAGGAGACATAGGGGAAGCCGCCGTGAAGCACCAGGAGGAGTAGACGTCGCCCGGAGGAAGCGCTGCCCGCGACCTAGGGTAAGTGCGGGGCTGGTGACCGACCGACCTGGGTGTACTCCCACCAGGACATGAGGCGGGGCTCTACCTTACTTGCTACAGCTTCTAATGCACACCGTGAGAAGCTCACAGTGTGCAGTGAACTCAGAGTAATCCAGCACAGGAGAGGAGCCGGTACAACTGTGCAAGACTGAAAGGAAGGCCAGAGTTTGGATTTAATATTCTATAGACTATAGACTGTCTCACGGCCTCTGTCATCTGGAGAACACAGGAGAATAGTTTTCTGTTCCTCCTGAAGACACGTGAATGTTTGGTCAGCAATTTTTAAGGATCCGACTCCAAAAGAACACAAAACAATGATATTTTCTCGGCTCCACATCTGCCCCTCCCCCGTCACAGCACAGCCCCCTACCCCCATTCCCCCACCTTCCCTGCTGACTCAGTAATCTGTAATATTAGACCCCTGTAGTTTTACTGCATGGAGAAAAACCAGTTCAGACACGCTCAGCTGAGTTTCTAATACATATCCAGATAAAACACTCCTATTTATTGTTAGAAGGAGTCTGTTGCGCGCTCTGCTGAAAATGAAAACCGGAGCGTAGAGACGTATCCCGGGAACTCAACTTACAAGGCTTGAACCATAGCCAGGCATTGCGGCAGTCATCCACCCCCCCCCCCACAGTCTGTTGTTGGCCCGGGGATCTGGGAACTCCCTTTGCTCGCCTGTTTATTATGCAAGAGGGGTGTTCCCAAACACGCCCACTACAGGCTCCTTCTATATATAGATGTAGCACTACCCCCGAAAGGGTTCCCCACTGCTGCACAGCCAGTCACATAGCATTTCCTTCTTCCATCCAGACACAGAAAACAGTCCTTGAGCTTGTTTTTTTTTTTTTTTATTTATTAGGGGATAATAACTTGGATGCGGGTGGGAATTATGGGATGCCCAACGCGGCAATAACAACATAACCAGGGACAACTCCCTCCCTATTTACAGCTTCCACTTGATCCTCCTGCACGGTACTTGATCCTTACACAGCTCTGCTGGGTTCACTCCTTTAGTAACTAAAAGTCTTTTGTTAGCTTAGCAGCAGCCCCTTACAGGCAGGAACTCTCAGTCCCTTAGTAAAGTGGCACATGTGGAGTAAACTGCATCCTGCAACACCTTCTGCTTTGCTGTAGACACTGGTCCCATCTCTACTTCTCACAGAGATGCTATCCCATCGGGCTGCCACCAGCCCACAAGCCTGCTTCTTCTTCCCAGTCCTCCGGACTGACACTCTGGAGATCTCCCAGGGCAAGGATGAAGATGTAGGCACACCACTGTCTTCAAGAGAGACCTGCTACATGTCTGTCCTTGTATGTCCCAGCACCATGCTGATCTACTCACTCTGTCCTTCCTTGCTCCTGCTACCTCTCTGGAAAGCCTCACCCAACTTCTTCTGTGATGGGATCCTTCCAGACCAGCCACCTGAGCCCCAGTCCGAGGTAGAGCCCCTCCCCGGCAGGGGTCCCTCAGCCACCCTCCTCCAACTTCTTCTGTGATGGGATCCTTCCAGACCAGCCACCCAAGCCCCAGTCCGAGGTAGAGCCCCTCCCCGGCAGGGGTCCCTCAAAGGCCACTGACTGACTCTCTCAGCACTGCATCTCCATCTTCCACCCAACTCAACTGCTGGCAAGGCTCATGTCTATTTAAGGGCTCACTTAGTTACCTTCCAGGCCCCCTTCCTGGGGATTGGCTAAGGGTCCCTAAATATGCAAGACAACCCTCCTAGCTTCTGCCCACTAATTTCTAGAACATTCTCCTAATTCTAGAACCAGGGGGAGGCACCAGAGAGCTGCCTGGATGAGTCATCCAGCCCTGAACTCTAATGAACCCTAACGTAGATTCCATGGCTCAGGTTTAGCCTTGAGTCAGACTATAATTCACCTTTGCTACCACTGATAGCACACTAGAAGGTGCTACACTCAACTCCCTCTAAAATTAGCCATGTTCCCATTGGCTGAAAAACATTTAAAAAATGGTTCCTTTGCCCAGGAGAAAAGGGCATCCCATAAGAAAAATAAGGGGACGGGGAAAAGGGAACAAACTTGGAAAGGGCGTTTTTCAAATAATTTAACAGTATCAAAAATATAAATCTTTTTCAAAAGAAAACCATACACATCATATATGTGCATCCTTACTACAGGTCCCTGTAGCTGGCAAAGTTTGTCATTACCAACATATGTACATGTGCAACAGAGCACCTCCCCCTAAAGGGAAGCCCTCTTAACAGCAACATAGAAAAAGTCCCAAAGTCAAATTTGTGAGCAGGAGGACAGCTAAGGGCCCCTAAATATGCAAGGCAACCCGCCTAGCTTCCACCCACTAATTTCTAGAACATTCTTCATTATTCTAGAACCAGGAGGAGGCCCCAGAGAGCTTTCATGTATGAGTCATCCAGCCCTGAACTCTAATGAACCCTGACCCTGATTCCATGGCTCAGGCTTAGCCCTGAGCCAGACTATAACTTACCTGTACCACTACTAGTAGCACACTAGACGGCGCTACACTCACCTCCCTCTAAAATCAGCCATGTCCCCATTGGCTGGAAAACATTTAAAAAATAGCTTCTTTTCCCAGGAGCAAAGGGCATCCCATAAGAAAAATAAGGGGACGTGGAAAAGGGAACAAATTTGGAAAGGGCTTTTTTCAAATAATTTAGCAGTATCAAAAATATACATTTTTTTCAAAAGAAAATCATACACATCATATATGTACATCCTGACTACAGGTCCCTGTAGCTAGCAAAGTTTATCATTACCAACATATGTACATGTGCAAAGGAGCACCCCCCCTAAAGGAAAGCCCTCTTAACAGGAACATAGAAAAAGTCCAATTTGTGAGTAGTAGGACAGCTAAGGGCCCCTAAATATGTAAGACAACCCGCCTAGCTTCCACCCACTAATTTCTAGAACATTTTCCAATATTCTAGAACCTGGAGAGCTTCCTGGCTGAGTCATCCAACCCTGAACTCTAATGAACCCTGACCCAGATTCCATGGCTCAGACTTAGCCCTGAGCCAGACTATAATTTACCTGTACTACCACTAGTAGCACACTACAGGGTGCTACCTAGAGAGTCTTAAAAATTGTTCCAGGCACCTCAACACAAGTGCAGTGTGCTTTACTGCCATTCAGTAGATCCCAATGCTCACGGCATTGCAGCACACCACAAAATATAGCGTGTGTTGTGATGCCCTGGGTTTTAAAAAGATGTCTTTTCATCCATTGTTGTATACTGGCAGTCAAGTTATAATAAAATGGTGGCCATAATGAAATGCACTTCTTATGTACGTTAAGACTCCATAATGAAATGCTTTAGTGTAATTGGTTATGGTAACACATCCTGCAGAGAACAGGGAAGGTTCTAGAGAGGTTCTAGAGAGCAGAGGAGTTGTAGAGTGCTGGGAAATTGCAGAGAGTGTGGAAGTTGTGGAGAGCGGGCAAGATGTAGACAGTAGGTAATTTTAAGAGAGCGAGGGAAATCAGTGGGGAAGTTGCAAAGAGCGAAGAAGTTGCAGAAAGTTGGGAAGTTGCAGAAAGTGGAGAAATTGTAGAGAGCAAGGAAGATGTAGAGAGTAGGGAAGTTATAGGGAGCAGGGGAGTTGAAGAGAGCAGGGAAGTTGTAAAGAGTGGGGAAGTTACAAAGATGAGGAAGTTGCAGAGAGCAAAGAAGTTGTAGAGATTTGGGGAGTTGTAGAGAGTGGAGAATGTGGAAAGTACAGGGAAGTTGAAGACAGCGGGGAATTTGTAGAGAGTGGGTGAGTTAAAGAGAGCAGGTAAGTTATAGAAAACGAAGGAGTTGGCGGGAAGTTGCAGAGAGAGTGAAGAAATTGCAGAGAGTGGGGAAGTTGTAGGGAATGGGGAAATTGCAGAGAGCGGGGAAGCTGTAGGCAGCGGGGAAGTTGCACAGAGTGGGGAAGTTGTAGAGAGTAGGGAAGCTGAAGAGAACAGTGGGGAAGTTGTAGAGAGTGGGGAAGCTGTAGGCAGTGGGGAAGTTGCACAGAGTGGGGAAGTTGTAGAGAGTAGGGAAGCTGAGAAGAACAGTGGGGAAGTTGTAGAGAGTTAAAGAGAGCAGGTAAGTTATAGAAAACGAAGGAGTTGGCGGGAAGTTGCAGAGAGAGTGAAGAAATTGCAGAGAGTGGGGAAGTTGTAGGGAATGGGGAAATTGCAGAGAGCGGGGAAGCTGTAGGCAGCGGGGAAGTTGCACAGAGTGGGGAAGTTGTAGAGAGTAGGGAAGCTGAAGAGAACAGTGGGGAAGTTGTAGAGAGTGGGGAAGCTGTAGGCAGTGGGGAAGTTGCACAGAGTGGGGAAGTTGTAGAGAGTAGGGAAGCTGAGAAGAACAGTGGGGAAGTTGTAGAGAGTGGGGAAGTTGTAGAGAGTGGGGAAGCTGAAGAGAACAGTGGGGAAGTTGTAGAGAGCAGGGAAAGTATAGAGAGCGGGAGATGTATAAAGAGTGGGGAAGTTGTAGAGAGTGGGGACGTTGTAGAGAGTGGGGAAATTGTAGAGAGTTGGGAAATTGTAGAGAGTGGGGACGTTGTAGAGAGCGTGGAAAGTGTAGAGAGTGGGGAAGGTATAAAGAGTGGGGAAGTTGTAGAGAGCAGGGAAGTTGTAGAGAGCGGGGAAGTTGTAGAGAGCGGGAAAAGTGTAGAGAGTGAGGAAGGTATAAAGAGTGGGGAAGTTGTAGAAAGCGGGGAAAGTGTAGGCTGCGGGGAAAGTGTAGAGAGCGTGGAAAGTGTAGAGAGTGGGGAAGGTATAAAGAGTGGGGAAGTTGTAGAGAGTGGGGAAAGTGTAAAGAGCGTGGAAAGTGTAGAGAGCGTGGAAAGTGTAGAGAGTGTGGAAAGTGTAGAGAGTGAGGAAGGTATAAAGAGTGGGGAAGTTGTAGAATGCGGGGAAGTTGTAGAGAGCGGGGAAAGTGTAGAGTGTGGAAGGTATAAAGAGTGGGGAAGTTGTAGAGAGCGGGGAAAGTGTAGAGAGCGTGCGTGGAAAGTGTAGAGAGTGAGGAAGGTATAAAGAGTAGGGAAGTTGTAGAGAGCAGGCAAAGTGTAGAGAGTGTGGAAAGTGTAGAGAGTGAGGAAGGTATCAAGAGTGGGGAAGCTGTAAAATGCGGGGAAGTTGTAGAGAGCGGGGAAAGTGTAGAGAGTGTGGAAAGTGTAGAGAGTGGGGAAGGTATAAAGAGTGGGGAAGTTGTAGAAAGCGGGGAAGTTGTAGGGAGTGTGGAAAGTGTAGAGAGTGGGGAAGGTATAAAGAGTGGGAAGTTGTAGAAAGCGGGGAAGTTGTAGAAAGCGGGGAAGTTGTAGAGAGCGAGGAAAGTGTAGAGAGCAGGGAAGTTGTAGAGAGTGGGAAAGTTGAAGAGAGTATGGAAGTTGCAAAGAGTGGGAAAGATGTAAAGTGCGGGGAAGTAGAAGACAGCGGGGAATTTGTAGAGAGTGGGTGAGTTAAAGAGAGCAGGTAAGTTATAGAAAGTGAGGGAGTTGGCAGTAAGTGGCAGAGAGTGAAGAAATTGAAGAGAGTGGGAAAGTTATAGGGAATGGGGAAGCTGTCGAGAGCAGGGAAGTTGAAGAGAGTATGAAAGCTGCAAAGAGTGCAGAAGATGTAAGTGCGGGGAAGTTGAAGACAGCAGGGGAGTTGAATAGAGCAGGTAAGTTATAGAGACTGGGGGAGTTGGTGGGAAGTTGCAGAGAGTGAAGAAACTGCAGAGCATGGGGAAGTTGTTGGAAGCGGGGAAGTTGTTGAGAGTGGGGAAGTTGAAGAGAGAAGGGAAGTTGAACAGAGAAGGGAAGTTGCAGAGCGGGGAAATTATAGAGAGCGGGGAAAATGTACAGAGCGGGGAAGGTGTAAAAAGTAGGGAAGTTGCAGAGAGAAATTGTAGAGAATGGGGAAAGTGTAGAGAGTGGAGAAGTTGCAAAGAGCGGGGATGTTGAAGAGAGTGGGGAGGTTGCAGGGAGTGGGGAAATTGTAGAGAGCAGGGAAGGTGTAGAGAGCGGGGAAGTTGTCTAGAGTGGGGAAATTGTAGAGGGGGGGGAGTTTCAGAGAGTGAAGAAACTGCATAGAATGGGAAAGTTGTTGGAAGCAGGGAAGTTGTAGAGAGTGGGAAAGTTGTAGAGAGTACGGAAGTTGTAAAGAGTGGGGAAGATGTAAAGTGCGGGTAAGTTGAAGAGAGCAGGAGAGTTATAGAGACTGGGGGAGTTGGTGAGAAGTTGCAGAGAGTGAAGAAACTGCAGAGCATGGGGAAGTTGTTGGAAGCGGGGAAGTTGTAGAGAGTGGGGAAATTGTAAAGAGCTAGGAAGTTGTCAAGAGAGGGAAAGTTGTAGAGAGCGGGGAAGTTGTAGAGAGTGGGGAGATTGTAGAGAGCGGGGAGATTGTAGAGAGCGGGAAGATTGTAGAGAGTGGGGAGATTGTAGAGAGTGGGGAGATTGTAGAGAGTGGGGAGATTGTAGAGAGTGGGGAGATTGTAGAGAGTGGGAAAGTTGTAGAGAGTGGGGAGATTGTAGAGAGTGGGGAGATTGTAGAGAAAGGGAAAGTTGTAGAGTGGGGAGATTGTAGAGAGCGGGGAGATTGTAGAGAGCAGGGAGATTGTAGAGAGTGGGGAGATTGTAGAGAGTGGGGAGATTGTAGAGAGCGGGGAGATTGTAGAGAGTGGGGAGATTGTAGCGAGCGGGGAAGTTGTAGAGAGTGGGGAGATTGTAGAGAGTGGGGAGATTGTAGAGAGTGGGGAGATTGTAGAGAGTGGGGAGATTGTAGAGAGCGGGGAGATTGTAGAGAGTGGGGAGATTGTAGCGAGCGGGGAAGTTGTAGAGAGTGGGGAGATTGTAGAGAGTGGGGAGATTGTAGAGAGTGGGGAGATTGTAGAGAGTGGGAAAGTTGTAGAGAGTGGGGAGATTGTAGGGAGTGGGGAGATTGTAGAGAGCGGGGAGATTGTAGAGAGCGGGGAGATTGTAGAGAGTGGGGAGATTGTAGAGAGCGGGGAGATTGTAGAGAGTGGGGAGATTGTAGCGAGTGGGGAGATTGTAGAGAGCGGGGAGATTGTAGAGAGTGGGGAGATTGTAGAGAGCGGGGAGATTGTAGAGAGTGGGGAGATTGTAGAGAGTGGGGAGATTGTAGAGAGTAGGGAGATTGTAGAGAGTGGGGAGATTGTAGAGAGTGGGGAGATTGTAGAGAGCGGGGAGATTGTAGAGAGTGGGGAGATTGTAGAGAGTGGGGAGATTGTAGAGAGCGGGGAGATTGTAGAGAGCGCGCAGATTGTAGAGAGTGGGGAGATTGTAGAGAGCGGGGAGATTGTAGCGAGCGGGGAAGTTGTAGAGAGTGGGGAGATTGTAGAGAGTGGGGAGATTGTAGAGAGTGGGGAAATTGTAGAGAGTGGGGAGATTGTAGAGTGCGGTAAAGTTGTAGAGAGTGGGGAGATTGTAGAGAGCGGGGAGATTGTAGAGAGTGGGGAGATTGTAGAGAGCGGGGAGATTGTAGAGAGTGGGGAGATTGTAGCGAGTGGGGAGATTGTAGAGAGTGGGGAGATTGTAGAGAGTGGGGAGATTGTAGAGAGTGGGGAGATTGTAGAGAGTGGGGAGATTGTAGAGAGCGGGGAGATTGTAGAGAGCAGGGAGATTGTAGAGAGCAGGGAGATTGTAGAGAGCGGGGAGATTGTAGAGAGCAAGTCGGAAAGGAAACAAAACCACTGCTTTTCCACTGCTGAGCGGTGAGACTAATGTAGAAAATAAAAAGGATCTGTACTTTGCTTTGAAGTGTTCTCTGCGTTTTATTCTTTGCAGTGTTACTTACATTTTTTTTTTTTATCACAGAGAACCCTGACTGTATTTCTATTTCACATAGAGCTGCTGGATTTCCTTCTCTTGCTGGTGTAATGAAATATTTACATTCTTGGGTGCCGAGCTCAGGCCTAGGGAGTTGCGGTGGCTGGCCTCCAAGTTTCTGCAGCGGAGAGTTTCTGCAATAGAAAAGGTGGAAGTCGATTGTAGTGAGAACAGGAAAGGCGCGGTCAGCAGCCCTCGTCTTCAGAAGTTGTAAAGATGGAGGAACCCTTGAAGTGGAATGAGCCCCACCCCCGATCTGCAGCAATCATTTCTACTGTGGAGCTTCCAGGATTTGATAGACGATGAGCGGAAGGATGAGTGGAGGGATTTTGGTGGAAACGATTGTCGATCGCACAGTCAGCCAAACTTGCAGAAACTCAGTTTTGCTCATTGATCTGCTTTTTTGAAAAAAATAAAATAAAGATCTCTATAGTATTTTTATTCTCTCTTTCCTTTTTTCTTTATTTAGAGCAGACCTTCTCAACATTCTCAAGATGGATGAACCCTCAAAGTAACTTTCCCGTCTCAGGGAACACCTGCTAAAAATGAATATATCTACAGCTCAGCAGTAAGTTGTACATGTAAGGCTGGATGCATATGGCGGCATGGTTGGGTTCAGCAGGGATCCAGCATGCTGGGTAGTTGGATAGGCACAAAGAGTTGCAGCTGCGACATTTAAACGCCCCCTTCCACTGCCATTGCAGCTTAAGGGGAGTGGTTGTGGCGTCCTATAATGCCCCCCAAGAGCATGGTTTAACTTAGCTGAGGAATAAATAAAACAAATTTGGAATGTGGAACGTGCTTTAACTTTCTGCCGCCCAGGAAACGCATATATGCAGTCGCAAAGAGGTGGGCTTTAACCACTTGAAGACCAGGCCTTAGTCTAAGTTTCTGTTAGTAAATTTTGTAAATAAGTAATTATTCTCCTTCACTGATGGGCACTGATGAGGTGGCATAGATGGGCACCAATAGGCTGCACTGATGGGTACTGATCAGGTGGCACTGATGAGGAGGCACTAATATGCCGCACTTATGGGCACTGATAGGTGGTAATGATATGTGGCACTGATGAGCACTGATGGGTGGCACTGGTGGGCAATGATAGGTGGCACTGGTGGGCACTGATGGGCACTGATAGCGGTCATTGGTGGGGACTGACAGGTGGCACTGATGGGCACTGGTGGGTGGCACTGATGGGCATTGATGGGCAGCACTGATGGGCATTGATGGGCAGCACTGACTGGCATCACAATGAGCTGGCACTGGTGGGCACTGATTGCTGGCACTTCTGGCACTTAACTGTAACCAGGGCACTGATTACATCTCTTGATGTCTCCTGCGAGGAGATGCCACTGATCGGCTCTCCTCGCCACACACTTTGCCAGTCCCTCCATGATTTGATGGTGGGCGCGCGGCAAGTGGTTAAACACATTTAAAAAAAAAAAATACACTTTAATTAAAAAAAAAAAAAAACACAATATTTACCCCAATTTTTTTGTATAATGTGAAAGATGATGTTACCCCAAGTAAATAGATATCTAGCCATGCTTTAAAATTGCGCACGCTGGTGGAATGGCGACACACTACGGTACCTAAAAATCTCCACAGGCAATGCTTTAAACATTTTTACAGGTTACACATAGCTCCCAACTGTCCCTGATTTTGAGGGACTGTCCCTGATTTGGAGCAATATCCCTCTGTCCCTCATTGCTCCTCAATTGTCCTTCATTTTGGTCTGATCTGTATAGCTGTATATAAAATGCACTTTTTATCTATCAAAAAGTGTTTTCCAGCGCTAAACCTTTCATCTGATTTCTAAATTGCTGCATTTGTGAATTTAAAAGACCAATATAAAGGAATAGTCGTGGTAAAAAAAGCACTTGTGGGTTTAATCAATCTTGTTTTTTTTTTTGTACAATTCTCCTTTAAGGGGGCGTGGCAAGGGGTGTGTCCTATGCCTGCATACTTTAGCTGATAGGTGCCCCTCATTTTCATCTCAAAAAGTTGGTAAGTATGGGTTACATGTTTAGAGTTACAGAGGAGGTCTAGCACTAGAATTATTCTATTCGCTCTAACGATCGCGAAGACACCTCACATGTGTGGTTTGAACACTGTTTACATATGCTTGTGCCGCTTACGTGGGCGCTTTACTTTTTTTTTTTTTACTTTTTTTTTTAAACTGTCCCTTTATTTATTTATCTTTATCACTTTTATTCCTATTACAAGGAATGTAAACACTCCCTTGTAATAGAAATAAGGATGACAGGACCTCTTTATTGAGAATTCTGGGGTCAAAAAGACCTCAGATCTCACATTTACCTTTAAAAACAAAAGAAAGAAAGATTTTTTTTATGGCTTTTACTTTAAAAAAAAAAAAAGAATTGTTTACTATGGCCAGGGAGCCGGAAGTGACATCAGACGTCGCTCCAGTCCTCCAAGGGCATAGAGATGAGTGGCGGCCATCTTGGCCTCACTTGTCTCCATGCCCAACTAACGGCCGCATTGGATCGAAAATGAAAAGGTGAGCCAACACTGTACAGCCTCAACACCCCCCCCCCCAGTCTCCGCTGTACTTACCTCCTGCAGGATTTCCAGGATGGATCGGGGTGATTCTGATTGGTCAGTGCCAGTATAGAGCATCACTCTATTCTAATCCATCACAAACACCCTGTAGAAAGAAGGAGGAGAAGAGCGGGGACTTCAAATCCCCAGACCACTGCAGCAGCTGTATGGGCACTCACAGCTCATCACCCACAGAGGTAAGTACAGCGAGGAGGGGGCGTATGGTGTTAGTTCATACTTACATTTTTTCTGAACTTACACTTTAATGCCTACATGGTGCTCATGTTGTAAAGCACAGCGCAAACTGTTGGTCCTATATAAATCCTGTATAATAATCAGGGCTTTTTTCAGCAGGAGCACGGGGGAACGCAGTTCCAGCGGGCCCGTCACCACAGGTCACTCCCGACGTGTTTCGTCATCAATGACGTCTTCTGTGGATGGGCCAAAACTACATCACGCATGCCTGTTTTCCGTTGTTCTGATCTCTTATGAGCCTTCAGTTTGCTGGATCCCTTACTCTGTTACGATATAAGTGACACTATGTCAGTCTCTTCCATCTCTCTGACATTCATTTGCTCCCGCTGCTGAGTGCCATCCATGTCCATGCAGGGGCGGATCCAGAGCCTAGTCTCGGGAGAGGCACTGACAGAAAATACGTTTCTTTTTAGTAAATTTAACGGGGAAATGGCTGGTGTTAGCGCTTCAATCATCACGGCACCATGGTTGTTATGGTGTCAGGATGATTGAAGCGCATTATTACTATTATTACATTGTTATAAAAAATAAAATAGTTCAACTCACCATAATGCAGAATCAGTGGGAGCCCTGAGCGTGTCACTTGCCACTGTCACCTGCCACACATTGCGGATTGTCACTTGCCACGTCCCCTGTCACTAGATGGAGATTGTCACTTGCCACGTCACTTGCCACATGTTGCAGATTGTCACTTGCCACATCACTTGCCACGTCCCATGGCAGACGTTGCGGATTGTCACTTGCCACGTCGCCTGTCACCAGATGCAGATTGTCACTTGCCACGTCCCATGCCACACGTTGCAGATTGTCACTTTCCACCTCCCATGCCACATGTTGCAGATTGTCACTTGTCACGTCCGATGCCAAATGTTGCAGATTGTCACTTGCCACGTCCCATGCCACACGTTGCAGATTGTCACTTGTCACGTCCGATGCCAAATGTTGCAGATTGTCACTTGCCACGTCCCATGCCACACGTTGCAGATTGTCACTTGCCACGTCCCATGCCACACGTTGCAGATTGTTACTTGCCTGCTATAATTGTCTGTCTTGCTGTGTCCCAGAGTCAGGCAGCACATTACCAGTCAAGCAGCAGAGAGATGATGCAATCTCTCTGCTGCCGCGGCTGCCTGCACACTGCACAGTGAGGGCGGAACTGCAGGGATGCAGGACGGGCGCTGGGCGGTGAGAGATGATGTTATCTCTCTGCTCCCCCACCCACCGGCTCCCTGATTGGCCAGCAGCCGCTCTCACACTGTCACAGAGCCGCACAGCTGCTCACCAACAGTGCCGCTCGCTGTCTCTCCCCACCAGAGCCGCCTGTGCTCTCAGCCGCGGAGCCGCCTGCCGGCTCTCTCACCCGCAGCGACACCTGCCCGCCCACTCACTCTTCCACATTCTCGGAGGGGGCAAATGCCCCGTTGCCCCCCCCCCCCTGGATCCGCCCCTGTGTCCATGTTGATGCTGGTTCCCTGTTCTCCGCTATATATATGCCTATGTGACCATTATAACTTATGGTCCAACATATTCGGTAAGAGGTGTGTGTGCCGAGTGTTTTTTTTGTACGGTGGTGGACTTCATTAATCAACTTGCTACACACTGCACTTATGGATATTGGATGTGATTTATATGTAATGGACTGATAGCACTTTATATGGATTGATTTCACATTTTCACTTATGCACTTTTTGATTATATACAGTATTATCTGTTATTTTATAACAGTAGAGTTAGTGAACATAAATGTATTTCTTATTGCACAGGGCACTTTATTTCATTTTATTCTTTAGCGCTGCTTATCTTGTATATATGTCATCTGAACTGATATCACGCTTTATTAACCACATGCTTACCGGGCACTTAAACCCCCCTCCTGCCCAGACCAATTTTCTCACACTCTCACACTTTGAATGACAATTGTGCGGTCATGCTACACTGTACTCAAATTACATTTTTATATTTTTTCACACAAATAGAGTTTTCTTTTGGTGGTATTTAATCACTACCGAGGTTTTTATTTTTTGCTAAACAAACAAAAAAAAGATGGAAAATTTTGAAAAAAAACCAAACGTTTTTCATAGTTTGTTATAAAATTTTGCAAACAGGTAATTTTTCTCCTTCATTGAAATGCGCTGATGAGGCTGCACTGATGAGGCTGCACTGATAGGCTTCTCTGAGTGGCACTGATAAGATGGCACTGATGAGGCTGCACTGATGGGCACTGATAGGCTGCACTGATGGGCACTGATAAGCTGCACTGATGGGCACTGATAGGCTGCACTGATGGGCACTGATAGGCTGCACTGATGGGCACTGATAAGCTGCACTGAGTGCCCATCAGTGTAGCTTATCACTGCCAATCAGTGCAGCCTCATCTGTGCCACCTTATCAGTGCCAATCAGAGCAGCCTATCAGTGCAGCCTCATCAGTGCCACCTTATCAGTGCCCATCAGTGCAGCCTCATCAGCGCAATGCATGAATCTATCTATTGGTGCTAGAGGGGTGGCTGGAGAGAGGGGGCGGCGCCCGTGCGCCCTTATGGACGCACCGCCACTGGTCACTAGCCAATAATAAAATGTGTACCTCCGTAACCTGCAACCAGAAATTGAGGAAAAACAAATCTGTATTGCTCAGTGTTGGGGGGCTCTTGGGTCGGGGTTGCAAACGACTCCCTAAAATGTAGCGGGTGGCTGTCCAGTGCTGCAGTTAGAAAACCTGCGAAGATGTTCGGATCTTGTAGATTCCCCACACTGGAGACCCTCTCATGTATCTGTCGTCGTCTCTGCTCCCCGGCAGCGCTATTGTCTACGTTCTACAAGCGGATCATTCACAGCGCTACGCCAAGGAGGCTTTGAGAAGATTAGAGCGACATGTATTACAATAGTTGTATTGTTTGTTACTCCAGTTTATGTTCCGCTAGGCACTGCGCCTGCACTGCACTCTACAAAACATTTCCAGTAGAAACAAAGGCCAGTAATGGCAACACATGGCAGTGTATGTGGGGTGCTTATAAAGGACCTATATAGTTAGAACACAACTCCCAGCAACAGCTGGGGGGGGGGGGGGAGACCTTGGTATGGAAACAGGGGAGATGCCTTGCCATCCTATGCTATGGGGCTGTGTGTTTCTATTGATGCGCACAGTGCAGGAAGACACAACTCTACTCCTGCATGCAAGGGTGGCTCCATAGGATGCTGCAAGAGAAAAGAGCCATCCTGAACCAGAAAACCTGGGGCAGTGATCATGGCACCAGGAATATAGACAAGGATTAAAAGATACAGAAGCTGCCTACTCAGTAGGTGCTAAACGTACTTAAAATTGAGGGTTTATTATCACTTTATTAAATCGGTAATGGTATTTTTTTTAAAAAACAAGTGATGTAAGTAGCTGAATTTGAATTTGTATCAGCTTCTTGCAGTCTACTGTACAGCAGAGCTCAAACTGGGAGAGGGAGAAACAGCACACTAAGCCAAACAGTTGTGCTGCAATGCTAACAAGGATTATGCTGATAAGGGGAGACAGCAGAGTGACAGAAGGAAGCCTATAAGTCTTCTTTTCGCTATCCAATCACAGGCTGGGGGAGGGACAAGACCTGTATTTTTAGGGACAGGAGGAGAGGGCGGAAGGAGAAGGAGCAGGACCAGCTCTCTCGCTCTCTCCTCTCCCATCAATGGGGGGAGGGGGAACGGTCAATGCTGGTTCTCGGTCCTATGCATGAACTACACTTCCCAGTGTCCCTTGCAGCAGTCCTGTGTCCTCCTCCTGCTGCTGATTGGCTGAGTGGTGGCTGCTCGAGGGAGGCTCACACAGACACATTGCCCCTTGCTGCTGCACCCTCTCTGTATCGGGTGGCGGGATGTGTAGAGAAAGCGTAAGCACAGCCGTGCCAGTGGCTGGAGGTAGAAGACAGCCCACAGCACAGCTGCCTTTCCCTGCGGTGGGTGGGGGGCGGGAGATCAAGGGAGAGAGTCAGCACTAGGCTACACCAATGCGCACAGGGGGATTAGGGTGTGCCCAGGCACATCCGGCATACCCCATGCACATGCCTATGCTCATTATAGGTTTGTCAGAAACAATGAAATCAGACCGAGACAGAAGTACAGCTAAATCACACTTGTTTAATAATAAAAGTAAATAGAACAAACGTAGTCAAAACATAGCCAGAGTTCAGGAACCGGAATGGATAGTCAGACAATCCAAACGTCAGGGAGCCGGAGATGAGCATAGTAAAACAGCAAGCAGGATCTGGAGCCAGAAGGGATGTCAGCCAAGCAAGTCTTTTAACAGGAACACAGGAGAGCGTCTCTGTGATGTTGACTAAGGTGAAGGCAGAGATCCTCTGGGCTGGACGGCTTAAGTAGGCAGGACTGACGAGCAGGATATCATCAACAGCTGAGTCACTGTGGAGAGATAGGAGCTGGCAATTAGCCGACAGCTGAGCAGCCAGTTAAAAGAAGGAAGGACTGAGCCCAGCCCTGACAAGGTTTCCTGTATATAACACTAGCCTCACGATGTCTATTGCTGCAGCCCAGAGAAAGGGGGAGGCATATTTCCTCCGAAACGCGTTGGCTTTACCCGATGATTTTAAACAATCAACATTTTAACTACCTCCTTAATGCCCTCCCCAGCCCTTTTCTAGACATAGCTGTGTTCTGCCGCAAAGCTGTAAAAATCTTAGAACTGGATGGAAGGAAGCAGAAACCTTTTGGCAGATATATCCTCCCTGCCCCCCCGGTACCAGCCAATGGGGTTGCTTCTCCTATTGGCCAATCACGCTTCTCCCGCTTCTTGATTGGCTTCCGGTGTTTTGTCGATATGTGCCCGCCGGTGAAAAGTGCCCGCGCATGCGCAGAACGGATGGGCACTCCAGCTGAGTTGCCGATCAGCTGGAGTGGCGTCTCATAGCGCATGCGCACATCGTAGAAGCCTTTTTTGGACGGAGATACCATTTCTGGGGCACAATTTAATGGAATGAAACAGCGGAGGGACGCCGTATTTGTCAGATTGTGCCTTGCAGTTGCGCCGCAGGTTTACAGTGAGGCACCCCCTGACATCTACATTGTCCCTCCACTCTTTGCATAGCTTTCAATTGTGCCCGTGAAATGGTATCGCCCGTCCAAAAAACACTCCTCCGATGTGCGCATGCGCTATGGCGACGTCACTCCAGCTGATCGGCAACTCAGCTGGAGTGCCCTTCCGTTCTGGGCATG
Source organism: Lithobates clamitans (assembly GCA_037952925.1). NCBI lineage: Eukaryota > Metazoa > Chordata > Amphibia > Anura > Ranidae > Lithobates > Lithobates clamitans. Next base: position 88,005 of record JBBGZY010002136.1, on the reverse strand, counting down.
CGCGGGCACTTTTCAACAGAGGGCACAAATCAATAGAACACCGGATCTCCCCGTACATCCTTCCTGCCCCCCCCCCCCCGGTAACAGCCAATACGATCGCTTCTCCTCTCGGCCAATCACACTCCTCCTGCTTCCTGATTGGCCGGGAGGAGAAGCAGGAAGACAAAAGCGAATATTAATTCGCTATTGTCACAGAACTGGGTGGGCTCAGGGAACAGTGCTCTGCGCCCCGATCCCGCCCTTTTTTGAAGCCAATTAGAGCCTCAGGCTCTAATCATGGTTAATATAAAACAAAAAAACATTGGAATCCATGCGTCCGGCGCCCTGCATGTAGATTACGGACGTATGGATGGGCCACCACTGGTGTTTTACCTGTAATGGCACTTCTGTGCATTGCCAAACCAGAGTACCAAAGGGGGGGGGGAGTTTTTTCTCCCTGCTTTTCAGGGAGAAGAAACAGCCAGATCACTGTTCCTATGCACACAGAGCTCTGTATGTTTTTGTATTTTTAAATAGACCCCTGAGTGTCGTGGACATTTGTACTGGTGTGCTCCTTAATACCCTCCCCAGCCCCTTTTCTAGACATGGCTGTGTTGTGCCGCAAAGCTGTAAAAATCTCAGAACTGGATGGACAGAAAGAGAAACCTTTTGCCAGATAAAACAGTTCCCATTGATGCGTTTCATTTGTGTATTTTAGCTGTTTTGAGTTTAGCTTTAAAAAAAAAAAAAGTTGTTTAGTGACAGGGTCACTTTAAGGGAAATACCAGAAATCCAAAAATAAGAAAAGTAGATACATTGTCTGCATTGGATACATTAGCTTTACTCCCTGTTCTGCTGACTGCTTATTCATGAGCGCCCTCTAGTGACCACACTTAGAATGCAATCTAAATTCCAAAAATATCGCTGGGAGGTCTTACGTCAGGCGTGCGTCAGCCGCTAAATTTGTCGATGTCTTCCTGTAGTAGATGTAAGGTTCTTTTATAGCTATAAACTTTATATATCTGATATAACAACTGATATTGTAGAAGGGCTTTAGAGCACTGGTTATCACTCATAGTACGCCCCGGGAGGTACTACTGACAACTCATACATAAAAAGATTAGATTAGATCTCTTATTTAAAAAATTAAAATAAAAATAAAAATTTAAATTAAATTTAAAAAAAAAAAAAATTAACTTTAAGCCTGACATAGACATGCGCATGGGGTATGCCGGACGTGCCTAAACCCCCCAAACATTATATACACTTATTTTTGAAATGCAGGCACCCTAGATCAGGGGTATTGAATTCAAATTCGTGAAGGTCCAGTGAATAAAATGTTCTTCCAGCAGAGATGCGACTCACACCAGTGGCGGCTGGTGCTCCAAACAAACCACCACCCCCCCAGTGGGCGGCAAACAGACCACCTCCCCCCCCACCCGGTAGGTGGTACTTATCTGGTCAGGAGGCGATGCAGAGCAGAGAGATGACGGTGACCATCTTCCGGTGTTCTATTGATTGGTGCCCGCCATTGAAAAGTGCCTATGCATGCGCAGAATGGATGGGCACTCCAGCTGAGTTGCCGATCAGCTGGAGTGACGTCACCATAGCACATGTGCACATCGTAGGAGCCTTTTTTCGACGGAAGATACCATTTCCCTGGCACAATTTAATGGTATGCAAACAGAGGAGGGACACCATGGGTTGCGCCGCGGGTTTACAGCGAGGCACAATCTGACATCTACGTTGTCCCTCCGCTCTTTGCATAGCTTTCAATTGTGCCCATGAAATGGTATCGCCCGTCAAAAAAAACTCTCCTCCGATGTGCGCATGCGCTATGGTGACGTCACTCCAGCTGATCAGGAACTCAGCTGCAGTGCCCATCTGTTCTGCGCATGCACTTTTCGATACCGGTCAATACAATCGCTTCCCCACTCGGCCAATCGCGCTCCTCCCACTTCCTGATTGGCCGGGAGGAGAATGGTCGTAATGTGGTATTTCCCACATTCACACTGTTTTGGCCACTAGAGGCTTGGGGAAAATCGAATGTTCTCAGGCTAAATTCTCTGCAGATCGAATCTTATTAATTGAAAAAAAAAATGAGGGAAAATACTGCATTATGGCCACTGGATGGAGCTTAGGGGTATACTTATTTCCTATTATAGTTAGCGCCGTCTAGTGGTCGTAATGTGGTATTTCCCACATTCACACTGTTTTGGCCACTAGAGGCTTGTGGAAAATCAAATGTTCTCAGGCTAAATTCTCTGCTGATAGAATGTTATTAATTGAAAAAAAAAAAAAAGAATGAGGGAAAATACTGCATTATGGCCACTAGATGGAGCTTACGGGTATACTGATTTCCTATTATAGTTAGCACCATCTAGTGGTCATAATGTGGTATTTCCCACATTCACACTGTTTTGGCCACTAGAGGCTTGGAGAAGATCGAATATTCTCAGGCTAAATTCTCTGCTGATAGAATTTTCTGAATTAAAAAAAAACAATGAGGGAAAATACTGCATTATGGCCACTAAATGGAGCTGAGGAGGTATACTTATTTTCTATTATAGTGGTCGTAATGTGTTATTTCCCACATTCACACTGTTTTGGCCACTAGGGGCTTTGGGAAAATCGAATGTTCTCAGGCTCAATTCTCTGTGGATAGAATGTTATTAGCCACTTAAAGACCAGCTGCCGCAGTTGAACTGGAGGTTGGCTCTCCTGGGCGAATTGACATCATTGTACAAAATCCGCTTTAAGACCACTAGGGCCCGCGATGCCGGAGCCGATATGTGTGTGGCCGGCGGCCGTGATGTCCGCCGGCCACCCGCGATCGCTCCTGAGAGAGACAGACAGGGATCTGTCAATGTAAACAGACAGATCCCTGTTCTGTCTGGGGAGGATAGACAGATCTGCTGTTCCTACCGTGTTTCCTCAAAAATAAGCCCGGGTCTTATATTAATTTTGGCAACAAAAGACACAGTAGGGCTTATTTTCCGGGTAGGTCTTACCATGTAATGTGCGGTCTTCTCTCCCCCTCTCCCTCCCTGCCTGTCAGGAATCCCCAGTGTGAACTGAGTTAAAAATGCTTGTAAAATCCAATAATCCACTCTATTACAGTAGTATATAATGTACAATGTGTGTTTCTGTAAAATAATTGTGCCAAATACCTTGGTTATAGCGCCGCTCTGCGCTTCTGAGAACCGCCGGAGCTCTCCTCCCCGCATTTATATTACAGAAACACACACATTGTACATTATATTCTACTGTAATAGAGTGGGTTATAGGATTTTACAAGCATTTTAAACTAGGGCTTATTTTCAGGGTAGGGCTTATGTCGCAGCCCTCCTGGAAATGCTAGGTCTTATTTTCGGGTAAACACGGTAGTAGTGATTAGGAACAGCGATTCGTCCTCCTCCAGTCACTACACTCTCCCCCCACAGTTAGAAACACCTCCCAGGGAACATTTAACCCCTTGATCGCCCCCTAGTGTTAACCCCTTCCTTGCCAGTGACATTTAAACAGTAATCAGTGGCTAGTTTTAGCTCTGATCGCTATATAAATGTCACTGGTCCCAAAAAAAGTGTCAAAAGTGTCCGATCTGTCCGCCGCAATGTCGCAGTCCAGCCAGAAAAAGCTGATCACCGCCATTACTAGTAAAAAATAATAATAATACTAAAAATGCCATAAACCTATCCCCTATTTTATAGACGCTATAACTTTTGCGCAAAGCAAGCAATATACGCTTATTGCGATTTTTTTCACCAAAAATATGTAGAAGAAAACATATTGGCCTAAACTGATGAAGAAATTATTTTTTTTTACTTTTTTTTGGATATTTATTATAGCAAAAAAGTAAAAAATATTGTTTTTTTTTCTTTTTTTTCATAATTGTCGGTCTTTTTTGGTTTATAGCGAGAAAAAAAAGCAACGCAGAGGTGATCAAATACCACCAAAAGAAAGCTCTATTTGTGGGAAAAAATGGACATCAATTTTGTTTGGGTACAGCATCGCACGACCGCGCAATTGTCAGTTAAGGAGACGCAGTGCCGTATCGCAAAAAACAACCTGGTCATTAAGGGGGCAAATTCTTCCGGTCCTTAAAGCGGTTGTATACCCGCACATGAAAAAAACCCAAAAACCTGTAAGGCAAAAGGCATAATAGCTAGAATGCACCGCATACTAGCTCATTATGAAATACCTTAGAATGAGGTTCCCGTATCGCATCCTGGTCAATGCAGAGGGAGCTGACATTTTCCCCTCTGCGTTCCTTACGGGTTTGCGGCTCCGCCACTGTGAGTAGCTGGAGCCGCGGTGACGTCACTCCCATGCATGCACGCGGGAGTCCTCAGTTCCGGCAAGGGCCGGCACAATACGCCGGACCTTCACTGCACATGCGCCACTGATGTCAGCGGCTGCATGCAGGATAAATATCTCCTAAACTATGCAGGTATAATAAGGTTTACCTGTAGGTAAAAAATGTAAAAAAGGGGTATACAACCGCTTTAAGCGGTTAATTGAAAAAAATAAAGTAAAAGAAAATACTGCCCTATGGCCACTAGATGGAGCTGAGGGTCATACATATTTCCTATTATAGTCAGCACCATCTAGTGGCCATAGGTCAGTATTTCCCCTAATTTTTTCAATTAGATTTTCCCCAATCGATTTTCCCCAAGCCCCTAGTGGCCAAAACAGTGTGAATGTGGGAAATAACACATTACGGCCACTAGATGGAGCTGAGGGTCATACTTATTTCCTATTATAGTCAGCGCCATCTAGTGGTCGTAATGTGTTATTTCCCACATTCACACTGTTTTCGCCACTAGGGGCTTGGGGAAAATCAAATTTTCTCAGGCTAAATTCTCTGTAGACAGAATGTTATTAAAGTTGAAACTCATTTGGCTGTACTCCTCCTATGGATCACAGGAGTGCACTCCTTTGACCCATTTTCAGCAGAGAGCGGGCTGAAGCAGAGCCGGTCATGGCTCGGGCAAGATCGCAACAATGGAGTCGGGATCCGGACCGTATGCCTGAACCTGCACAAGGCTCAGGCTCTCAGCGAGCTGCTGAGAGCCTGGCCCGCTGATCCCACCCCCCCTCCACAGCCCATCACTCCAGTGAGCGAGGAGGGGGGCAGAGCAGAAAGCGGTGACTGACAGTCCCCAGCCCTCTGCTCATGGAGCCCTGACAACCGAGTGATCGGCGGTGTTTGATCGCTCGGCTCTCAGTGTTAGAGCCGCCAGGTCTGATGCTGCATCCACCTAGGTAAGTATGATTCTGGAAAAAAAAATCCCATACATCTCTTTTAATTGAAAAGAAAATGAGAGAAAATACTGCATTGTGGCCACTAGATGGAGCTGAGGGGTATACTTATTACCTATTATAGTTAGCACCATCTAGTGGCCATAATGCAGTATTTTCCCTCATTTTTTTTTTTTTCAATAAATAACATTCCATCTGCAGAGAATTTAGCCTGAGAACATTCGATTTTCCCCAATTTGAACAGAAAAAATGTGCACGCAGTTTCAATAGGCGAACGGCTATGCAAATTTTCTCATAAATACACCCCATAATGTAAATGTCCCTATATTGGTGATAGTCCCTTTAATGGATAGCGTTTAGCTCACTATAATCCTGTGATACTTTGCTGCTCTCCAGTGTATCAGTTTGATTTTCCCTACCAGAGGAGCCCGTTTTACGCATAAACGCACACGTTGTTAGCACCAGAATAGACTGTGACATACATTTCATTAGCGGCCCAGCTGCAGCATCAGCCATGGCTCCAGGAAACACGAGAGGCTGGAGCAGCCGCCAGCCGCCCCGCCGCCCCACGGTGCAATCAAATGATTTACGAATCGCTGAGGGAAGCGTTTTAATCCCGGCTGGAAGTCATTGTTCCTATTTCTGCCAGCGTTCTATTTATAGCCTTCGCAGGACAATGCGCCGTGACGTTACAAAGAGTGGAAGATGGATTTCAGGGCCGTTCTCTCATAAATATGGAGAGTCTCGTGGACGTCACTGGTCTGGAATAGATTCACTTTTTTTTTTTTCTTGGTGATTTTATTGATCTCTATTAAGAGGATGGGCTGCGCTCTTATCAATATGAAATATATTGGTGATGTCATCAGTCCCCAATGAGTAGACTAGGCTTTCTCAACCTTTTAACCCTAGAGGAACCCCAAAGATAATTTTCATGTCTCCAAGGAGCCCTTACTAAAACCAATTCATCAGGGCTCAATAGGAACAATGCTTCTTATACTGGTGGTCAATAGGAAGAATGTCCACCTTAAAGTGGTGCTCAGAATGCCACCCTTAAAGACAGCTAAAAAGATATTTGGTGTCATGCTGCTGGCTTTGCTAAGTGGTGCTGAACCTTGAACTCTATGGGCATCATCAAGTAGGTGGTTCACCAGCCACAGCTCAAGAAACCCCTACCAACCTCTGAAGGAACCCCAGGGTTCCATGGAATCCTGGTTGAGAATGGCTGGAATAGGCACATTGGGGTTGAGTTACTAAAACTGGAGACTGCAAAATCTGGTGCAGCTCTGCCTAGAAACCAATCAGCTTCCGGGCTTTATTGTCAAAGCTTAACCGCTTGCCGACCATATAACCTAGATATACGGCGTCAAGGCGGTTCGGCTGCGCCAGATCATGTACCTAGTACATGATCTAACACTTCCAGGTAGGGGGCGCACACACCGCCGATGATCCGGCTGTGCTGTCAACAGTGGTGGCCAGTGGGTTTTTTTTTGGGGGGGAGGGCAGGAAACAACCACCCCCCCAAGTTGGCCGGTGGAACCCCCTACCACCGTCTGCTCTAGGTTGGTCGGGAGACCGCACCCCTACCCCTCCCAGCTCTCTAGGTCAGTCGGTCATCAAGCCCGGCACTTATCCCATGTAGGGTACGGGTGGGCAGTGGACGGGTTGCGGGCTCCTACAGGCGGCGGGCAGGTTGTGGGCTCCTACGGGAAACGGGGGGGTTGCAGGCTTCTACAGGCGGCGGGCAGGTTTCGGGCTCCTACAGGCAGTGGGCAGGTTGCGGGCTCCTATGGGCAGCGGGCAGGTTGCAGGCTCCTACAGGCGGCAGGCAGGTTGCGGGCTCCTATGGGCAGCGGGCAGGTTGCAGGCTCCTACAGGCGGCGGGCAGGTTGCGGGCTCCTACGGGCAGCAGGCAGGTTGCAGGCTCCTACGGGCAGCGGGCAGGTTGCGGGCTCCTACGGGCAGCAGGCAGGTTGCAGGCTCCTATGGGCAGCAGGCAGGTTGCAGGCTCTTAGGGCAGCGGGCAGGTTGCGGGCTCCTACGGGCAGCGGGCAGGTTGCAGGCTCCTATGGGCAGCAGGCAGGTTGCAGGCTCCTACGGGCGGCAGGCAGCAGCGCAGCTCCTGTGTCCTCTCCTCCTGTTCTGTATCACGGCGGCTTCTTTATCATAGCTTCCGCCATGCGTCTCCTCCTTCCTCCTCTTCCTAGGCTTCCAATAGGATCGCCTGTCCTTTCAGCCAATCGGGGGATGAGTCTCAAGACCCGCTTCCTGTTTGGCCGGGAGGAGGATCAGTGTGGCAATAGCGGATATTCATTCGCTATTGTCACACAACTGGGTGGGCTCAGAGCGCAGTGCTCTGCGTCCCGAGCCCACCCTTTTTTGAAGCCTATTAGAGCCTCTGGCTCTGATCACGTGCTTAAAAAAAAAAACACCCCCCTATTGGAATCCATGGTCCGGCGCCCTGCATGTAGATCAGGGGGGCGGATGCATGGATGCTGCTGGCTGTGAATAAACACAGCAGATGTCGATCACCAGGGTGCCGGCCAATGGATTACCGCCGGCACCCAGCGACTCCGCTGTGCTGGGATTATACACAGTGAGTGCCTATCAGCAGGTGCTGGCCAATGGATGAGCGCCGGCACCTGCCGATCATCCAGAAGACACACAGGACTGGGCTTCGCCTATGTAAACAAGGGAGAGCCCTGTCCTGTCAGCAGAGAAGTAAAAGATTTTATTTCCACAAAGCAGAGAACAAAATCAATCACTTCCCCTAGAAAAAAACACCTCCCACAGTACACCAAAACACTGGTTAGGCACACGTTTAACCGTTTGATTGCCCTAGATGTTTAAACCCTTCCCAGCCAGTGTCATTAGTACAGTGACAGTGCATATTTTTAGCACTGATCACTGCATTAGTATCACTGGTATCCACAGTGTCAAACTTGTCAGTTAGTGTCCAATTGTCCGCCGCAATATCACAGTCCCACTTTAAGTCACTGATCACCGCCATTACTAGTAAAAAATAAATAAATAAAAATGCCAGTATACACTATATTGTCAAAAGTATTGGGACGCCTGCCTTTACACGCACGTGAACTTTAATGGCATCCCAGTCTTAATCCGTAGGGTTCAATATTGAGTTGGCTCTGCCCTTTGCAGCTATAACAGCTTCAACTCTTCTGGGAAGGCCGTCCACAAGGTTTAGGAGTGTGTCTATGGGAATGTTTGACCATTCTTCCAGAAGAACATTTGTGAGGTCAGGCATTGATTCTATCCCCTATTTTGTAGACACTTTAACTTTTGCGCAAACCAATCAATATACACTTATTGGGTTTTTGTTTACCAAAAATATGTAGCAGAAAACATATTGGTCTAAATTTATGAAGAAATTCGATTTTAATTTTTTTTCATTGGATATATATTATAGCAGAAAGAAAAAATATTGTTTTCTTTTTCAAAATTGTCTCTCTTTTTTGTTTATAGCTCAAAAAAATAAAAACCGCAAAGGTGATCAAATACCACCAAAATAAAGCTCTATTTGTGGGAAAAAAAGGACAGCAATTTTATTTGGGCACAGCATCACACGATCGCGCAATTTTCAGTAAAAGTATCACAGTGCCATATCGCAAAAAATGGCCTGGTCATGAAGGGGGGTAAACCTTTCGGAGCTGAAGTGGTTCAAATTAAACATGAACCACTTCAGCCCCAGTAGATTTGGCTGCTCAATGACCAGGCCATTTTTTGCGATACGGCACTGCGTCGCTTTAACTGACAATTGCGCGGTCGTGCGACGCTGTACTCAAACAAAATTGATGTCCTTTTTTTCCCACAAATAGAGCTTTATTTTGGTGGTATTTGATCACCTCTGCGGTTTTTATTTTTTGCGCTATAAACAAAAAAAGAGCGACAATTTTGAAAAAAACACAATATTTTGTACTTTTTGCTATAATAAATATCCCCAATTTTTTTTTTAAAAAAAAGCAATTTTTTTCCTCAATTTAGGCTGATATGTATTCTTCTACATATTTTTGGTAATAAAAATCGCAATAAGCGTATATTGATTGGTTTGCGCAAAAGTTATAGTGTCTACAAAATAGGGGAAAGATTTATGGCAATTTTATTAATATTTTTTTTTTTTACTAGTAATGGCGGTGATCAGCGATTTTTATCGGGACTGCGACATTATGGCGGACAGATCAGACACTTTTGACACATTTTTGGAACCATTGACAATTATACAGAGATCAGAGCTATAAAAATGCACTGATTACTGTGTAAATGTCACTGGCAGGGAAGGGGTTAACACTAGGGGGCGATCAAGGGGTTAAATGTGTTCCCTAGGTGTGTGTTCTAACTGTAGGGGGCACTGACTAGAGGAGATTACGGATCGTTGTTCCTAGCTAGTAGGAACACACGATCTGTCACTCCTCACAGAACAGGGATTGGTGTGTTTACACACACACACGTCCCTGTGCTGCCTCTCGTGCCCGCGATCGCGCGTGGCCGGCGGTCATTGCAACCTCCGTCTACACGCATCGGCACCCCTCCAGTGCAGCGGGCATGCGTGCCTGCTATCCCCGCTTAAAGGGCCGACATACAGCTACAACGGTTCGCGGGAACGTGCCGACCTGCCGCTGTATAATGACGGCGGCTGGTCGGCAAGCGGTTAAACTGCACAATTCCCTTAACCAGTTTCAGTCCCGGCCAATTCTGACATTGGTCTCCTACATGTAAAAATCAGCATTTATTTAATCAATTTTTTTACTAGAAAATTACTTACAACCCCCAAAACATTATATATATTTTATTAAAGCAGAGGCCTGGGAGAATAAAATGGTGGGTGTTGCATCTTTTTTATGTCACATATGCGCAACGGTTTTTCAAACGTAATTTTTTGGGGAAAAAATACAATTTAATTAATTTTAATGCACAAAAACACAATAGAATACCCAATTGTTTGGTAAAATATAAAGGATGATGTTACAACGAGTAAATAGATACCACAGGAGCCAAACTACGGTACCTAAAAATCTCCATAGGCGACTTTTTACCGTTGTAACCTGTCATAACCCCGGTATTTTCGGGAATGCCGTGCGTTTTTTTTTTAAGATTCGCTGCGTGATCACTTTTATCGGCGGCGGGAGAGGTGTCCACCTCCCTCCTGCCGCACTCCAGTCGTCTCCACCGCTTACCGGACCTGCCGATAGCGGCGGAGACAATCACGTCCTTTCCCGTGGATGCCTGGCTGCCAAGTGAGGGGAAGATGGCCCCCAGCTCGGCTCCATGGCATGGGAGGGCGGAAGCCACGTCAAATGTCACTTCTGCCCAATGCTCTTAAAGGAGAAATGTTTTTTTTTTTTTCAACTGACTTTTTTTTAATTGCATTTTAGTGTAAATATGAGATCTGAGGTCTTTTTGACCCCAGATTTCATATTTAAGAGGTCCTGTCATGCTTTTTTTCTATTACAAGGAATATTTACATACCGTATATACTCGAGTATAAGTCGAGGCCCTAATTTACCACAAAAAAATGGGAAAAACTTATTGACCTGAGTATAAGATGAGGGTGAGAAATGCACAGCTACTGTAAGTGGAAAAGAGGGTCAACAATGCCAATTTGCAGCATCACTGTGCCCATTTGCAGCCATAGGTCCCCTGAACTTCAAACTCGGTAGTTAAGGGTTCCTAGATGCCCCCTAGCTGCAGCCAAAATTTGGGATCTCTGAGCCCAAAGGGTCCCGAAATGACATTGCTGCAGATAGACACAGTTGACCGAATTTGGGGCCCCGTATCTCGGGGCCACTTAGTGCTAAGAACCCCAAATTTGGTGTGCAAAACCCAGTTGAACTAGCACCATAAAATTTCCAAAGCTGGGGTTTCTGGAAAACCACAACATATCCAAAGCTGAAGTTCCTAGCACCAAGTGGCCCCAAGATATGGGGCCCCAAAAATCAGTTCAGAAAATGTCAAGCACTTTTCTGCAGCAGAGAATGACATTTTCCGAACCAATTTTGGGGCCCCGTATCTTGGGGCCACTTGGTGCTAGGAACTTCAGCTTTGGATATGTTCTGGTACTAGGTCCACTGGGTTTGCATACCAAATGTGGGGTTTCTAGCACCAAGTGGCCCTGAGATACGGGGCCCCAAAATCAGTTCGGAAAATGAAATTTCCGTCCCGACGAGCTCACCCACAGAAGCGAGCGCATACGTGAGTAGCGCCCTCATATGAAAACAACGTTCCAACCACACATGTGAGGTATTGCCGCGATCGTTAGAGCGAGAGCAATAATTCTAGCCCTAGAACTCTGTAACTCAAAACTGCTAGCCTGTAGAAATTTTTAAACATCTCCTATGGAGAATTTTAAGGGTATAAGTTCGTCGCCATTCCACGAGCGGGCGCAATTTTGAAGCATGACATGTTGGATATCAATTTGCTCAGTGTAACATTATCTTTCACAATCTAAAAAACGGGCAAACGTTACTGTTGTCTTATTTTTTAATTCAAAAAAGTGCGCTTGTAGGACCGCTGAGCAAATACAGTGTGACAGAAAGTATTGCAACGACCGCCATTTTATTCTCTAGGGTGTTAGAAAAATATATATATAATATTTGGGGGTTCTAAGTAATTTTCTAGCAAAAAAAAAATGATGTTGACTTTTAAACAACAAGTGTCAAAAAGAGGCTTGGTCCTTAAAGTGGTGTTCCACCCTAAAAAAAAAAAATTCATGACCGTGCCCAAAAAAAAAATTAAAAAAAATTTGGAAAAAATTTTTTTTTACTTACCTCTAAATGCCTGTTGCTAGGTGGTCCCTCGTAGTCTGCCTCTTCCAGTGCCTGGGCTGGTGACATCACTTCCCCCTCGGCACAGGAAGGACTCGGCTCTGCTCCCTCCCTCCTGTCAATCATCTGGGACCCATTACAGGTCCCAGGTGACTGAGCGGCCAATCACGGTGCGCGGCACCGCTCGCGCATGCGCAGTGGGTGCCAGGCTGTGAAGCCACAGCCCAGTGCCCACAGTTGCAATGCCGGCGCCGCTGAACGGAGGGGGAGACGAGCGGGGCTTCGATCCCCCGCATCGCTGGACCCAGGGACAGGTAAGTGTCCAATTAAAAGTCAGCAGCTGCAGTATTTGTAGCTGCTGACTTTTAATTTTTTTTTTTTTTGATGGGCCCTCCTCTTTAAAGTGGTTGTAAACCCTTTCTATGGGACACGAACATGAAAAATCAAAAGTGCGAATTTTAAAGGCTAAAGTCCTAAAAAAATGTTTGGGGACCCGGGTCCTGCCCCAGGGGACATGTATCAATGCAAAAAGTTTTTTTAAAAACAGCTGTTTTTTCGGGAGCAGTGATTTTTGTTTAATGCTTAAAGTGAAACAATAAAAACAAAATATTCCTTTAAATATTGTGCCTAGGGGGTGTCCCTAGTATGCCTGTAAAGTGGCGCATTTTTCCCGTGTTTAGAACAATACCACAGCAAAATGACATTTCTAAAGGAAAAATTGTCATTTAATAAATTGTCGGGTTTCGGCAATATAGATAAAACTCATTGAAAAAAAGAGCATGGGATCCCCCCAGTCCATTACCAGGCCCTTTGGGTCTGGTATGAATATTAAGGGGAACCCTGAACCAAAATTTAAAAAAAAATTGCGTGGGGATCCCCCTAAAATCCATATCAGGCCCTTCAGGTCTGATATGTAAATTAAGGGGAACCCTGTGCCAAATTTTTTCTAAAAATGGCGTAGGGGTCCTCCCCAAAATCCATACCATTCCCTTCAGGTCTGGTATGGATTTTAAGGGGAACCCTGCACCAACATTTTTAAAAAATGCCGTAGGGGCCCCCCCAAAATTCATACCAGACATTTACCCGAGCACTCAACCTGGCAGGCCGAAGGGAAAAGAGGGGGGGACGAGAGAGCGCCCCCTCCCCATGTTGATGGGGACAAGGGCCTCATCCCCACACCCCTTGCCCAGTAGTTGTGGGGGTCTGCGGACGGGGGGCTTATTAGAATCTGGAAGCCCCCTTTAACATGGGGACCCCAGATCCCAGCCTCCCCCCCTATGTGAACTGGTAACGGGGTACAAGTAGCCCTACCATTTTGAAAAAAAAGTGTCAAAATGGTAAAAAACACAAGAGACAGCTTAGGACAAGTCCTTTATTAAAAAAATGAAAAAATAAAAATGTCCCACGATTACGTGTGATGACGCATATTGCGTCACTTCCTCTCGCACATGCGCAGTATAATAGGGATGCCACCAGCCCCTCTCAGCGCCATTCCTCTTGCCTTTCATCGATGTGGAGCCTTGTTGTTTCCCTTCCTCTTGTTGCCAGTCCTTAGGAACATTGCCCTATGTCACAATTGATATTTAGAAACGGGATTCCTTAGACCAATGCACGCTTGGCTTAAGGGGGATTTTCAAGTAAGTAACCTTCATTTAGTTACTGGGCCAGCCTTTCGGGGGAACAATACTCAGGCTGACCCAATATCCCCTGGAATTGAGACTAATTATCTTCTCGGGGATTTACCACTATTTTTTGTCTTGCCCCCTTATCCTACAGTGCAAGCCTTCCATCATTTTTTGGGTCAGCCCACATCAGGCAATCAATGGATGCTGATAATTTGGTGACTGTAATTTTTTTACAATAAATATTAAATATATATATATATATATATACATCCATAAGCGATGTTAAAAAATTCTACAGGTTGCATGTTTTGAGTTATAGAGGAGTTCTTGGGCTGGAATTATTGCTCTCACTCTAATGATCGTGTCGATACCTCACATGTGTGGTTTGAACACCGTTTTCTCATGCGAGCGCTACTCACATATGCGTTCACTTCTGTACGCGAGCTCGGCGGGACGGGGCGCGTTAACATTTTTTTTTATTATTATTTATTTTACTTTTTAGTCTTTATTTTTACACAGCAGTGGTATGTAATGTACAAGAGGGATGTTTTTGGAAAATGGCCTTTAACCACTTCAATACCGGCCACTTATACACCTTCCTGCCCAGACCAATTTTCAGCTTTCGGCGCTGTCGCAATTTGAATGACAATTGCGCGGTCATACAACACTGTACCCAAACATATTTTTATCATTTTGTTCCCACAAATAGAGCTTTTTTTTGGTGGTATTTGATCACCTCTGCGATTTTTATCTTTTGTGCATCAAATAAAAAAAGACCGAAAATTTTGAAAAAAAACAAAACGTTTTTCTTTGTTTCTGTTAAAGATGTTTGTAAATAAGTACGTTTTCTTCTTCAATGACGGGCACTGATATGACTGCACTGACGGACACTGATAAGGCGGCACTGATGGGCACAGATGAGGTGGCACCAATGAGGTGGCACTGATGAGGTGGCACTGATGATTGGCACTGATAGGCAGCACTTATGGGTGGCACCGATGGTCACTGATAGGTGGCACTGGTATGTGGCACTGATGGGCACTCATAGGTGGCACTGATGGGCACTTGTAGGTGGCACTGATGTGTACTTATGGGTGGCACTGATAGGTGGCATTGATGGGCACTGATGGGCACTGATAGGTGGGCACAGATGGGCACAGATGGGTACTGATAGGTGGCACTGATGGGCACTGATGGGTGACATTGCTGGGCATCACTGATTTTATTTGTACCATAGAGGTGCCAGCCAGTGCCCATTTGTGAGCACTGATTGGCATATGTTGGGCATTAATTTGCACATGTGGATGGCCGTGGGGCATGTACCTGGTCATCCACATGTTAGGTGCTTCCCTGGTGGTCCTGGCGGTTTCCCTGGTGGTCCAGTGTGGGCATCCAAGGGGGGGTTGCGCTGATAAAGAATCAGCACAGACCCCCCCCCCTGTCGGGAGAGCTGCTGATCGGCTCTCCTCTTCTCGTGTCTGTCAGACGCGAGTGAGGAAAAGCTGGTCAACGGCTCTTCCTGTTTACATCGTGATGAGCCGTGATTGGACATAGCTGATCATGTGGTAAAGAGCCTCCGTCGGAAGCTCTTTACCGAGGTCGGTGGAGCGGTGTGTCAGGCTAACACACGGCACCACCGATCGCCGCGATGCGTGGCCCCACGGGCGCGCGACGGCTGTTATCCTGCTGGACGCCATATGACGCCCAGTCAGGATAACTGAACCACCGCCCGGCCGTCATTCTGCTATAGACCGGGCGGGAAGTGAAAAAAAAAAATGTGTCACTTTTATTCCCTATTATAAGGAATGTAAACATCCCTTGTAATAGAAAAAAGCATGACAGGTCCTCTTAAATATGAGATTTGGGGTCAAAAAGACCTCAGATCCCATATTTACACTAAAATGCAATAAAAAAAATAAAAATAAAAATGTTGTTTGAAAAAAAAAAAAAATCCCTTAAGAGCTATAGGCGGAAGTGACATTTTGACGTCGCTTCCGCCCTGCAATGATATGGAGACGGGTGGGGGCCATCTTACCCTCAATTATCTCCATACCACACAGGGAGAAGGATCCGATCGCCTCCGCCTCTACTGACGGCTCCAGTAAGCAGCGGAGGGCACTGGAGCGTGGCGAAAGGTGGGGGGGTGGGCCTTCTCCCATCACCGATAAAAGTGATCTCACGGTGAATCCGCCGCTGAGACCACTTTTATCTTGAAGCGGACCGCCCGCTGAAGAAGAGGATACCGGGGTTATGGCAGCTATCTGCTACCATAACAACGATATTCCTCTTCAAAGTGCCGACATATAACGACGGCGGGCGGTCCGTAAGTGGTTAAAGTGGAATTTCACTCTCTCAATCAGCACTGAATATTTTTGATGCTGCTGGCATGCATTAGTACATAGATAGGAAAGAATATGATATTTACTTGTTTTTAAACTTTTTTTTATATCTCTTCAGTTGTTTCCTGTTTTCCAGGCCTAGGCAAATGATGTCATACATCCCAGAAGTCTTCAGGAGGGGAGGAAGGGGTTTTCTCAGCTAAGCCCACCCTCCTGCCTGCATGCCTGAGCTAAAGGCAGATGAATTCCAGGAAGTAAATGCTACATAAATCAACTGCCCTTACTCAAGATGTCTCAAGCATGGAGATATGGATAGATGGGGGGGGGGGGGGGGGGGTTGCTTTGGATATTAAAAATGAATAAACAGTATTTCTGGTGTTTAGATACAGGGTAGTTCCGCTTTACCTTCAGAAAACAATGATCAGTGTTGCTGATTGTTTTTTTTTTAAATAAAAAGACAAAATGGTTGTACAAAATTCAATTAATAAATCTACTTCTCTACAACCAGGGTGCCAATACATGGATTGGGATTCATCCAGTCCCTGCTGAACTCGGCCGAATTTCGATCCATGAATGGCCGGCCTTAAGGTTCCCACTGCTGTGATCAGGTTTTGATCCGACTTCCAGTACGATTATGTAGTGCAACTTGGATGCAACTTTGAAGTGGTTTTGCATATTCTATGGGGCCAAAATTGCGCTGGAATCACACCAAAGTCTGTTCAGGAGCCTTTTCCAAAAATTGGGCCCTGCCGGGTTGCATTGATGTGAATGAAAATAAAAAGACACAAGGGGGCGCCAGAGATCCATTCCTGTCTCTTTGGCGTGTATATGGACTTCCTATAGACTTTCGGGATCCTTAGGACTGTAACTTTATTGCTGTACAGCTTTTAGTCTTTACATAAATCTTTTTATAAACCCTGTGGTTAATATTTTTGATCTTATTATTATTATTACCATTTTTTCTGGTTGAATGTTTGTCTTGTTGAGTATTACAAGTCTTGGGGGTAGATACCGGAATATTACTCCCTATCATTGCACTATATCAGGGCTTGACAAATTTGCTTTGAATCTAGGAGCCAGCTAAAAAAGTTAGGAGACAGTTTTTTTTTTTAACTAAGAAATCTTATGGGTGGGACATGTAACATGTTCCCGAAGATGGACTTATCCTTTAACCCTTTCGCTGCCAGAGTCATTTTTGCGTTTTTTTTTTTTTTGCACACATTTAACCACCTCAATACCGGGCACTGCAACTATGTGAAATTGTTATCATTTTCTTCACACAAATAGAGCTTTCTTTTGGTGGTGTTTAATCACTGCTGGGTTTTTATTTTTTACAAAGAAAAAAAAAAGACCGAAAATTTTGAAAAAAAAAAATGTTTTTCTAAGTTTCTGCCAGTAAATTTTGAAAATAAGTCATTTTTCTCCTTCACTGATGTGCGCTGATGAGACGACACTTATGGGCACTGATGAGGAGGCACTAATATGCCGCATTTATGGGCACTGAGAGGTGGCACTGATATGTGGCACTGATGAGCACTGATAGGCGGCACTGATAGGTGGTACTGGTGGGCACTGATAAGGGGCACTGATAGGCGCCACTGGTGGGCACTGATAGGTGGCACGGATAGGCGGCACTGATGGGCACTGATGAGGAGGCACTAATATGCCGCACTTATGGGCACTGATAGGTGGCACGGATAGGCGGCACTGATGGGCACTGATGAGGAGGCACTAATATGCCGCACTTATGGGCACTGATAGGTGGCACTGATAGGTGGCACTGATGAGTACTGATAGGCAGCACTGATGGGCACTGATAGGTGGCACTGGTGGGCACTGATAGGGGGCGCTGATGGGCACTGATAGACACCACTTGTGGGCACTGATAGGTGGCACAGATAGGTGGCATGGATAGGCGACACTGATGGGCACTGATGAGGAGGCACTAATATGCTGCACTTATGGACACTGAAAGGTGGCACTGATGGGCACTGATAGGTGGCACTGATAGGCACCGATAGGTGGCACTCATGGGCACTGATGGGCATTGATGGGGGGTGGCACTGATGGGCGAAACTGATGGGCATTAATGGGCAGCAGTGATAAGCATTGGTTGGGCAGCACTGATAGGTGGCACTGATAGTCAGCACTGACTGGCATCACTAATGGGCACTGATTTGTGGCACTTATGGGCACTGATTGCTGGCACTTGTGGGCACTGATTGCTGGCACTGGTGGGTACTGGTGGGCACTGATTGCTGGCACTGATTGTTGGCATATCTGGCGCTATACTGTAATCAGTGCCCTGATTACATGTGTCGTTGTCCCCCTGTGAGGAGATGCCGCTGATCGGCTCTCCTCGCCTCACACTCTGTCAGTGTGAGGTGAGGAGCGCTGATTACCGGCATTTCCGTGTTTACATGTGAGCGGCTGTGATTGGACACAGACGATCACATGGTTAAAGAGACGCGGTTCTTTACAGAGATCGGGGTAACGCCATGTCCTAGCAACACGGCATGGCCGCGATCGCCCGTGCTGCGCGCTGGCTCATTATGCCTTTGTCTTGCAGGGTTTTTTTTGGGGGGGGGGGATTTTTTTCTGAGGTTTACAACTTCTTTAACCACCTCAATACCGGGCACTTTCACCCCCTTCCTGCCCAGGCCATTTTTCAGCTTTCAGCGCTGTCACACTTTGAATGACAATTGCGCGGTCATGCTACACTTTTACCCATGTGAAATTGTTATCATTTTCTTCACACAAATAGAGCTTTATTTTGGTGATATTTAATCACTGCTGGGTTTTTTTTCCTAAAAAAAAAATAAAAAAGACCAAAAATGTTGAAAAAAAAAAAAGTTTTTCTTAGTTTCTCTCAGTAAGTTTTGTAAATAAGTAATTTTTCTCCTTTACTGATGGGCGCTGATGAGGCGGCACTGATGGGCACTGATGAGCGCTGATGAGGCGGCACTGATGGGCGCTGATGAGGTGGCACTGATGGGCACTGACAGCCTGCACTGATGGGCACTGATGAGGTGGCACTTATGGGCACTGATGAGGCGGTACTTATGGGCACTGATTAGGAGGCACTGATGAAGAGGCTCGAGTATGCCACACTTATGGGCACTGATAGGTGGCACTGATATGTGGCACTGATGAGCACTGATAGGTGGCACTGATGGATAGCACTGGTGGGCACTGGGCACAGATAGGCAGCACTGGTGGGTACAGATAGGCAGCACTGGTGGGCACCGATAGGTGGCACAGATAGGTGGCACTGATGGGCGGAACTGATGGGCACTGATGGACATTGATGGGCAACAGTGATGAGCATTGATGGGCAGAAATGATGAGCATTGATGGGCAGCACTGATAGCCAGCACTGACTGGCATCACTAATGGCCACTGATTGCTGACACTTGTGGGCACTGATTGCTGGCACTTGTGGGCACAGATTGGTGGCAATTGTGGGCACTGGTTGGCACTGATTGCTGACAGTGGTGGGCACTGATTGCTGGCACTTGTGGGCACTGATTGCTGGCACTTGTGGGCACAGATTGGTGGCAATTGTGGGCACTGGTTGGCACTGATTGCTGACACTTGTGGGCACTGATTGCTGGCACTTGTGGGCACTGATTGCTGGCACTTGTGGGCACAGATTGGTGGCAATTGTGGGCACTGGTTGGCACTGATTGCTGACAGTGGTGGGCAATCATTGCTGGCACTGGTGGGCACTTAATTTAATTAGGGCAATGATGATCAGTGCCCTGATTACATACCTAGCTGTCCCCTGTGACTAGATGCCACTGATTGGCTCTCCTCTCCTCACACTCTGTCAGTGTGAGGCGAGGAGCGCCGACTACCAGCATCTCCATGTTTACATGTGATCGGCTGTGATTGGACACAGCCGATCACATGGTTAAAGATCCGCTGCCGCGGCTCTTTACACAAATCGGGGGCACACCGTGTCCTAGCAACACGGTGCGCCCACGATCGCCGCGCTGCACGCCCCTTAGGGGCGCGCAAGAGCAGTCATTCTGGGAGGCCGTCATATGACGTTCACCCAGAACGAGAGCCACACCGCCCAGCCGTCATTTGATGGTGGGCGGGCGGCAAGTGAGTGGCAAGTAAGTGGTTATGGAAAAGTTTTCCCAAACAAAAGCCACATACACAATTAGAATTTTGTTTGTTCTGAAAATTTTTCCATCTTGCTTCTTCAAATTTTCTCTCCACTGCGGTCAGAAATAAACATGATTTTCCTCCACTAACCATTAGAAACTTCAACGAATGTTCAGAAAATGAACAACTTCATACAAAATTCTAGTGGTGTATGGCCAGCTTAGAGAGGATCTCCACCCCGGAGAGCACAAATGAAAAGTCAGCAGGACTGTAGCTGCTGCCTTTTAATAAATGGACACTTACCTGTCCAGAGATCCAGTGTCATTCTCACTGGGGCAGTTCTTTGCCGGTTTTCCGGTCCCCATTGAGGGCATGTTTACTGTAGGAAGAGGGCTGTGATTCCTTGTAGCTTCACAGCCGGCTTCTCACTGCGCATGCGTGAACTGGCTGTGCTGAGTGAATGGTCCTGCAGCCTTCTAGGACCCATAATGTGTCCCAGAAGACTGCGGGCAAAAAGAGGGGGACCAAACTGATCTGAGCAGAAGTGTGAGCATCTATCAAAACTAGGTACCCGCTACCCCCAAAAAAAAGTTAATGTGCAAAATATAGTAGAGGAGGAGAAGAGGACATAAAGCAGGACTTCCCCTTTAGGGAAAAGCTTTAAGATTGCTCTATGCACGACTGAGTGGTGTCACATTCTTATTGGTACATACACTATATTACCAAAAGTATTGGGACGCCTGCCTTTACACGCACATGAATGGCATCCCAGTCTTAGTCTGTAGGGTTCAATATTGAGTTGGCCCACCCTTTACAGCTATAACAGCTTCAACTCTTCTGGGAAGGCCGTCCACAAGGTTTAGGAGTGTGTCTATGGGAATGTTTGACCATTCTTCCAGAAGCGGATTTGTGAGGTCAGACACTGATGTGGACGAGAAGGCCTGGCTCACAGTTTCCACTCTAATTCATCCCAAAGGTGTTCTATTAGGTTGAGGTCAGGACTCTGTGCAGGCCAGTCAAGTTCCTCCACCCCAAACTCGCTCATCCATGTCTTTATGGACCTTGCTTTGTACACTGGTCCAAACCATTTGGTGGAGGGGGGATTATGGTGTGGGGTTGTTTTTCAGGGGTTGGGCTTGGCCCCTTAGTTCCAGTGAAGGGAACTCTTAAGGCGTCAGCATAACAAGACATTTTGGACAATTTCATGCTCCCAACTTTGTGGGAACAGTTTGGGGATGACCCCTTCCAACATGACTGCGCACCAGTGCACAAAGCAAGGTCCATAAAGACATGGATGAGCGAGTTTGGGGTGGATGGGGCATTATTCCTCTCACTGACCCCAATAATAGGGCACTGTACTGCAAGCTAACACCAATGATGGGGTACTGTTCCTCAAGCTGACACCAATGATGGGACACTGTTCCTCAAGCTGACAGCAATGATGGGACACTGTTCCTCAAGCTGACCACCAATGATGGGACACTGTTCCTCAAGCTGACACCAATGATGGGGCACTGTTCCTCAAGCTGACAGCAATGATGGGGCACTGTTCCTCAAGCTGACACCAATGATGGAGCATCACTCTTCCCCATAATACCAAAGATGTACTGTTTACTCCCACTGACACAGGAAATTTTTACTCCCAATGGCCACAGTCCGGACCCCCTAAAGTCTGAAGGACCGTACTATGGCCCTTTGTTCAGAAAGTTTGGAGGCCCCTGCTCTAAGGGCTCATGCACACCGCAGCTCTGATTCAAGCTTTTTTTTCTTCTACCACTCAACGCCCCTCCATGCTAGTCCACGTGTCCATGCACACGTAGGCGTTTACAGGAGTTTGGAACTAGGAGTTTTTATTGGCAGAAAAAATACCAAAGTTGCATTCAGTAGAGGAGTTTTGGAGCAAAAAAAAAATGCTCAAATGCACATTTAGTGCTTGAAAGTTCATTAATTTCAATGGACAGAATAAATTAATATTCCGGCCAATTAAATAATTGAACACCCAAACGCTTGAGTCGCCTAAACACGCCTATACGCCTTTGCAAAAACGCGGCTTTTTGCGCTTTTTTGACGCTGATTTTCTCCTGCCAGGAGAAGAGGGGTGCAGAAGAGCCCAGTGTGTATGAGGCCTAAGGCAGGGGTAGGCAACCTTAAAGAGGTGGAGATCTACCTGAACACCATGGGAGAAGTCAAAGATCACCAGGCACAGCGTCGCCTCCTCACACCCGGTTTAATCCACTAATTGCCGTACTGGCGCGTCACAATCACGTACATTGCATGGCAATCATGGATTTAAATCAGGTGGTGAGGAGGCAACATATTGGAAAGCGATCTGAAAAGCGTTCCGAGTGTGTTTGACAGGTGGTGAGGAGGCAACATATTGTCTCCTCACCACCTGTCAAACACACTCGGATCGCTTTTCAGAGGAGCAGCAGTGCCTGCTGGACTTGTGAATGAGCCCTTAGTTGCATTCTGCAGCAGCACCCTTAGGGCCTGTGGTTGAGTTTATTGCCCCCGATCCCTACCATCTTTGGCTGCTGGGGCAACAGCCAAAGGCGTACACATGTCGCATCAGGAATTAAACCCCCTGATGCTTTTGGTGGGTGCTACCACCTGCCAATCATGACCCATTCGAGGAAACGGGGGCCACTCTGCAATAGGGTTGCCATCTGTCCGGGATTCACCCGGACAGTTCGGGTTTGGAATCATGCGTCCGGGTTTCAGACTGCCTTAATATTTATATATATATATATATTTTTTTTTTTTTTTTTTATTTTTTTTTTATTGGCAAATGGTAAACTATTTTATAAGCATATTTTCCTCAAATCATATATGCAGTGTATGTGGTATGTGTTTATAGAATGATTGTATGATATATACATTATTTCTCACATTTCGTCCATAAGATAAAAAAAAAGAAAGATACTTCTTAACACCGTCCAGAGCACTGCGTACATTACAGGCCTCCTCTCATACCACTGTCCAGAGCACTGTGTAGTCCCCCAGTCTGCACAATCCTCCCCCAGTCTACACAATCCTCCCCCAGTCAGCACAATCCTCCCCCAGTCTACACAATCCTCCCCCAGTCAGCACAATCCCCCCCCCAGTCTGCACAATCCCCCCGCCCAGTCTGCACAATCCCCCCCCCCCAGTCTGCACAATCCTCCCCAGTCTGCACAATCCTCCCCCAGTTTGCACAATCCTCCCCCAGTTTGCATAATCCTCCCCCAGTCTACACAATCCTCCCCCAGTCAGCATAATCCTCCCCCAGTCTGCACAATCCCCCCCCAGTCTGCACAATCCCCCCGCCCAGTCTGCACAATCCTCCCCCAGTCTGCACAATCCCCCCGCAGTCTGCACAATCCCCCCCCCCCAGTCTGCACAATCCTCCCGCAGTCTGCACAATCCCCCCCCCCCAGTCTGCACAATCCTCCCCAGTCTGCACAATCCTCCCCCAGTCTGCACAATCCCCCCCCCCCAGTCTGCACAATCCCCCCCCCAGTCTGCACAATCCTCCCCCAGTCTGCACAATCCCCCCCCCCCCAGTCTGCACAATCCCCCCCCCAGTCTGCACAATCCTCCCCCAGTCTGCACAATCCCCCCCCCCCAGTCTGCACAATCCTCCCCCAGTCTGCACAATCCCCCCCCCCCTAGTCAGCATAATCCTCCCCCAGTCTGCACAATCCTCCCCCAGTCTGCACAATCCCCCCCCCCCCCAGTCTGCACAATCCTCCCCCATTCAGCATAATCCTCCCCCAGTCTGCACAATCCTCCCCCATTCAGCATAATCCTCCCTCAGTCTTCACAATTCTCCCCCAGTCTGCACAATCCTCCCCCAGTCTGCACAATCCCCCCCCAGTCTGCACAATCCCCCCCCCCCAGTCTGCACAATCCTCCCCCAGTCTGCACAATCCTCCCCCCAGTCTGCACAATCCCCCCCCAGTCTGCACAATCCCCCCCCCCAGTCTGCACAATCCTCCCCCAGTCTGCACAACCCCCCCCCCTCTAGTCAGCATAATCCTCCCCCAGTCTGCACAATCCTCCCCCAGTCTGCACAATCCCCCCCCAGTCTGCACAATCCTCCCCCAGTCTGCACAATCCCCCCCCAGTCTGCACAATTCTCCCCCAGTCTGCACAATCCTCCCCCATTCAGCATAATCCTCCCCCAGTCTGCACAATCCTCCCCCATTCAGCATAATCCTCCCTCAGTCTTCACAATTCTCCCCCAGTCTGCACAATCCTCCCCCAGTCTGCACAATCCCCCCCCCCCAGTCTGCACAATCCCCCCCCCAGTCTGCACAATCCTCCCCCAGTCTGCACAATCCCCCCCCCCCCCAGTCTGCACAATCCCCCCCCCAGTCTGCACAATCCTCCCCCAGTCTGCACAATCCCCCCCCCCAGTCTGCACAATCCTCCCCCAGTCTGCACAATCCCCCCCCCCCCCCTAGTCAGCATAATCCTCCCCCAGTCTGCACAATCCTCCCCCAGTCTGCACAATCCTCCCCCAGTCTGCACAATCCCCCCCCCCCCCCAGTCTGCACAATCCTCCCCCAGTCAGCATAATCCTCCCCCAGTCTGCACAATCCCCCCCCCCCCAGTCTGCACAATCCTCCCCCAGTCAGCACAATCCCCCCCCCCCCCTAGTCAGCATAATCCTCCCCCAGTCTGCACAATCCTCCCCCAGTCTGCACAATCCCCCCCCCCCCCCAGTCTGCACAATCCTCCCCCATTCAGCATAATCCTCCCCCAGTCTGCACAATCCTCCCCCATTCAGCATAATCCTCCCTCAGTCTTCACAATTCTCCCCCAGTCTGCACAATCCTCCCCCCAGTCTGCACAATCCTCCCCCAGTCTGCACAATCCCCCCCAGTCTGCACAATCCCCCCCCCCCCAGTCTGCACAATCCTCCCCCAGTCTGCACAATCCTCCCCCCAGTCTGCACAATCCCCCCCCCAGTCTGCACAATCCCCCCCCCCAGTCTGCACAATCCTCCCCCAGTCTGCACAATCCCCCCCCCTCTAGTCAGCATAATCCTCCCCCAGTCTGCACAATCCTCCCCCAGTCTGCACAATCCCCCCCCAGTCTGCACAATCCTCCCCCAGTCTGCACAATCCTCCCCCAGTCTGCACAATCCCCCCCCCCCCCAGTCTGCACAATCCCCCCCCCAGTCTGCACAATCCTCCCCCAGTCTGCACAATCCCCCCCCCCCCAGTCTGCACAATCCCCCCCCCAGTCTGCACAATCCTCCCCCAGTCTGCACAATCCCCCCCCCCCAGTCTGCACAATCCTCCCCCAGTCTGCACAATCCCCCCCCCCCCTAGTCAGCATAATCCTCCCCCAGTCTGCACAATCCTCCCCCAGTCTGCACAATCCCCCCCCCCCCAGTCTGCACAATCCTCCCCCAGTCAGCATAATCCTCCCCCAGTCTGCACAATCCCCCCCCCCCCAGTCTGCACAATCCTCCCCCAGTCAGCACAATCCCCCCCCCCCCCTAGTCAGCATAATCCTCCCCCAGTCTGCACAATCCTCCCCCAGTCTGCACAATCCCCCCCCCCCCCAGTCTGCACAATCCTCCCCCATTCAGCATAATCCTCCCCCAGTCTGCACAATCCTCCCCCATTCAGCATAATCCTCCCTCAGTCTTCACAATTCTCCCCCAGTCTGCACAATCCTCCCCCCAGTCTGCACAATCCTCCCCCAGTCTGCACAATCCCCCCCCAGTCTGCACAATCCCCCCCCCCAGTCTGCACAATCCTCCCCCAGTCTGCACAATCCTCCCCCAGTCTGCACAATCCCCCCCCCTCTAGTCAGCATAATCCTCCCCCAGTCTGCACAATCCTCCCCCAGTCTGCACAATCCTCCCCCAGTCTGCACAATCCCCCCCCCCCCCAGTCTGCACAATCCTCCCCAGTCTGCACAATCCCCCCCCCCCCAGTCTGCACAATCCTCCCCAGTCTACACAATCCCCCCCCAGTCTGCACAATCCTCCCCCAGTCTGCACAATCCCCCTGCAGTCTGCACAATCCCCCCCCCCCAGTCTGCACAATCCTCCCCCAGTCTGCACAATCCTCCCCCAGTCTGCACAATCCCCCCCCCTCTAGTCAGCATAATCCTCCCCCAGTCTGCACAATCCTCCCCCAGTCTGCACAATCCCCCCCCCCAGTCTGCACAATCCTCCCCCAGTCAGCATAATCCTCCCCCAGTCTGCACAATCCTCCCCCAGTCTGCACAATCCCCCCCCCCCAGTCTGCACAATCCTCCCCCAGTCTGCACAACCCCCTCCCCCAGTCTGCACAATCCCCCCCCAGTCTGCACAATCCTCCCCAGTCTGCACAATCCCCCCCCCCTAGTCAGCATAATCCTCCCCCAGTCTGCACAATCCTCCCCCAGTCTGCACAATCCTCCCCCAGTCAGCATAATCCTCCCCCAGTCTGCACAATCCCCCCCCCAGTCTGCACAATCCCCCCGCCCAGTCTGCACAATCCTCCCCCAGTCTGCACAATCCCCCCGCAGTCTGCACAATCCCCCCCCCCAGTCTGCACAATCCTCCCGCAGTCTGCACAATCCCCCCCCCCAGTCTGCACAATCCTCCCGCCCAGTCTGCACAATCCTCCCCAGTCTGCACAATCCTCCCCCAGTCTGCACAACCCCCCCCCAGTCTGCACAATCCTCCCCCAGTCTGCACAATCCCCCCCCCCAGTCTGCACAATCCTCCCCCAGTCTGCACAATCCTCCCCCAGTCTACACAATCCTCCCCCAGTCAGCATAATCCTCCCCCAGTTTGCACAAATCTTCCCCCGGTCAGCATAATCCTCCCCCAGTCTGCACAATCCTCCCCCAGTCTGCACAATCCCCCCCCCAGTCTGCACAATCCCCCCCCCCCAGTCTGCACAATCCTCCCGCAGTCTGCACAATCCCCCCCCCAGTCTGCACAATCCTCCCCAGTCTGCACAATCCTCCCCCAGTCTGCACAATCCCCCCCCCAGTCTGCACAATCCCCCCGCAGTCTGCACAATCCCCCCCCCAGTCTGCACAATCCTCCCCCAGTCTGCACAATCCCCCCCCCCAGTCTGCACAATCCTCCCCCAGTCTGCACAATCCCCCCCCCCTAGTCAGCATAATCCTCCCCCAGTCTGCACAATCCCCCCCCAGTCTGCACAATCCTCCCCCAGTCAGCATAATCCTCCCCCAGTCTGCACAATCCTCCCCCAGTCAGCATAATCCTCCCCCAGTCTGCACAATCCTCCCCCAGTCTGCACAATCCCCCCCCCCCAGTCTGCACAATCCTCCCCCAGTCTGCACAATCCTCCCCCAGTCTGCACAATCCTCCCCCCAGTCTGCACAATCCCCCCCCAGTCTGCACAATCCCCCCCCCCAGTCTGCACAATCCTCCCCCAGTCTGCACAATCCCCCCCCCTCTAGTCAGCATAATCCTCCCCCAGTCTGCACAATCCCCCCCCAGTCTGCACAATCCTCCCCCAGTCTGCACAATCCCCCTGCAGTCTGCACAATCCCCCCCCCCCCCAGTCTGCACAATCCTCCCCCAGTCTGCACAATCCCCCCGCCCAGTCTGCACAATCCCCCCCAGTCTGCACAATCCTCCCCCAGTCAGCATAATCCTCCCCCAGTCTGCACAATCCTCCCCCAGTCTGCACAATCCCCCCCCCCCAGTCTGCACAATCCTCCCCCAGTCTGCACAACCCCCTCCCCCAGTCTGCACAACCCCCTCCCCCAGTCTGCACAATCCCCCCCCAGTCTGCACAATCCTCCCCAGTCTGCACAATCCCCCCCCCCTAGTCAGCATAATCCTCCCCCAGTCTTCACAATCCTCCCCCAGTCTGCACAATCCCCCCCCCAGTCTGCACAATCCCCCCCCCCCAGTCTACACAATCCTCCCCCAGTCTGCACAATCCTCCCCCAGTCTGCACAATCCTCCCCCAGTCAGAATAATCCTCCCCCAGTCTGCACAATCCTCCCCCAGTCTGCACAATCCCACCCAGCAAAATCCCCCCCCCAGTCAGCACAATCCCCCCCAGTCTGCAAAATCCCCCCCATCTGGACAATCCCCCCCCAGCCTACACAATATCCCCCCAGTCAGCACGACCCCCCCAGTCAGCACAATCCCCTCCAGTCAGCACAACCCCCCCTCAGTCAGCACAATCCCCTCCAGTCAGCACAACCCCCCCTCAGTCAGCACAATCCCCTCCAGTCAGCACAACCCCCCCTCAGTCAGCACAATCCCCTCCAGTCAGCACAATCCTCCCCTCAGTCAGCACAATCCCTCCCTAGTCTGCGCAGGGGGGAAAACACACACCAACCATGACAGGGTGTATAACTGGTGCTGCGACATAGGTATACCGCTGGCCACTGCAGCTAAAGGGGGTGCGGTTGGGGCTGGGGTGGGTTATTGGAACCTGGAAGCCCCCTTTAACAAGGGGGCCCCCAGATTCCGCCCCCCCATGTGAATGGGTATCGGATACATTGTACCCCTACCCTTTCGATGTGTTTCAGCCAATCAAAGGGCCATCATCAGGAAGCTTTCTGATGATGGCCCATTGATTGGCTGAATCGCGTCGAGGCATTACCGCGACACACTTCCACCCAAGCAAACACCGGGAATCGAGCAGAACCGCTGCAAGTGGTGAAACCACCATTGTGGGCTGATTTTCCCCTAAAAAAGTCACCTACTACACACGCCGGGTGCCAGGATGATAAGGCACCATTACATGTGAGTGGAATTGTATTATTGTTTCAAAAATACACCTTTGGAACAACATTGCGCAATGAGGATCCTTTCAGATTTTTATCTATCTGTATGAGGCATCACATTGCATGAGACGCCAGCAATGGATCTCTACAGGGATATCCCCACACTCTTGAATGAACATACTAGAGATAGTTGATCATCTCTTAGGGGTGAGTGTACATCTATGTGGGGCACCCAGTCTGAGCACATTGGAACACAGATTTACCATTACTGAGCACGAGCACTTTATATCACTTTATATTGGGACTTTAATATCCATATCAGATCCGAAGGGCCTGTTATGGACTGGGGCCCACCCCATTTTTTTCAATGATTTTTAATGTACCGTATTTATCGGCGTGTAACACGCACTTTTTTCCCCTTAAAATCAGAAGAAAATCGCGGGTGCGTGTTATACGCTGATCCCCTGCGATCCTGAGCTGACAGATCTAAAAGATCGCCGACCGCAATTTGAAAATGGCGCTGCCGGCGCCAAAATACACAGAGCCTGTCCTCGGCTCTTCTCGGCCACTTTCCGCTTCACTCGAGCGCCGCCCGAACCTAGCCGAGTGTACTCGGCTAGGTTCGGATAGCTCCGCTCACAATCACGCCCATCCCGGGCGGGACTACGAGTAGAGCCCAAAGTGAACGAGAGCCGCCGAGAAGAGCCGAGGACCGGCTCTGTGTATTTCGGCGCCGGCAGCACCATTTTCAAATCGCAGTCGGCGATTTTGAAGCTCAGGATCGCAGGCTGCACTGGGGCAAGGCTGCACTGGGATAAGGCTGCAATGGACACTGGGGAAGGCTGCACTGACAAGGCTGCACTGACAAGGCTGCACTGACAAGGCTGCACTGACAAGGCTGCACTGGGGCAAGGCTGCACTGAGAAGGCTGCAATGATGGGCATTTAAATGTAAGTTTTTTTCCCTTCAACTTCCCTCCTAAAAGTTTTTTTTTCCTTAAAATTCCCTCCTAAACTTGGGGTGCGTGTTATATGCTGGTGCGTGTTATACGCCGATAAATACGGTATATTGCCGGGATCCAACAATACATTATAGCTGCGAGACTGTTATAAACATGGAGAAAGATGCGCTACTTTACAGGCAGACCAAGGAGACCCCCTAGACACGATATTTAAAGGAATATTTCATTTTTATTGTTTCACTTTAAGCATTATTAAAATCACTGCTCCTAAAAAAACAATTGTTTTTTAAAGGTTTTTTTTGCATTGATCCATGTCCCCTGGGGCAGGACCCGGGTCCCCCAAACACTTTTTATGACAATAACTTGCACATAAGCATTTAAAATTAGCACTTTTGATTTTTCATGTTCATGTCCCATAGACTTTAACAGTGTTTGGCTGTTCACACAAATTTTTTGCCTGTTCACATGTTCTGGTGCGAACCGAACCGGGGGGGTGTTTGGCTCATCCCTAGTGATAATACGTGTTATGATTATTGTTCTCACGTAGCCTATCATTGGTTTCTGAATTACTGGATCCTGAGGAAGAAACAAAATGAGTGAAATGTGTCGTTCTACTACACCAACCTGCTACTATATTCATGTGTTCATCATTTGTATAATGCTCATGATATGGCACTGTATGTTGGTGCATATTTTTAATGTTTGTAATAAATCTCTTATGCTTTATCAATTCTATGGTGTAAATTCTTGTTGATACACATTTAATGTCCCATTATATATATATATATATATCCCAGATATGATTGAGTGAGAGATTGTGGATGTAAAGTGTTCTAAATTAGTGAACATTCCATAATGGGAATGTGGAGGAAAGCTTCATCTACATTTATTTTATGTACAGTATCTTACAAAAGTGAGTACACCCGTCATATTTTTGTAAATATTTTCTTCTATCTTTTCATGTGACAACACTGAAGAAATGACACTTGTCTACAATGTAAAGTAGTGAGTGTACAGCTTGTATAACAGTGTAAATTTGCTGTCCCCTCAAAATAACTCAACACACAGCCATTAATGTCTAAACCGCTGGCAACAAAAGTGAGTACACCCCTAAGTGAAAAGGTCCAAATTGTGCCCAATTAGCCATTTTCCCTCCCCGGTGTCATGTGACTCGTTAGTGTTACAAGGTCTCAGGTGTGAATGGGGAGCAGGTGTTTTAAATTTGGTGTTATCGCTCTCACTCTCTCATCCTGGTCACTGGAAGTTCAACATGGCACCTCATGGCAAAGAACTTTCTGAGGATGTGAAAAAAAGAATTGTTGCTCTACATAAAGATGGCCTAGGCTATACGAAGATTGCCAAGACCCTGAAACTGAGCTGCAGCCCGGTGACCAAGACCATACAGCGGTTTAACAGGACAGGTTCCACTCAGAAAAGGCCTCGCCTTGGTCGACCAAAGAAGTTGAGTGCACATT
This sequence comes from Lithobates clamitans, assembly GCA_037952925.1. Classification (NCBI taxonomy): domain Eukaryota; kingdom Metazoa; phylum Chordata; class Amphibia; order Anura; family Ranidae; genus Lithobates; species Lithobates clamitans. The sequence continues at coordinate 56,769 of JBBGZY010002136.1, read as the reverse complement.
CTCAGCATCATATCCAGAGGTTGTCTTTGGGAAATAGATGTATGAGTGCTGCCAGCATTGCTGCAGAGGTTGAAGGGGTGGGGGGTCAGCCTGTCAGTGCTCAGACCATACGCCGCACACTGCATCAAATTGGTCTGCCAAAAAGCCTGCAAACAGTTTGCTGAAGACAAGCAGACTAAGGACATGGATTACTGGAACCATGTCCTGTGGTATGATGAGACCAAGATAAACTTATTTGGTTCAGATGGTGTCAAGCATGTGTGGCAGCAACCAGGTTGGAAGTACAAAGACAAGTGTGTATTGCCTACAGTCAAGCATGGTGGTGGGACTGTCATGGTCTGGGGCTGCATTAGTGCTGCCGGCACAGGGGAGCTACAGATCATTGAGGGAACCATGAATGCCAACATGTATTGTGACCTACTGAAGCAGAGCATGATCGCATCCCTCCAGAGACTGGGCCGCAGGGCAGTATTCCAACATGATAACAACCCCAAACACACCTCCAAGACGACCACTGCCTTGCTATAGAAGCTGAGGGTAAAGGTGATGGACTGGCCAAGCATGTCTCAGGACATGAACCCTATTGAGCATCTGTGGGGCATCCTCAAACGGAAGGTTGAGGAGCACAAGGTCTCTAATATCAACCAGCTCCATGATGTGATCATGGAGGAGTGGAAGAGGACTCCAGTGGCAACCAGTGAAGCTCTGGTGAACTCCATGCCCAAGAGGGTTAAGGCAGTGTTGGAAAAAATGGTGCCAAACACAAAATATTGACACTTTGGGCACAATTTGGACATTTTCACTTAGGGGTGTACTCAATTTTGTTGCCATCTTTATATAGAGCAACAATTCTTTTTTTCACATCCTCAGAGAGTTCTTTGCCATGAGGTGCCATGTTGAACTTCCAGTGACCAGTATGAGAGAGTGAGAGCGATAACACCAAATTTAACACACCTGCTCCTCATTCACACCTGAGACCTTGTAACACTAACGAGTCACATGACACCGGGGAGGGAAAATGGCTAATTGGGCCCAATTTGGACATTTTCACTTAGGGGTGTACTCACTTTTCTTGCCAGCGGTTTAGACATTAATGGCTGTGTGTTGAGTTATTTTGAGGTGACATCAAACTTACACTGTTATACAAGCTGTACACGCACTACTTTACATTGTAGCAAAGTGTAATTTCTTCAGTGTTGTCACATAAAAAGATGGAATAAAATATTTACATAAATGTGAGGGGTGTACTTACTTTTGTGAGATACTGTATTTCCTCAATCAGACAATAAGGGAAATTATGGGATTGTTTGAGAAAGCTGTGCAAAGAAAAGAAGACACAGGGGTTGATTTACTAAAGGCCAATAGACTGTTCACTTTGCTAAGTGCAGTTGCACTCTGGAAGAGGAGTTGCTCCAGAGCTTAGTAAATGAGGTAAAGCTTCACTTTGCACAGAATACCCAATCACATGCAAGGAAAAAAACTGCATTTTTTCTTGCACATGATTGGATGATGAAAGTCAGCAGAGCTTCTGCTTATTCACTAAACTCTGGAGCAACTGCAGTCTCTTTGCCTTTAGTAAATCAAACCATTGCTTTTTTAAACAGACCCCATATGTATAGCAAACCGAGTGAGAAAAGTATATATAACAGTATATTTTAGACATGTGCACTGTCGAAAAATGTGTTCAATTTCACTTCATTCGTTTTCTTTTTTGTTTTGTTTTTTGGGGTCATTCGTTATGATTAAAATTCAGAAATTTGAAAATCTGAAAATGTGAAAAAAAAAAAATCCGAAAAAAAAAAACAATTTCTAAAGAATGAAAATCCAAAAATTTTTGAAAATCTGAAAATTTAAAAATATGAAATAGTAACTAACTAGCTAATAATAACTAACTATTAAATTATAGGTATTGAAATTTCCTTTCAAATTTGGCTGTTAGTGAACGTAACGAATACAAATTTATCCGAAGTTACAAGTTATCAGAAATATTGAATGCCGCATCTAAATGAATGGAATGTAACAAATTAATAATAACAAATAATGATAATAAAATGTTTTTATTATTATTTATTATTATTAATTTGTTACGTTACATTCGTTTGGATGCGGCATAAATCCTAACTGCGGATAAATTCATATTCATTACGTTCACTTACAGACAAATTTGAAAGGAAATTCCAATACCTATAATTTAATAGTTAGTAATAGTTATCATTATTAGTTAATTATTATTTTGGATTTTTGAATTTTCGGGTTTTCGAATTTTTGTTCTTATTTTTGAATTTTCGAATTTTGAATTTCCGAATTTTCGTTTTTGGAAAAATTAGTTAAACGGGTTTTCGGTAATTCTATTTCCGAATTAATTAATTTGTCAAATTTTGTCGAAAAACGAATTCGGAACGAAACAAATTGCACATGTCTAGTGTATTCTATATTTGGCTTACATGAGTAGGAAATGGGGGTGAATAATGCTCTGACTGAGTGCACAAAGCAAACACTTGTAGGAACCCATCCGATCTACCCTCTGGTGTATCATCCATGTGTGCAGGGTGTTCACTGCACACGGGCCCCCCGAGGAAGGGGGGCCCACTGTGACCCACCCTGCACACATGGATGGTCCCCTGGTTCACAGCCGGGGATGATCGGTGTGGCGAGAAGGACAGCTGTGAGAACATATAAAAAAAATAAAGAACTACTGACATCATCCACTGCCCTACTGACACCATCCTGCACATACTACCCACCGTTGTACACTCCACACTCCTCACATTATACCCACCTACATACCCTCTACACTCCTCTCCTGCACATGCTACCCACCGTTGTACACTCCACACTCCTCACATTATACCCACCTACATACCCCCTGCACTCCTCTCCTGCACATACTACCCACCTTCATACACTCTGAACTCCTCTCCTGCACATACTACCCACCTGCATACACTCCTCACTCCTCTATTTTTTCTATTTTACGAAGGAAATGTACTCATAGATTTAAAAAAAAAACATCTTTTTCTTGCAAATTACCTTATAGACTAACTGTATTGTAAAGCAAAGAACACCATCTGATATAAAAAAGATTTATTTTTATTTAGAAAAATGGAAGGATTTAATACATGCATGGGCAAAAAAAAACCAGCAACACTGACAAAAACACAAACTTACAGTGTTAGTTTGCAACAACTTTTTTACACAGGAAATTGGAACTGGAATATGTGGCACTCTACATATAGAATATAGAATTTGCAAAGATCTTTTATCCTCATTTCCCAGGTCTACCTGTAAAACCTATGCTTTAGTCTTCTCCAGTAAGTACCACTATATCTCCAGAACCCTCCACTACTTTGTCCTTTCCAAACAGTCCTGTATTATCTCCAGAACCCTCCATTCCTTGGTCCTTTCCAAACAGATCTGTGTTGTCTGCAGAACCCTCTACTCCTTGGTCCTTTCCAAAAAGATCGGTTTTATCTCCAGAACCATCTTCTCCTTGGTCCTTTCCAAACAGATCTAAGTTATCTCCAGAACCCTCGACTCCTTGGTCCTTTCCAAACAGATCTAAGTTATCTCCAGAACCATCTTCTCCTTGGTCCTTTCCAAACAGATCTAAGTTATCTCCAGAACCCTCCATTCCTTGGTCCTTTCCAAACAGATCTGTGTTGTCTGCAGAACCCTCTACTCCTTGGTCCTTTCCAAACATATCTGTATTATCTCCAGAACCCTCCCTTCCTTGGTCCTTTCCAGTCTGTCCAATTTCCTCTCCAGAACCATGTTCTTGCATGAATTCATTATTGAAACCTTATAGTAGAAAAGAAAACAGTTAATGATTTGTAAGGAATATTCTTCTTACACACACATGATTTCACATTCAGTATTAAAACTGAAAGATGCTGCAGTCATCTTCTTCACAGAAACTCAGCAGGAGGAACTTGTTCCGGTACTGAATAAAGCCCTGTATACACGGGTTGAATTTCGGCCGGTATTGGCCGGTTCAACAGAAACTGGCTGACATTTGGCCAATGTGTATAGCAGGCTGTCCGACAGAAGCCGGCCGAATGTCCAGCTTCAGTGGAAGGGGCATAGCCAAAAAACCTCTGCCAACCTGCATCCGATCAGTGCTCTCAGCCAATGGCTGCGAGCACTGACAGGTGTGTTCTGGCGTGGGGCAGAGCAGTCGGATAGTTAATACAGCAAGCTCCTCCCAAGCTCCTCATTTTTTTTTTTTCATTTAGCCCCCTGGCTTGAACGAATAAAAAAAAAAACTGATAGTGCATACCTAGTTTATGATAATTTTAGCAAGTTGAAGAAGAGAAAACCGAGCCATGTATGGCCAACATTAATTGGACCTTCATCTATTTGCACAGCATGCACTCTCCTGCCTCCTCCCCCCACCTTCTTATACATTTGCTTCCATATTCTTCACCTAAACAAGGATGATGTTTCCAGCCACTCATGTGTAGACATGCCGAGGTCCTCTGCCATAAAGCTGGCACAGCCACAGGGCATGTCTGTGTATGTGTGGGGGGATCCAGCACTGGCAGAGACCCGCAGAGCATCTACACTTGTGCTGGATCTCCCTTCAAGGTGGCAGCGCTAGGAGCAGAGCGGACCAATGAGATCTTCACTTGCAGGAAGACAAGGCTGGATTCAAGGGACTACTAAGTACTTTTTTATATTTTCAAACTGGGACTATTGATGGGGATTTGAAATTTTATACAGGATACCTAGGGTGGAGTTCCTCTGCTAGCAACAGTTCTGGACATACATGCTTTTATGTAACTTACCAGGAGTTGTTACATAGCAGTCATCACCAACGCATATGATGGAACGCACCATGCGAGATGCTGAAAGATAAGGACAGAATATTAAGATAACAGAACAGAAGACTGGACATCAGATTCATGTTGCTGGTTGAGCTAAGCATACTAAGAATATAGAGTTGAAAAAAAAATTATAAAAAAAAAATAAAAAATTTTCTATAACTTCCACTGAAATAAAACTTGGTTGCTAGAGAAACACATAGAGGCTTTACTCAATGAAGAGAGAAAGGTGCGAAGCGTAGTAATTCTATAGAAACCAATCAGAGCTGACTTTAGTGCAGTCAGACCATTACGGGGTAAATTTAGTTTGCTCTATGAGTAAGCGCTAGTCTCTGTGAAATGCATTCGAGACTTCATGCTCCTTGTATGGTCCCTATTTTAGAGCAAAAAACAAGTTTGCATCATACGCTGGACTATCCCATCATTCATTGCTAAAGCGGAGTTCCACTCAAAAATGGAATTTCCACTTATCTGTCTCCCCCCCATCTGGTGCCACATTTGGCAGCTTTCAGGTCACCCTTCCCCACTTCCAGAGATGGCGCCGCTGTCCCTCAGAAGTTTGGCCCCCCTCCTCCTTCCCCTGCCATCCGGGTCAATTAGAAACACAGCGCGCATACACAGTAGGGAACTGGCTGTGAACCTGAAAGGATTCACTGCCGGTTCACCTTACCAGGAATGGCAGCGGCAGCGCCCGACAGCCGATAAGAAAATCGGTTAGGGTGCTGACATCACGGGAACCCTGCACAGATAGGCGTCCTAGTATTAAAACTTTACATTTTTTCATGGGGGGGGGGGGGTGGAACACCTCTTTAATGACGTGTAAGCACTAAGCACTTAGGGGTTTATTTATAAAAAAATACACAGCCACTTATACATTGGATCTACATATACAGTACATCTGTTTTGTGTGAAATGTTCTTTATGCTATTTTCTCTTCTGAACAAATATTCTTTTATTATAGGCAGTAGTGAAATAAAGCATTATGGCCACTAGATGGAGTAGAGGAGCATAGGAAGTACATACATCATTGTAACTAGAGATACAATGTAACAATTCTAGACAACGCTAGAGGGAATGATCAAATGAATGTAACCAGTGGTTACAATGGTCTTTAGAATTGTTACATGGTATCTTTTGTTACAAAATCGTATGCATTTCTTATGCAATCCTTTAAAAATACAGACTTCTTTGTAACAAAAGATGCAGTGGGGGTTATTTACGGAAGGCAAATCCACTTTGCACTACAAGTGCAAACTACAAGTGCAAAGTGCACTTGAAATTGCACTGAAAGTGCACGTGGAAGTGCAGTCGCTGTAAATCTGAGGGGTAGATCTAAAATGGGGGGAAGCTCTGCTGATTTTTCTTATCCAATCATGTGCAAGCTAAAATGCTGTTTTTTATTTTCCTTGCATGTCCCTCTCAGATCTACAGCGACTTTACTTCCAAAAGTGCACTTTGCAAAGTACAGTTGCACTCTGCAAGAGCAGTTGCTCCAAAGCTTAGTAAATGATGTGAAGTTCTGCTGACTTCCATCATCCAATCACGTGCAAGCAAAAATTCTTTTTTTTTTTCCTTACATGTGATTGGGTATTCTTTGCAAGTAAATATTTGCCTCATTTACTAACCTCTGGAGCAACTGCACTTGCAAAGTGCACAATCTATTTGCCTTTAGTAAATCAACCCCATTGTGTCTTGATGGCTGTAGTCAAAGGAAAAATAGGGGGTGCATTTTCCCTGCAGGCACACAGGGAGCAATACATTTTTTTTAAAAAAGCCTTACCCACTCTTTGCAAAGTTAATTTTTTTTTTGATTTAGACTTTAAAATCAGTTGGTTACTTTGGAGGTATTTTCATTTTAAAGGGTTAGTTTACCTTTAAAGGCCATTTTCCAAAAACATCCCTCGTGTACATTACATACCACTGCTCAACTGTTCAAAAAGTTGCTCCCATCCCCCTGCTTACATGTGGGCAATGTGCAGCCTGTCTGAAAAACTCCTTAGTAGTTGATCCCCCCATTCGTTCAAACCTGCATTTGCAGTGCATTCCCTCACTGGCTTAGCCCTGCTGCTGAGATCAACAGAGAGAACACGCTGCCCACTGGGGGGCGCACTTCTAAGGTCCGGCCCATCCTGCCATTAGGGGAAGATGGGGGAAGGTCAGCTACTAAGGAGATTTTGGAAACAAAGCCCACATGTATGGAGGGGGACAGGAGCAAATATTTGAGCAGATGTGGAATTGTATATTATGTGATGAGGAGGGTGGGGGGATACATAGGGGATTTTTTTTAAAATGCCCATTAAAGGTGAACTAACCCTTTAAATTACAAACTGTTTAAGACATCTTAAGGATGGACTCACCTAACCACATATCCACACAAGAAACAAAATAGACAAGTGTGCATTTTATAACCTTAAAGTAGACCTTTTTTTTCCGTTTTAGATAATGTAGGGGAGGTTAAAACCCCTGTAAGTCTTTTTTTGTTGTCATCTGTGTCTTATTCAGGAGATTTCCCTTCACTTCCTGTTCCAAACCAAAACAGGAAGTCCCTCCAAAGTGAAGAAAATCCCTGGTTGTCACCAGAACTAGTGTCCCCATTGGAAGATTTCCCCTCTATTCCTGTTCTGGTGACAACACAAAATTTGGCATTTTCTTTCACTCTCGGTGATAACGGCAAACAAGATAAATAGAGAGAGTGAATCTCCCTAATATAGAAACAGACAGCAATAAAAATATGGCAAGGGTTCTAATCCCTCTCCACTCTATCCAAAAAAAAAAAGTTTTGTCTTTAGTTATACTGTAAAAAAAAATAGCAAAAGTGTGTATGCTCATTTAAATAAAGAATCTGCTGAGAAAAAATAAAAAAAATGGCCCGTTATTTCCCATGATTGCTGGGTTTGCTATAAATGAATAAAATGTATTCTACACAGGATCCAGATCATTGGATTTTATGGGGTCCCGGAGACTCATGGAGATGCTTATAGTAACTTCAATGTATTTAAAATCCCCACAATCATATGTAGGAGAGTGAGGAGCAATTGTGATAATACTATATTGTATTAAGTATCTAGAGAGAGAAATAAATAAAAAAGACACATAAAAGTAAGAATAAAATAAATAGGGAATAAAGAATAGAATAAAATAAGGAATACATATGAACTCCTATAACTTGCTACATTGTAACAAATCACCCCAGAATAGATATAAGAAGTAGAATTACCTGGCCAAGATAAAACTTGAGAGATGCAGCACAAAGTGATGAGAAGAACGGCCTTCATTTTGATTGGAAGCTGTGAGTCCAGGATGGAGGGTGGGGGGCAGATTGCAATGAGGGTCTTTATATAAGGCAGACCACCTCTACATTGTCTGGGTGGGATTACACTAAACAATAAAGTCTCCTCCCAGTCATTTGCATTCAGATAGCAAAGCCTAATGTAAAAAAAATAAAATGAACCAAATGTTGTTTAACAATTTGTACACCCCCTTGAGTCCCGGGGCTTTTTTCAGGTTTTGTATATGAGAAAAAAATGGTTAAAACTATGAAAAAAAAAAAGTTTTTTGGTATTGAGCACATGAAAAATATAAAAGACAAGGCACAGTGTTTTTTCTGAAATATTTTTTTTTTTTATTTGTCTGGATTTAAACATTATGAAACTTAACAGTTTTTTCCAAGTTATAGGGGGAAACAAATTGGGTAGAAACAATCGTGTATATATTACATTTTATTTATTAGGCTTTTTTCTCACACTATGACTTTACCTGAAATACCTTATTTTTTTTAGAAATGAGAAATATTGTGAAAATTCTGAAAAAAATCAGAATTTAATAATAAGTTATGAATAATAATAATAATAATTATAATAATAATAATAGTAATTTCTGTTAATTTTGACCACATAAAAAATGTAAAAGATAAGGCATAGTGTTTTTTGCAGAAATATTTTTTTTTTAATTGTCTGGAATCAAATATGAAATTTGAGGGTTTTGGGGAAAACATATGGTGTAGAAATAAAGATACATATTAGATTTTATGTATGAAGCTTTTTTCTCACAGTATGACTTTAAAGTGGAGGGCCACCCTAAAATAAAAAATAGCATTAACATTCTAAGAAAAATAATTAAAAAAAAACATTTGAAAAAAAATATTATTTTAACTTATCTGAAACCCCTGTTGCTAGGCAGTCTTCCTAATTTGCCTCTTCCTACTCCGCAGCGCTTCCTCCTCCTTGGTGAGCGGCCCCGTTGCCTTCTGGGAACTGTGTGTGTCCCAGGAAACAATGGGGCCATTCACAAAGCGCCGTGCGACTCGCGCCTGCGCAGTAGTAAACGGGCAGCGAAGCCGCAAGGCTCCACTGCCTGTTTCCCTTAGATAGGATGGAGGCGGATCGGCCTCGGGGGCCCGACATCGCGGGCTCGCTGGACAGGTAAGTGTCCTTATTAAAAGTCAGTAGCTACAGTGTTTATAGCTGCTGACTTTTAAAAAAAAGAGTTGCGGCCGGAACCCCCCTTTAAGGCTTAAAAATCGCTGCTTCTACAGGAGTATTGTGTTCTGCCTGTAGAAGCAGCTCAATGTTATCCTATGGTGGTTATTTAGGAAAGGCAAATCCACTTTGCACTGCAAGTGCACTTGAAAGTCACTCTAAATCTAAGGGGTAGATCTGAAAATGAGGGGAAGCTCTGCTGATTTTATCATCCAATCATGTACAAGCTAAAATGCTGTTTTTGTATTTTCCTTGCATGTCCCCCTCGGATCTACAGTGACTTTACTTCCAAGTGCACTTGCAGCGCAAAGTGGATTTGCCTTTAGTAAATAACCCCCTATGTGTCCATGTACATTTGGGTGATTAGAGGCATATTTTGAGCTCAGCGTTTAGAGACAGGTAAAAAAAAAAAATCTTCTGGTTTGCGTTTCTGATTGGAGCTCACTGGCAGAAAAAAAAATGCAAAACTCTCCTAAACTCATCTAAACTTTGTACAGAAAAACGCTCCATATGAGTGTTTTTTCTGCCAAGGGAACTGGCATTTTTTTAAGCCCAGTGTGCATGGAGCCTAAATGACACACTTTATTGTTTATTTATTTATTTTAGAAATGGGTAAAATGGTGAAAATTATGGGAAAAAAAAATTCAGTTGATTTTGACCACATAAAAAAAGTAAAGGCAAGGCACGGTGTTTTTTTCTAAAATAAATGTTTTAATTTGTCTGGAATCAAACAATACATTTGTCTGGGGGAAAACGTATGGTGTAAAAACAATTGGGGAGAGATTCGATTTTATTTACAAAGCTTTTTTCTCACACTATGACATGACAACAAAGGCCCTAATTTTAAAAAATATGTTGCAAGACCCCAAAATTTGCATTATTTTGAACAGAAAATGGTCTGAAGTGTTGGATAGTGAATGTTTTGAACATTTGTAGTACATAGTTTGATAATAGGGTTACTTGAAATTAAAGCAAAAAAATAAATAAAAATGAACAAAAATAAGTTTAAAATTGTTTCTTATGTTTTTTTTTGCTTCAATTTCTTATGTATATAAGTAGGTCATGGTGCTATCAAATAGTAATGTGCACTACCAAGAAATTTGTTTCGTTTTCGTTTAATTTTTTGTTTTTGTTTTTTTTTCATTTATTGGATCATTCGTTATGATTGGCATTCGTTACTTCGGATCATTCGTAACTTCGGATGCATTTGTATTCGTTCCGTTCCATTTGTTTAGATGCAACATTCGTTACTTCGGATAGTTTGTAATTCTGGATGCATTCGTATTCGTTCTGTTCCCTTCGCTTAGATGCGGCATTCCTTACTTTAGATAATTCATATCTTTGGATGCATTCATATTCAATATGTTCACTAACAACTTACTTTAGCCAAATTTGAAAGGAAATTCCAATAAAATGTAAATATAATCTATCCCATCTATTAGCTGCTATGGCGCAGAGACCTGAATAGAAGATTTACTGACTTCAGCTATTTTTCCTATAATTGAAAAGTTTATAATAATAAATATTAATAATAAAAACTATAATAATAGTTAATAATTTAATTTAATTTAATTTTTAATAAAAAAATCTGAAAAAGGAAATTATCCAAATGTAATTGATTCGTTAAACTTGTAGGTTGAATTGTTTTTAATTCTTTTGTATTTTCAGATTTTTGTTCTTTCGGATTTTTGTTCTTTCTGGTTTTCGCATTCTCTGCGACCCGAGCCCACCCTTTTTTGAAGCCTATTAGAGCCTCTGGTGCTTCAAAAAAAAACACCCTGCCATTGGAATTCATGAATATGGCGCGTGTGTGCCCTTAATGGACGGGCCGTCCCTGATCCTAAATTATAATCAATAAAGTCTGCTGATTAAAATGATATCACATTAGTGCGACTTTTATGTAGTGGGATGTGAATTATGCATTTTACTTTAGGGAGCTTTGTTCCTCTTTTGATGCTACATTGCAACTCAATCAGGGATGTAAATTGTTACTGGCCTATACCAGCGTACATTGCACACAGCCATTCATTTCTAAGGTGTCCTCGTCGGAGACACTGATCTCCGCTACCCCTTTAAAACATCAAATACTTATCCATTTAAGTCTGACCTTACAGTAGATGTTGGAGGTATTGTTGCCACCTGTCTGGGATTCACCCGGACAGTTCGGGTTTTGAATCATGTGTCCGGGTTCCAAACTGCCTGAAACCCAGACACATTATTCAGACTGGACTCTGGCCTCCCAGCAGGGTTGCTGGCTGTAGTTGTCTAAGCTGAGATTGTCTGTTACACTCTTTTTTACACTGCCCAAAGCCAGCACTAACAGTTCCCCCCACATATAGATGGGAGAGGAGAGAGGGCTTGATATGCTTCTCTTCCTCCCGCCCCTACCCCTCTTTGTCTGGCCATACTCTAATCCCCGGCGCTGTGCCTCAGAAAAGGAAAGTGGAAGCCAGAAATTTGAAGTCCAGCAGCCTCAGATACATCTGGATGAGAGGTGCTGACTGCCAATGGGTGAGTGAGCTCACCATCCATCCCTGTCTGTGACTGAAGTCTCCCCCTTCTTTCTCCTGCCTCTGAGTGAGTACACTAAGGTAAATCAGGGTTCTCAGAGTACCCCTTACATCAGAGTTCCCCTTTACACCAGAGGCCGCATCCCCCCCGCCCCAGAGCATCCCCTATGTTAGAGTCCCCAGAGTTCTACCTTACATCAGAGTCTGCAGAGTCCCCCCTTACAGTGTAAGGGAACTCAGCAGAATTAGATGTAAAAGGGGGAACTCTGAGGATTCATATGTAGAAGGGGAACTCTGAGGATTCATATGTAGAAGGGGAACTCTGAGGATTCATATGTAGAAGGGGAACTCTGAGGATTCATATGTAGAAGGGGAACTCTGAGGATCCGTATGTAGAAGGGGAACTCTGAGGATTCAGATGTTAAAGCGGAACTCTGCGGATTCAGATATAAAGGGGGAACCTGAGGAAGTCACGAGGGTGTGACGTAATGTGTAGGACGGAAGGACGCGACTAACGTAACCGGAAGTTGCTACCGTGAGCCGGATGTTGATACTGCGGACCGGAAGTTACATATTAGGTGGCGTGGAAAGCCGTTTTTCATGTTTGCCATGTTTGCTTGATTTTAACTGCTTTGTTATAAGCAGATCTTTTAATTTTTTAATAAACTTGGCTTTTTTTCGGTAATGCATCAGAGACTTATTTATTTTTTATGTGGATCCGAACATCGAGTTGAAGGTGATTTTCCCTATTTCACCGAGTAGTCATCTTCTTCTCTGATTGATCCGGGGCTCTGGAATCATGGCAATTATCCATTTGATGGATTAAGGCATTTATCTATGCCCATGAGGTAAGAGTTCTGAGAGCACATTGAATGGATGTTATTACCATCTGATCTACAGTCAACATGATATGTTCTGCTTTAATCGATTGTGAAGATTTATGAACTGTCTACACTATTATTTTCATTTTATTTTTAAAAAATGTTTTTATTTTTTTGAACTTTTTGCACATTCAACTTTTTTCACTTTTATGCACATTCAACCATTTTTTAAACATTTTGGGACTGGTTTCAATTAACCTTTTGTACACTATGGAAATGTCTAATATATAGTTTGATATATTTTACACTGTAGAGCAGGGATATGCAATTAGCGGACCTCCAGCTGTTGCAGAACTACAAGTCTCATAAGGCATAGCAAGACTCTGACAACCACAAGCATGACACCCAGAGACAGAGGCATGATGGGACTTGTAGTTTTGCAACAGCTGGAGGTCCACTAATTGCATATCCCTGCTGTAGAGTATATATCATATATTATATACACTTATACATATACATATTTTTTCACTCTTATGAGTGTTTTATCACTTTTTTATTAGTTTGAAGATCATTTAGCACTTGCACTTGTCCTTTTGTATCACACTATTACTGTTTGATGATTTGTATGGTATTTTTGGTCACCATTGTTATTTTTATTCATCAAGATTTTGCACAAGATCACATATAATCTTTTATATCCACTGTATGTAAAAGGGGGAACTCTGAGGATTAAAATGTAGAAGGGGGACTCTGAGGATTCATATGTAGAAGGGGGACTCTGAGGATTCATATATAGAAGGGGGACTCTGAGGATTCATATGTAGAAGGGGGACTCTGAGGATTCATATGTAGAAGGGGAACTCTGAGGATTCATATGTAGAAGGGGAACTCTGAGGATTCATATGTAGAAGGGGAACTCTGAGGATTCATATGTAGAAGGGGAACTCTGAGGATTCATAAAGGGGGGGGCTGAAAACTCATGGGGCCCCTGGGCAATAGGAGATTATGGGGCCCCTGGGCAATAGGAGAAGATTATGTGGCCCCTGAGCAATAGGAGATTATGGGGCCCCCAGGCAATAGATTATGGGGCCACACAGTATACACACACACAAATACAGTATACACACACAGGCACACAATACACACACACAGAATACACATACACACACTGAAAAGGCACTGAAGAGGCGGGGCAGTTATAATCTTGGAATTCTTTTTAAAAAACACAGATTTTTACACACTGTCCCTGGTTTTATTGAAGCTGGACACCCTGATGGGGCCCCTTAGTGGCATGGGGCCCTCGGGCAGTGCCTGAGTGCCCGAATGGTCAGTCCGCCCCTGGATTCATATGTAAAAGGGGGAACTCTGCGGATTCAGATGTAAAAGGGGAACTCTGCGGATTCAGATGTAAAAGGGGAACTCTGCGGATTCAGATGTAAAAGGGGAACTCTGCGGATTCAGATATAAAGGGGGAACTCTGTGGACTCTGATGTAAAGGGGGACTTCATATGATTAGAAATGTTATTTAATTGCAAAAAATATATAGTGTATACTATAAAAAAAATTGCTGTGCGCCGCTAAAGTGTTCGGGTTTGACTTGAAGAAAAGTTGGCAACCCTAGTTGGAAGGGGTATCTCATATCTTTGGATCATTTTATATGAATGTCTCACCAACATCTACTTGGATATGATAGCAGTCATGTAATGGCTACATCCGTGTAATACGCCGTTGTAAATGTTTCCGATGCCCCTACATTGGAGAATCGATATGTTTGCCAAATTTCCTCCTCGTCTAGCATTGTACATGTATGGCTAAATCTAAGATCAGCTACCCATGAATATGAATTAAGCTCAGGTCATCACTATTATAATCATACAGGATTTATACAGCACCAACAGTTTGCACAGCGCCTTATAACACAAGGGCAGACAGTACAATTACAATACAATTCAATACAGGAGGAATCAGAGGGCTCGGCTCGTTAAGGCTTACAATCTAAGAGGGAGGGTCAAAAGAAACAAAAGGTAATAGCTGTGGGGGATGAGCTGATGACGAAAATAAAAGTACAGTTGTTAGGTGGGGGCAGGGTAGGTCATGTGAGTTTATTTTTTCAGGCATAGCCAATTTCAGGGTGAATAAAAGTTTCAGTTTTTAGTAAATTCTGAAGTCTTAAACCATTAGATATTTTTTTTTTACTAGTAATAGGTTTGAGTTGAGTTCAGTACGGCCTGAACCCGCGGGCAGCTGTCACATGATAGCGGAACGCCAGTCCAATCAGCTGTGTCTTGGGAATTCCCCATCCCGCAGCCGCACAGAACAAAGGGGCAGGGATGCTGACAACATCATTGGCTCAATATGGCCAAAATTTGACTATTTTCTTTTTTGTTTGTTTACAAATTAACACTTGAAATAGCAAAAAAAAAAAAAAAAAACAAGTTTACACGATAAAATATGGTAAAAATGTGATGCTAGGCAATGTGAAATATATTATTTTATTCCTCTACAGAGTAAGCAGTAAATTATTATATTGATCAAGGGATTGTATGCAAACACAGCTATGATTGCAATTTATAGTTCATATATGGAGTAGAAATAATCAGAGCAGAATACTTTATAAGGGGACTAGTCTGGCTATGGCAAAAGATCTTTAGGGTTGACAAATTTCTCCCTATTTCGGTTTGTTCTATTCTAATAGAGCAGAGTTGTTGCCATAATATGCTGCCCAAATTTGACTTTTTTTGTATTTTTATTTATTTACAAACACTTCCATAGCTGTATAATGAAACATCCTGAATTTCTTTCATCCTTGCTGGTGAAAGCCTGGTGCTGTATAATGTGAAATATTCCTTTTATTATACATATCATTTCCTTCCTTCTATTATATATATATAAATCCAAAAAGGGATTGCAGCATATAAAAAGTTTATTGTAAATTCGGAAGAGAAGTTAAAACATGTTGGCAATGGTTTTTTTAGGCAAAAAGCCCTTCATCAGGCCAAAAATCAATTTTTTTTGGCTTAATGAAGGGGTCTGTGTTTTGGCCCATAAAGGTATAAAGTGATCTCGCGCAGTGATATAAAATCACTCAAAACACGTAATAAAAAGTCCCCAAAGGAATTGATAAAGTGCAAAATATTAAAGTGCAAAATATAATATCTCCACTAGGATAAATAAAGTGCAAGATAAAGTGCAATATATATATATATATATATAAAGTGTCACAATGATGCTCAGTGACCTAAACAAACTGTGAAAAATATATATAGAGGAGGGGTGTACTCACTTTTGTGAGATACTATATATATATATATATATAGCCGTGGCCAAAAGTTTTGAGAATGACACAAATAACATTTTCACAAAGTCTGCTGCTCCAGTGTTTTCAGATCTTTATCTCAGATGTTACTATGGGACACTGAAGTATAATTACAAGCATTTCATAAGTGTCAAAGGCTTTTATATGAAAATGACATGAAGTTTATGCAAAAAGTGAATATTTGCAGCGTTGACCCTTCTTTTTCAAGACCTCTGCAATTCCCCCTGGCATGCTGTCAGTCAACTTCTGGGCCACATCCTGACTGATGGAAGCCCATTCTTGCATAATCAATGCTTAGAGTTTTGTCAGAATTTGTGGAGGTCTTTTGTTCACCCAACTCTTGAGCATTGACCACAAGTTCTCAGTGGGATTAAGGTCTGGGGAGTTTCTTGGCCATGGACCCAAAATTTTGATGTTTTGTTCCCCACGCCAATTAGTTATCACTTTTGCCTTATGGCAAGGTGCTCCATCATGATGGAAAAGGCATTGTTCCTCTCCAAACTGTTCTTGGATGGTTGGGAGAAGTTGCTCTCGGAGGATGTTTTTGTACCATTCTTTATTCATGGTTGTGTTCTTAAGCAAAATTGTGAGTGAGCCCACATCCTTAGATGAGAACTTGAGAAGCAATCCCACATATGAATGCTCTCAGGATGCTTTACTGTTGGCATGGCACTGGACTGACGGTAGAGCTCACCTTTTCTTCTCCGGACAAGGTTTTTTCCAGATGCCCCAAACAATCAGCAAGGGTATTTATCAGGGAAAATGACTTTACCCCAGTCCTCAGCAGTCCAATCCCTGTACCTTCTGCGGAATATTAGTCTTTCCCCGATGCTTTTCCTGGAGAGAAGTGGCTTCTTTGTTGCCCTTCTTGACACCAGGCCATCCTCCAAAAGTCTTCTCCTCACTGTGCATGCAGATGCCCTCACACCGCTCTGCACTGGTGGTGCCCCCAATCCCACAGCTGAATCAACTGTAGGAGACGGTCCTGGCCCTTGCTGGACTTTCTTGGGCTTCCCTGAAGCCATCTTTATAAATGCAGTGGAAATGTTTTTTTTATGGGATTAAGTTCATTTTCATGGCAAAGAGGGACTTTGGAAGTAATTGCAATTCATCTGACCACTCTTCATACACACTCTGGTGTATTTGCAAATTGCCATCATAAAAAACTGAGGCAGCAGACTTTGTGAACATTAATATTTGTGTCATTCCCGAAATTTTTGACCATGGCCATATATATAAAACTGTATCGTTTGTAATCGGATAGAAGTCTCCAATAATTGCATTTATCTTCTGGAGTCAACAGAAGGTCTGGAATAATGGGCTTTGTCTTCAGGACAGTTGAATGTAATCAAGTCCTGTTTATATGATAATGAGTTGGCACATCAATTGGTCAACAGTAAATGGAATAGAACAATATAGGGATGTTTACATTACATGGGTCGGCCAAACTGCCACACCATTTACACAAGATAGCATTCAATCCAATCTTTTGAACCGACTTATGCATAGACATTCAGCCCCAGGCTATATGTGTCTATCAAATACTAAGAGAAGACGAATTTAAGGGGAATAATACCAAACAGCATAAAAATCCATAATAGCCAATCAACCCATACACTACTTCGGTCTATGTGTGCGAATAGATAATATAGGACAGTTTTGGATGGCAATGTGAAGTCTACAGTCCATTCAAGACCTGGCAGCAGAATAAACACCTGAAGGTGGTCAGATTGTGCCTCCAATGTCTACGGCAACCTAAATGTACCCATAGATATCACACACCTCTCCATAGAAATAATCTGGACTGGCTAATGCTGGCCATTTAGGCTCTGGGGATCCCTGAAAACTCACTTATTCAGGGAAGCCTACCCCACCTCCACCTAAGAACTGTACCCGAGTCACCTCCATCCCCTGCAGCTATTACCTTTTGTACCACCTCCCCCTCCCTCTGGATTGTAAGCTCCATGAGCAGAGCCCTCCTATTCCTACTGTATTGAACTGCATTGTAACTATACTGTCCCCCCTCTACATTGTAAAGCGCTGTGCAAACTGTTGGCGCTATATAAATCCTGTATAATAATAATAATAATATCCTGGTAGACTTTAGGACAAACACTTGTATGAAAAATCTCATCGGTACGATCGATAATGCCATCAGAGACTTAAAAAATGTTGTCTGAAAGTTTTTCAAAGTTTCATTTGATTTTTGAACAAATGGAATTTCCCCAATGAAAAAAAACATTGTCTGTTAAAATTAGACATGTGCGGTTTCTTTTCATTCCGAATTGAAATTCGGACGAATTTTAATTTAATTTTATTTCATTTTTCATTTAATTTTTCGGAAATTCGGATGTATCTGAATTTCTGAATTACAATAGTAATGAATTTAAACGAATCCGAAATGACGAAAAAAAATTCAGACGAAATTCGAATTGTTTTTGAATACTTTTCAAATTCGATTCGTTTCCATCCTGCCAGGTCAATTTTTTACATCCCTATGGTCGAAATCCATTGTTGATTTGACCCTATTAACTAATAGAAAATAGAATGAACTTTCTCAAAATGAACATTTTCAGAAGGAAATTTTACTTGGGTATGGCCATTGTAAGGATATTTTGAAGCCTTCATTCCATATACAGCAAGGTCAAGTTAAATGATCTAACATAATTAAGAAATCTAATATATGTGTGTGTTATACACAGAAGGGATCTCCAAACTTTCTAAACAAAGGGCCAATTTATTATCCTTCATAGTTTAGAGGGGCCGTACTAGGGCCAGTAAGAGTAGCACATGTCCTGGTGTTGGTAACAATGCCCCATCGTTGGTGTCAGTGGGAGGAATAGTGCCCCATCATTGGTGTCCTTGAGAGGAATAGTGCCCCATTGTTGGTGGCAGTAAAAGGAAAAGTACCCCATCATTGGGGCATCTGTAGCGTGTATAAAACATGCTGTAGCAAAAAATCACACTTTTACAGAAATAAATGCATTAAATGATATTTAAATTAGCCGCCTCCCCTTCTGAACCATACTAGGCCACATGCCCTCAAAATGGGGAGGTGGGTGCTTTGGGGCAGGGGGAAGCACCCTATCCCCATGTTAATGGGGACAAGGGCCTAATCCCCACAACCCTGAGCTGTGGTTGTCGGGGTCTGCGGACGGAGGGCTTATATTCTGGAAGCCCCCTTTAAGAAGGAGACCCCCAGATCCCACCCCCCCCTATGTGAATGAGGATGAGGTACATGGTACCCCTACCCATTTACAAAAAGTGTCAAAAAGTAATAAAAACACAGAGACAGTTTATGACAATTTTATTTTAAAAAAACAAAACAAATAACAGTGTCCCCCGATATAAATCCATCATCAGTACGATGCCCGCCACACCGCGACCATCAGGAAGCAACCATCAGGCCGCACCCTGAGGTAGCAGCCCAGGCCCCCAACAGGGCCCAACATCCTCCCAAAAAAGTAGCAGAGAGAAAAATATCACTGAAAGAGGTCTGTGAGGAACAAACATTTTCTCCATGCTGGAAGTAACAGGTGCCGGCAATGCTGGTAATTGAGAAGTAGACGAGAAATCCTGGACAGCCGCACTCAAAAGTAATCTTCGATCTTTATTTAAATATGATTATAAAAATACACGTCACAGCATCACAAAGCAGGAAAACTGACGCGTTTCACACTGTAGTCAGTGCTTAATCATAGCTAAATATCACATGAATGAATCCCCTATATATACCAATATTCATTGAACATGTGTCCAGGAAGTTGATCAGTGGTAATCAATCTACAAACTCAAAAAAGCTGTGACTGAAATGGAAGTGGGAACTTAAAACTGTGAAAAAAGTAGTGCCTAAAAAATTCCTTTGAATAATATAAGTGAATAAAAATAATACATAAAAAAAGGTAAATGTGCAAAAGATGCAAAAAATGCAAAAAGAAAGTGTAAAAAATTCTTTGATGTGGAATAATATCGACCCAAAAAATGATGCATAGAATGAGTGATGAAAAAAGAAAAAAAGTGAAAAAAAAGGTGAAGCTCAAAAATGTGTGTGTGTATATCCGAATAAATAAATATCCTTAATAGATATCAAACATATAATATAATTATGTCATACTGACCAAACTCCAAAAAGTGGAGAGGTTAGAAAAGAAGAGGAGATACAAAAAAGATGTACAGATAACGTGTATGTGTATATGTAAAACAAAGAATAGATGTTGGATAATAGTCTAAACGCACATAAATGGTGTATATAAATGTATAAATACATGATCTCTCCATGTGCTTAGATCCAAAATATAAAAAATATATAAAAAAAATATTAAAAAAAAAAAAAAAACATCTTTCTTCGTGGACACATATACAACGCTATAGACACAATAACATAAACAGATAAAATGCTAATAATATAATATATATTACAAAAAGGGCATGGCCAATGGCTAAAAATAAGACATTCAACACAACAGGAAAGGCATGTAAAAAAGTAGTTGAAATTGTTCATGCTGTGTCCAATATCATCCAGCTCCGCTATATACAGGACGGTAAAAACAACAAATGTTGCTGTATCTAACTGAATGACTAGAAATCAAGCATTCAACACAACAAAAATAGCATATAATGAAGTGATTGGAGCTGTTCATGCTGTCTCCAGTTCCATCCAGCTCTGCTATGTAGAACGGTAAAGACTGATCTTACTAAAATCTGACCGAAACATAAATGGCCAAAGGTTGTCCCGTATTGTTAGCTACTATCAATATCCCAAAAATGTGTCAGAAGTATGTTATATATGATAACATGTCTAGTTAAATGTATTCAACCTAAACAACTTCATGAAATAATTTTAAAATACGGGATAACCTTTGGCTATTTATGTTTTAGTTAGATTTAATAACATTCGTTTTTACCGTCTTATATAGCGGAGTTGAATGAAACTGGAACAAATAACTTCAACCACTTCATTATATTCCATCTTTTGTTGTGTTTGAATGCTTGATTTCTGGCCATTCAGTCAGATACAACAATATTAGTTACAGCGGAGCTGGATGAAACTGGAGACAGCATGAACAGTTCTAACTACTTCATTATATGTCATTTTTTTGTACTAAATGCTTGATTTCTAGCCATTGGCCATGCCCTTATTGTAATATATATTATATTATTAGCATTTTATCTGTATCTGTTTATATTATTGTGTCTATAGCGTTGTATATGTGTCCACGAAGAAAGATTTTTTTATATATATTTTTTATATTTTGTATCTAAGCACATGGAGAGATCATGTATTCTTACATTTATATACACCATTTATGTGCGTTTAGGCTATTATCCAACATTTATTCTTTGTTTTACATATACAAATACACGTTATCTGTACATCTTTTTTGTATCTCCTCTTCTTTTCTAACCTCTCCACTTTTTGGAGTTTGGTCAGTATGACATAATTATATTATATGTTTGATATCTATTAAGGATATTTATTTATTCGGATATACACACACACATTTCTGAGCTTCACCTTTTTTTCACTTTTTTTCTTTTTTCATCACTCATTCTACGCATCATTTTTTGGGTCGATATTATTCCACATCAAATAATTTTTTACACTTCCTTTTTGCATTTTTTGCACATTTACCTTTTTTATGTATTATTTTTATTCACTTATATTATTCAAAGGAATTTTTTAGGCACTACTTTTTTTACAGTTTTAAGTTCCCACTTCCATTTCAGTCACAGCTTTTTTGAGTTTGTAGATTGATTACCACTGATCAACTTCCTGGACACATGTTCAGTGAATATTGGTATATATAGGGGATTCATTCATGTGATATTTAGCTATGATTAAGCACTGACTACAGTGTGAAACGCGTCAGTTTTCATGCTTTGTGATGCTGTGGCATGTATTTTTATGATCACATTTAAATAAAGATCAAAGATTACTTTTGAGTGCGGCTGTCCAGGATTTCTCGTCTACCTCTCATCCTCCCAAAAAGCCTGGGCCACTAATCTTTGGAAAGAAACCCTTCCTATCTGCCCCTTTGACCTCCTATCTACAAACAGAGACCGATCGAGTCAGTCCAGTGCGATCTCTACCCCCAAAAAAGCAAACTTGTCTTCACTTAGGCAGGGCATACATTATGCAGTTTTAGAAAATTGTTTGATACCCCCCATCAACACAGTCAGTTGATCGACTTGTGTACAATGGACTGAGATTCTCCAGTCCCTGCTGAACCGGCCAAATTTCAATACATATTTTGCCGGCTTTACAAGACTTATGGAGCTTGCGCAGTCATCAAGATCATCCGACGTCATTATTGGAACTTGCACGTGTCATACAATAAATAAATATATATATATATACCTTCATTGATGGTCTCAGCACTTATGGTCACTCTGACTACTTCAATTTTTTGAAATCTGTCTCCCCTGGATGATTTTCTAGCTAGACAGCAGGCCACTCACACCACCTCAGCTCCTGTTGAAGCTACCCCCCTTTGGGGGTCCCTGATCTACAGTGCCACACTTTTATTATATAGTCAACACTAACACATTGATCAGTGCTAAAAATATGCACTGTCACTGTACTAATGACACTGGCAGGGAAAGGGGTTAAACATCTAGGGCGATCAAAGAGTTAAATGTGTGCCTAGACAGTTTTTATCTGTACACAGTGTGGTGCTTTCACAAACGGTGTGCTGGGTTTTATTCCCTGCTTTGCAAAATCAAGCACATCCCCATGGATAGTCATTCTGCACAGAACGGCCGCCCTGTAGCAGTGAATCTGCTATAGGGCCAGTGACGGCCGCTTATGCAGGGCGCACGGGCGCCACCCCCCCCCAATCCATGCACCTGGCTGCTAATCTACATGCAGGGCGCCGGACACATTGATTTCAACTGTTTTTGTTTTTTTGGAAGCACATGATTAGAGCCCGGGGCTCTAATTAGCTTAAAAAAAGGGTGGGCTCCGGGCGCAGAGCACTGTGCCCAGAGCCCACCTAGTTGGGTGACATTAGCGAATTAATATTCACTAATGTCTTCCTGTTTCTCCTCACGGCCAATCAGGAAGCTGGTCCTGAGACCTGATTGGCTGAGAGTCCTAGGACATGATTGGCTGGATTCTAGGACTCCTGATTGGCTGGGAGGAGACCGCTGCAACTTGGAGTCGGGACTCGGGGAGAGAGACGCAGGGATGATAGTAAGTGTGGGGCTGGCGGGCAACATGCGAGTGAGCATGTTACAGGCGATCGATTGAGTGACTATGGGGAGTGGGAGGGGGTTTGGTGTTGGTCAGATAGATGACTGGGTGGGGGCCGCGGGCCACCCCCCCCCCCAAGAAATTTGAGCACCAGCCGCCACTGTATAGGGAGGTCAGGAAGTGGTTAATATACGGGTTATGAATATTGTTCTCACAGCCAT
This sequence comes from Lithobates clamitans, assembly GCA_037952925.1. Classification (NCBI taxonomy): domain Eukaryota; kingdom Metazoa; phylum Chordata; class Amphibia; order Anura; family Ranidae; genus Lithobates; species Lithobates clamitans. Next base: position 33,411 of record JBBGZY010002136.1, on the reverse strand, counting down.
ATTGTTGTTTTCAGCATTACTGGCGTGGATCCTGAGGAAGCAACAAGATTTGTGAAACGCGTCGTTCTACTAGTCCAACCTACTACTATATTCATGTTCATCCGTCATCATTCGTGTTCATCATATTTATAATGGTTTTGATATAGTACTGTATGTTGGTGAAAATTTTTAATGCTTTTAATCGTTGTAATAAAGCTGTATTCATGTTGAAGCACATTTTAAGTCCCATTATATATTTGTATATGTGACCCAGATATGATTTAGTGAGAGATTGTGGATGTAAATTGTTCTAAATTAGTGATGATGCCATAATGAGAATGTGGAGGAAATCTTCATCTACAATTATTATATGTATTTCCTCAATCAGACAAATAGGCAAATTACGGGGATTGTTTGAGAAAACTGCAAATCCCTGAGACATTGCTTTTATTAATGGACCCCATATGTATATCAAACCGAGTCAGGAAAGTATATATAACAATATATTCTACATTTGGCTTCAGTAACAAATGGGGGTGAATAATACTCTGACACAAAGCCCACACTTGTAGGAACCCATCCGATCTATCCCACACCCTGCCTGTTCAATTTTCCATTCTTCTAGTCTCCATAATGGTATCCAATAGACATACCTGAGAGATAGGGATGAGCCGAACACCCTCCGGTTCGGTTTGCAGCAGAACAGGCGAACAGGCAAAAAATTTGGCAGAACACACGAACACCGTTAAAGTCTATGGGACACGAACATGAATAATCAAAAGTGATCATTTTAAAGGCTTATATGCAAGTTATTGTCATAAAAAGTGTTTGGGGACCCGTGTCCTCCCCCAGGGGACATGGATCAATGCAAACATTTTTTTTTAAAAACTGACGTTTTTTCAGGAGCAGTGATTTTTTTAATGCTTAAAGTGAAACAATAAAAAATAAATATTCCTTTAAATATCATACCTGGGATGTCTATAGTATGCCTGTAAAGTGGCGCATTTTTCCCGTGTTTAGAACAGTACCACAGCAAAATGACATTTCTAAAGGAAAAATTGCCATTTAAAACTGATCGCGGCTGTAATAAATTGTTGGGTCTCGGCAATATAGATAAAACTCATTGAAAAAAATAGCATAGGATTCCCCCCAGTCCATTACCAGGCCCTTTGGTTCTGGTATGAATATTAAGGGGAACCCCGAACCAAAATTTAAAAAAAAAATTGTGTGGGGGTCCCCCCCAAAATCCATACCAGACCCTTATCTGAGCATGCAACCTCCTGAACTGTACCAGGCCACATGCCCTCAACATGAGGAGGGTGCTTTGGGGTAGCCCCCCAAAGCACCTTGTCCCCATGTTGGTGGAGACAAGGGCCTCATCCCCACAACCCTTGCCCGGTGGTTGTGGGGGTCTGCGGGGGAGTTATGGGAATGTGGAAGCCCCCTTTAACAAGGGGACCCCCAGAACTCTTTAACCGCTTGCCGACCGGCGCACGCCGATGTACGTCGGCAGAGCGGCACGGCTGGGCAAATGGGCGTACCTGTACGTCCATTTGAATTTCCCGCCGTGCCCATGCGTGCGCGCCGCCGGCGGCGCGTGCGCGCGCCGGCCGGGAGCTCCGTGAGTCGGGTCGCGGGTCCCGCGGACTCGATCGCCGCGGGGAGACCCGCGATCGCCTCACGGAGCGGATGAACGGGGAGATGCCGTTGTAAACAGCATCTCCCCGTTCTGCCTAGTGACAAGTGTCACTCGATCTCTGCTCCCTGTCATCGGAGCAGAGATCAGTGACGTCAGCCCCACAGCCCATCCCCCTACAGTTAGTAATCACTCCCTAGGACACACTTAACCCCTCCCCGCCCCCTAGTGGTTAACCCCTTCACTGCCAGTGTCATTTACACAGTAATCAGTGCATTTTTAATCGCACTGATCGCTGTATAAATGACAATGGTCCCAAAAATGTGTCAAAAATGTCCGACATGTCCGCCATAACGTCGCAGTCACAATAAAAATCGCTGATCGCCGCCATTACTAGTAAAAAAAAAATTATTAATAAAAATGCCATAAAACTATCCCCGTTTTAGTAAACGCTATAACGTTTGCGCAAACCAATTAATAAACGCTTATTGCGATTTTTTTTTACCAAAAATATGTAGAAGAATACGATCGGCCTAAACTGAAGAAAAAAAATGGTTTTTTTATATATTTTTAGGGGATATTTATTATAGCAAAATGTAAAAAATAATGCGTTTTTTTCAAAATTGTCGCTCTTATTTTGTTTATAGCGCAAAAAATAAAAATCGCAGAGGCGATCAAATACCACCAAAAGAAAGCTATATAAGTGGGAAAAAAAGGACGTCAATTTTGTTTGGGAGCCACGTCGCATGACCGCGCAATTGTCAGTTAAAGTGACGCAGTGCCGAATCGCAAATAACGCTCTGGTCAGGAAGGGGGTAAATCCTTCCGGGGCTGAAGTGGTTAACCGTGTGACCCCGCCCCCTCTGATGCCACAGGGACTTCCCCATGGCTTCCCCGTGGTGTCAGCGGGGGGAGGGGCCACCCGGTGATATAAACGGGTGACCGCCCCTCTGATGCCACAGGGAAGCCATGGGGAAGCCCCCGTGGTGTCAGAGGGGGGCCGGGTCACCCGGTTACATCACCGGGTGGCCCCGCCCTCAGTTATATAAGAGCTATCACAGTGAAGACACATCAGTTGGTGGGAGCCTCCCATTGAGGCGGATCGGTTGCGGCTTTTTTTTTTTCTTTTTGGGTCCGTCGGGCGGCGTGAATTTACATCGTGGGACATTTTTATTTTTTTATTTTTTAATAAAGGACTTGCTAGCTGTCTCTTGTCTTTTTTTACTATTTTGACACTTTTTTTGTGAAAAAAACCCAATTCACACAGGGGGGAGGCCGGGGTCTGGTGGTTAAAGGGGGCTTCCAGATTCCAATAAGTCCCCTGCCCACAGACCCCCAAACCACTGGGCAAGGGTTGTGGGGATTAGGCCCTTGTCCCCATCAACATGGGGACATCCTCCCCATGTTGAGGGCATGTGGCCTGGTACAGTTCGGGAGGGGGGCGCTCTCTCATCCCCCCTCTTTTCCTGTGGCCTGCCAGGTTGCATGCTCGGATAAGGGTCTGGTATGGATTTTGGGGGGGACCCCTATAACTTTTTTTTAATTTTGGCGCAGGGTTCCTCTTAAAATACATATCAGACCTCAAGAGTCTGGTATGGATTTTGGAGGGGACCCCTACGCCATTTTTAAAAAAATTTGGCACAGGGTTCCCCTTAATTTCCATATCAGACCCTAAAGGGCCTGGTAGGGATTTTATGGGGACCCCCACGCAGCTTTTTTTTAAAACGTTGGTTCGGGGTTCCCCTTAATATTCATACCAGACCCAAAGGGCCTGATAATGGACTGGGGGGATCCCATGCTCTTTTTTTCAATGAGTTTTATCTATATTGCCGAGACCAGACAATTCATTACAGCTGCGATCAGTATTAAATTTTTCCTTTAAAAATGTATTTTTGCTGTGGTACTGTTCTAAACACGGGAAAAATGTGCCACTTTACAGGCATACTATAGACACCCCCCAGGCACAATATTTAAAGGAATATTTCATTTTTATTGTTTCACTTTAAGCATTAAAAAAATCACTGCTCCCAAAAAAAACGGCCATTTAAAAAAAAAAAAATTCCAGTGATACATGTCCCCTGGGGCAGGACCCGGGTCCCCAAACACTTTTTATGACAATAACTTGCATATAAAGCCTTTAAAATGAGCACTATTGATTTTTCCTGTTAGTGTCCCATAGACTTTAACGATGTTCCCGCAGCTTTCGAATTTGCCGCGAACACCGCATATTGTTCGCTGTTCGGCGAACAGGCGAACACCCGATGTTTGACTTGAACATCGGGCTCATCCCTACTGAGAGAGGACAACAGACAACTTCCAATGTAGAGGGATCAGTCTTCTGGCAGCTAAAAAAAATATGTGAGGTCATTTTTTTAAGGAAAGATTCTCACTTTGAGCTCCAAATTTGTTTTGTAAGTTAAAAAAGTTCACAAAAAAGTATTTCAACTGTGTATTTTCTTATAATTTACCTGTAAATGAAGAGTAACCTTGTTTTTGCATGTGATGACATTTGAGTACTTTCTGTTTTACGGAGGAAATGTACTCATAGAATCAATAAACACAACATTATAGACTGACTGACTTGTAAAGCAAATAACACCAGCTGATAGAATAAAAAAGTTTTTTTTTATTTAGAAAAATGAAAGGATTTAATAAATTCATGAACAAAATAAAAAAACAACACTGATAAAAACACAAACTTACAGTTTTAGTTTGTAACAACTTTTTTACACAGGAAATGGAACTGGAATATTTGGCACCCTACTTATAGGATATAGATTTCGCTAAGATCTTTTATTCTCATTTCCCAGGACTATCTGTAAAACCCATGTATATTCTGCTTTAGTCTTATTCAGTAAGTACCACTATATCTCCAGAACCATTTTCTCCTTGGTCCTTTCCAAACAGACCCGTGTTATCTCCAGAACCCTCCACTCCTTGGTTCTTTCCAAACAGTTCTGGTATTATCTCCAGAACCCTCTTCACCTTGGTCCTTTCCAAACAGACCTGTGTTATCTCCAGAACCCTCCACTCCTTGGTCCTTTCCAATAAGTGCTGTGTTATCTCCAGAACCCTCCACTCCTTGGTCCTTTCCAAACACACCTGTGTTATCTCCAGAACCCTCCACTACTTGGTCCTTTCCAAACAGACCTGTGTTATCTCCAGAACCCTCCACTCCTTGGTCCTTTCCAAAGAGACCTGTATTGTCTCCAGAACCCTCCACTCTTTGGTCCTTTCCAAACAGTCCTGTATTATCTCCAGAACCCTCTTCTCTTTGGTCTTTTCCAATAAAAACTGTGTTATCTCCAGAACCCTCCATTGCTTGGTCCTTTCCAGTCTGTCCAATTTCATCTCCGGAACCATGTTCTTGGATAAGTTCATTAATGTAACCTTATAGTGGAAAAGAAAACAGTTATTAATTTGGGAGGAATTTTCTTGCTACACATGATTTCATGTTCATTAATAAAACTGAAAGATGCTACAGTCATCTTCTTTACAGAAGGAGGAACTTATTCTGGTATTGAATAAAGCCCCATATACACAGGTCGAATATCGGTCAGTATTGGTTGGTTCAACAGAAACCGCCCGACATACAGCCCATGTGTACAGCAGTCTGTCCAACAGAAGCCGGCCAAACGTCCAGCTTCTGTCGATGGGGCATGGCCGAAAAACATCTGCGGATCTGCACTCGATCAGCGCTCTCAGCCAATGGCTATGAGCACTGACCGATGTGTTGTGGTGGGGGAGTAGTCCTCCGATCAGAACACAATAGCTCAGTGGGGACATTGATGTACTATCATCACATAGTTAGTACAGCAAGCTTCTCTCAAGCTCGTGGGGGTTGAACGAAAAAACTGATTGTATGTACTTAGTGTCATGATCACTTGAAGAAAATTGGGCCAACTTAAATTGGACCTTCATCCATTTGCACAGCATGCTCTCACCTGCCTTCGTCCCCCACCTTCTCATACAATTGCAGAAGAAAATTTAAACTGTAAATCTTTTTGGAGATTTAAAATTTTATACAGGATACCTAGGGTGGAGTTCCTCTGCTAGCAACAGTTCTGGACATACATGATTTTGTGTAACTTACCAGGAGTTGTTACGTAGCAGTCATCACCAACGCATATGATGGAACGCACCATACGAGATGCTGAAAGATAAGGACAGAATATTAAGATAACAGAACAGAAGACTGGACATCAGATTCATGTTGCTGGTTGAGCTAAGCATACTAAGAATATAGAGTTGAACAAATAAAAAAATGATTAAAAAAATTAAAATTTTTCTATAACTTCCACTGAAATAAAACTTGGTTGCTAGAGAAACACATACAGGCTTTACACAATGAAGAGTACATGGAGAATGGTGCTAAGTGTAGTAATTCTCTAGAAACCGAGCTGACTTTAGTGCAGTCAGACCATTACGGGGTAAATTTAGTTTGCTCTATGAGTAAGCGCTAGTCTCTGTGAAATGCATTCGAGACTTCATGCTCCTTGTATGGTCCCTATTTTAGCGCAAAAAACAAGTTTGCATCATATGCTGGACTATCCCATCATTCATTGCTAAAGCGGAGTTCCACTCAAAAATGGAATTTCCACTTATCTGTCTCCCCCCCATCTGGTGCCACATTTGGCACCTTTCAGGTCCCCCTTCCCCACTTCCAGAGACGGTGCCGTTGTCCCTCTGAAGTTTGGCCCCCCTCCTCCTTCCCCCGCCATCCGAGCCAACTAGACAGAGCGCTTTGCGGATACGCAGTAGGGAACTGGCTGTGAAGCCGAAAGGATTCACTGCCGGTTCCCCTTACCAGGAATGGCAGTGGCAGCACCTGACAGCCGATAAGAAAATCGGTTAGGGTGCCGACATCACGGGAACCCTGCACAGATAAGTGACCTAATTTTAAAATTTAAAATTTTTTTGTGGGGGGGAGCGAGCGGAACACCTCTTGAATGACGTTTAAGCACTAAGCACTTAGGGGTTTATTTTTAAAGAAAATACATAGCCACTTATATGGATCTACATATACGGTACATCTGTTTTGTGTGAAATGTTCTTTATGATATTTTCTCTTCTGAACAAATATTCTTTTATAATAGGCAGTAGTGAAATATAGCATTATGGCCACTAGATGGAGCAGAGGAGCATAGGAAGTACATACATCATTGTAACTAGAGATACAATGTAACAGTTCTAGACAATGCTAGAGGGAATGATCAAATAAGTGTAACCAGTGGTTATAATGGTCTCTAGAATTGTTACATGGTATCTTTTGATACAAAATCGTATGCATTTCTTATACAATCCTTTAAAAAATACAGACTTCTTTGTAACAAAAGATGCAATGGGGGTTATTTACGAAAGGTAAATCCACTTTGCACTACAAGTGCAAACTACAAGTGCACAAGTGCACTTGAAATTGCACTGAAAGTGCACGTGGAAGTGCAGTCGCTGTAAATCTGAGGGGTAGATCTAAAATGTGGGGAAGCTCTGCTGATTTTTCTTATCCAATCATGTGCAAGCTAAAATGCTGTTTATTACTTTCCTTGCATGTCCCCCTCAGATCTACAGCAACTTTACTTCCAAAAGTGCACTTTGCACTTGTAGTGCAAAGTGGATTTGCCTTTAGTAAATAACCCCCAATGTAACAATTCTAGGGAATAAGACTATGGGGTTGATTTACTAAAGGCAAATAGACTGAGCACTCTGCAAGAGCAGTTGCTCAAATGCTTAGTAAATGAGTTGAAGTTCTGCTGACTTCCATCATCCAATCATGTGCAAGCAAAAATTCATTTTGTTTTATTTTCCTTGCATGTGATTGGGTATTCTTTGCAAAGTAAATCTTTGCCTCATTTACTAACCTCTGGAGCAACTGCACTTGCAAAGTGCATAATCTATTTGCCTATAGTAAATCAACCCCATTGCGTCTTGATGACTATAGTCAAAGGAAAAATAGAGGGTGCATTTTCCCTGCAGGCACACAGGGAGCAATAAAAAAAAACTTTAAAAAAGCCCTACCCACTCTTTGCAAAGTTATTTTTTTTTTTTTTTAGACTTTAAAATCAGTTGGTTACTTTGGAGGTATTTTCATTTTAAAGGGTTAGTTTACCTTTAAAGGCCATTTTCCAAAAACATCCCTCGTGTACATTACATACCACTGCTCAACTGTTCAAAAAGTTGCTGCCATCCCCCTGCTTACATGTGGGCAATGTGCAGCCTGTCTGAAATACTCCTTAGTAGTTGATCCCCCCATTCATTCAAACCTGCATTTGCAGTGCATTCCCTCAGTGGTTTAGCCCTGCTGCTGAGATCAACAGAGAGAACACGCTGCCCACTGGGGGGCGCACTTCTAAGGTCCGGCCCATCCTGCCATTAGGGGAAGATGGGGGAAGGTCAGCTACTAAGGAGATTTTGGAAACAAAGCCCACATGTATGGAGGGGGACAGGAGTAACTATTTGAGCAGTAGAGGAATTGTATATTATGTGATGAAGGGGGGGGGGGGATACATGGGGGATTTTTCTTAAATGCCCATTAAAGGTGAACTAACCCTTTAAATTATAAACTGTTTAAGAAATCTTAAGGATGGAGTCACCTAACCACATATCCACACAAGAAACAAAATAGACAAGTGTGCATTTTATAACCTTAAAGTAGAACTAATTTTTTTTTTCATTTTAGATAATGTAGGGGAGGTTAAAACCCCTCTGTAAGTCTTTTTTTGTCATCTGTGTCTTATTCAGGAGATTTACCTTCACTTCCTGTTCCAAACCAAAACAGGAAGTCCCTCCAAAGTGAAGAAAATCCCTGGTTGTCACCAGAACTAGTGTCCCCATTGGAAGAGTTCCCCTCTATTCCTGTTCTGGTGACAACACAAAATTTGGCATTTTCTTTCACTCTCGGTGATAACGGCAAACAAGACAAATAGAGAGAGTGAATCTCCCTAATATAGACACAGACAGCAATAAAAATATGGCAAGGGTTCTAATCCCTCTCCAATCTATCCAAAAAAAAACCAAACAAAAAAAAAAATTGTCTTTAGTTATACTTTAAATAAACAAAAATAGCAAAAGTGTGTGTATGCTCATTTAAATAAAGGATCTGCTGAGAAAAAAAAATAATAATAATATGACCCCTTATTTTCTATAATTGTTGGGTTTGCTAAATATTAATATAATCTACACAGGATACAAATTTTGGCATTTTCTTTCACTCTCGGTGATAAGGGTAAACAAGACAAATAGAGAGAGCGAATCTCCCTAATATAGACACAGACAGCAATAAAAATCTGGCAAGGGTTCCAATCCCTCTCCACTCTATCCAAAAGAAAAAAAAAGTTTTGTCTTTAGTTATACTGTAATAAACAAAAATAGCAAAAGTGTGTGCTCATTTAAATAAAGAATCTGCTGAGAAAAAAAAAAATTACCCATTATTTCCCATGATTGCTGGGTTTGCTATAAATGAATAAAATTTAATCTACACAGGATCCAGATCATGGGATTTTATGGGGTCCCGGAGACTCATGGAGATGCTTATAGTAACTTCAATGTATTTAAAATCCCCACAATCATATGTAGGAGAGTGAGGAGCAATTGTATTATTATTATATTGTAATAAGTATCTATATATAGAGAGAAATAAATAAAAAGAGAAAGAAATAAAAAAAAAGACACATAAAAGTAAGAATAAAATAAATTGGGAATAAAGAATAGAATAAAATAAGAAATACATATGAACTCCTATAACTTGCTACATTGTAACAAATCACCCCAGAATAGATATAAGAAGTAGAATTACCTGGCCAACATAAAACTTGAGAGATGCAGCACAAAGTGATGAGAAGAACGGCCTTCATTTTGATTGGAAGCTGTGAGTCCAGGATGGAGGGTGGGGGGCAGATGGTGATGGGGGTCTTTATATAAGGCAGACCACCTCTACATTGTCTGGGTGGAATCACACTAAACAATAAAGTCTCCTCCCAGTCATTTGCATTCAGATAGCAAAGCCTAATGTAAAAAAAAAAAAACTAATCAAATGTTGTTTAACAATTTGTACACCCCCTTGAGTCCCGGGGCTTTTTTCAGGTTTTGTATATGAGAAAAAAATGGTTAAAATTATGAAAAAAAAAAGTTTTTTGGTATTGAGCACATGAAAAATATAAAAGACAAGGCACAGTGTTTTTTCTGAAATATTTTTTTTTTATTTGTCTGGAATAAAACATGAAACTTAACAGTTTTTTCCAAGTTATAGGGGAAACATATTGGGTAGAAACAATAGTGTATATATTACATTTTATTTATTAGGCTTTTTTCTTACACTATGACTTTAACTGAAATACCTTAATTTTTTTTTAGAAATTAGAAATATTGTGAAAATTCTGAAAAAAATCAGAATTTAATAATAAGTTATGAATAATAATAATAATAATAATAATAATAATAATAATAATAATAATAGTAATTTCTGTTAATTTTGACCACATAAAAAAATGTAAAAGATAAGGCACAGTGTTTTTTGCAGAAATATTTTTTTTTTTACTTGTCTGGAATCAAATATGAAATTTGAGGCTTTTGGGGAAAACATATGGTGTAGAAATAAAGATACACATTAGATTTTATGTATGAAGCTATTGTCTCACAGTATGACTTTAAAGTGGAGGGCCACCCTAAAATAAAAAAATAGCATTAACATTCTAAAAAAAAAATTAAAAAAAACATTTGAAAAAAAATATTATTTTAACTTATCTGAAACCCCTGTTGCTAGGCAGTCTTCCTAATCTGCCTCTTCCTACTCCACAGCGCTTCCTCCTCCTTGGTGAGCGGCCCCGTTGCCTTCTGGGAACTGTGTGTGTCCCAGGAAACAATGGGGCCATTCGCAAAGCGCCGTGCAATTCGCGCCTGCGCAGTAGGAAACGGGCAGCGAAGCCGCAAGGCTCCACTGCCCGTTTCCCTTAGTTAGGATGGAGGCGCCGGTGGCCGATTCGATGGGCGGATCGGCCTCGGGGGGCCGACATTGCGGGCTCGCTGGACAGGTAAGTGTCCTTATTAAAAGTCAGCAGCTACAGTGTTTGAAGCTGCTGACTTTAAAAAAAAAGAATAGCGGCCGGAACCCCGCTTTAAGGCTTAAAAATCGCTGCTTCTACAGGAGTTTTGTGTTCTGCCTGTAGAAGCAGCTCAATGTTACCCTATGGGGGTTATTTACGAAAGGCAAATCCACTTTGCAATGCAAGTGCACTTGAAAGTAGCTCTAAATCTAAGGGGTAGATCTGAAAATGGGGGGGAAGCTCTGCTGATTTTATCATCCAATCACGTGCAGGCTAAAATGCTGTTTTTGTATTTTCCTTGCATGTCCCCCTCGGATCTACAGCGACTGCACTTCCAAGTGCACTTGCAGCGCAAAGTGGATTTGCCTTTAGTAAATAACCCCCTATGTGTCCATGCACATTAGGGTGATTAGAGGCATATTTTGAGCTCAGCGTTTAGAGGCAGGAAAAAAAAAAAAACTTCTGGTTTGCGTTTCTGATTGGAGCTCACTGGCAGAAAAAAAAATGCAAAACTCTCCTAAACTCATCTAAATTTTGTACAGAAAAATGCTCCATATGAGTGTTTTTTCTGCCAAGGGAACTGGCATTTTTTTTAAGCCCAGTGTGCATGGAGCCTAAATGACACACTTTATTGTTTATTTATTTATTTTAGAAATGGGTAAAATGGTGAAAATTATGGGCAAAAAAATTCTGTTGATTTTGACCACATAAAAAAGTAAAGGCAAGGCACGGTGTTTTTTTTCTAAAATAAATGTTTTAATTTGTCTGGAATCAAACAATACATTTGTCTGGGGGAAAACATATGGTGTAAAAACGATTGGGGATAGATTTGATTTTATTTACAAAGCTTTTTTCTCACACTATGACAACAAAGGCCCTAACTTTAAAAAATATGTTGCAAGACCCCAAAATTTGCATTATTTTGAACAGAAAAGGGTCTGAAGTGTTGGATAGTGAATGTTTTGAACATTTGTAGTAAATAATTTGATAATAGGGTTACTTGAAATTAAAGCAAAAAAATAAATAAAAATGAACAAAAATAATTTTAAATTTGTTTCTTATGTTTTTTTTTGCTTCAATTTCTTATGTATATAAGTAGGTCACGGTGCTATCAAATAGAAATGTGCACTACCAAGAAATTTGTGTCGTTTTCGTTTAATTCGTTTTTTTTTGTTTTTTTTTTCATTTATTGGATCATTCGTTATGATTGGCATTTGTTACTTCGGATCATTCGTAGCTTCGGATGCATTTGTATTCATTCCGTTCCCTTCGCTTAGATGCAACATTCGTTACTTCGGATAATTCATATCTTCGGATGCATTCGTATTCATTATGTTCACTAACAACTTATTTTAGCCAAATTTGAAAGGAAATTCCAATAAAATGTAAATCTAATCTATCCCAAATTAGCTGCTATGGCCCAGAGACCTGAGTAGAAGATTTACTGACTTCAGATATTTTACCTATAATTGAAAAGTTTATAATAATAAATATTAATAATAAAAACTATAATAACAGTTAACAATTTAATTATAATAAAAAAATCTGAAAAAAGAAATTATCCAAATGTAATCGATTCGTTAAACTTGTAGGTTGAATTGTTTTTCGTTCTTTTGTATTTTCAGATTTTTTTTCTTTCGGATTTTTGTTCTTTCTGGTTTTCGCATTCTTTGCGACCCGAGCCCACCCTTTTTTGAAGCCTATTAGAGCCTCCCTTAGATAGATAGATAGATAGATAGATAGATAGATAGATAGATAGATAGATAGATAGATAGATAGATAGATAGATAGATAGATAGATAGATAGATAGATAGATAGATAGATAGATAGATAGATAGATAGATAGATAGATAGATAGAAGCCCATTCTTGCATAATCAATACGTTTTGTCAGACTTTGTGGAGCTTTTTTTGTTCACCCAACTCTTGAGCATTGACCACAAGTTCTCAGTGGGATTAAGGTCTGGGGAGTTTCTTGGCCATGGACCCAAAATTTTGATGTTTTGTTCCCCAGGCCAATTAGTTATCACTTTTGCCTTATGGCAAGGTGCTCCATCATGCTAGAAAAGGCATTGTTCCTCTCCAAACTGTTCTTGGATGGTTGGGAGAAGTTGCTCTCGGAGGATGTTTTTGTACCATTCTTTATTCATGGTTGTGTTCTTAAGAAAAATTGTGAGTAAGCCCACATCCTTGGGTGAGAACTTGAGAAGCAATCCCACATTTGAATGCTCTCAGGATGCTTTACTGTTGGCATGGCACTGGACTGACGGTAGAGCTCACCTTTTCTTCTCCGGACAAGGTTTTTTCCGGATGCCCCAAACAATCAGAAAGGGAATTTATCAGGGAAAATGACTTTTCCCCAGTCCTCAGCAGTCCAATCCCTGTACCTTCTGCGGAATATTAGTCTTTCCCCGATGCTTTTCCTGGAGAGAAGTGGCTTCTTTGTTGCCCTTCTTGACACCAGGCCATCCTCCAAAAGTCTTCTCCTCACTGTGCATGCAGATGCCCTCACACCGCTCTGCACTGGTAGTGCCCCCGATCCCACAGCTGAATCAACTGTAGGAGATAGTCCTGGCCCTTGCTGGACTTTCTTGGGCTTCCCTGAAGCCATCTTTATAAATGCAGTGGAAATGTTTTTTTTTTTTATGGGATTAAGTTCATTTTTATGGCAAAGAGGGACTTTGGAAGAAATTGAAATTCATCTGACCACTCTTCATACACACTCTGGAGTATTTGCAAATTGCCATCATAAAAAAACTGAGGCAGCAGACTTTGTGAACATTAATATTTGTGGCATTCTCAAAATTTTTGACCATGGCCGTATATATAAAACTGTATCGTTTGTAATCGGATAGAAGTCTCCAATAATTGCATTTATCTTCTGGAGTCAACAGAAGGTCTGGAATAATGGGCTTTGTCTTCAGGACAGTTGAATGTAATCAAGTCCTGTTTATATGATAATGAGTTGGCACATCAATTGGTCAACAGTAAATGGAATAGAACAATATAGGGATGTTTACATTACATTAGTCGGCCAAACTGCCACACCATTTACACAAGATAGCATTCAATCCAATCTTTTGAACCGACTTATGCATAGACATTCAGCCCCAGGCTATGTGTGTCTATCAAATACTAAGAGAATACATTCATACATTCCTGCAGCAACCATGTAAGAGAAGACGAATTTAAGGGGAATAATACCAAACAGCATAAAAATCCATAATAGCCAATCAACCCATACACTACTTCGATCTATGTGTGTGAATAGATAATATAGGACAGTTTTGGATGTGTCAGAAGACAATGTGAAGTCTACAGTCCATCCAACACCTGGCAGCAGAATAAACACCTGAAGGTGGTCAGATTGTGCCTCCAATGTCTATGGCAACCTAAATGTACCCATAGATATCACAAACCTCCCCATAGAAATAATCTGGACTGGCTAATGTTGGCCATTTAGGCCCTGGGGATCCCTGAAAACTCACTTATTCAAGGAAACCTACCCCACCTCCACCTAAGAACTGTAACTGAGTCACCTCCATCCCCTGCAGCTATTACCTGTTGTACCACCTCCCCCTCCCTCTGGATTATAAACTCCATGCCCTGGGGATCCCTGAAAACTCACTTATTCAAGGAAGCCTACCCCACCTCCACCTAAGAACTGTACCTGAGTCACCTCCATCCCCTGCAGCTATTACCTGTTGTACCACCTCCCCCTCCCTCTGGATTGTAAGCTCCATGAGCAGGGCCCTCCTATTCCTACTGTATTGAACTGCATTGTAACTATACTGTCCCCCCTCTACATTGTAAAGCGCTGCGCAAACTGTTGGCGCTATACCGTGTTTCCCCGAAAGTAAGACAGTGTCTTACTTTCTTTTTATCCCTAAAAGCCCCACTATGTCTTACTTTCGGGGTATGTCTTATATTGGGAAAAAAAAAAATTTTTTATTTTTTATTGCAATATTTTTTTTTTTTTTTTTTTTTTTTTAATCAGCCCTGTTGGGGGGCTTTGGTGAGATATCAGGGGTCTTAACAGACCTCTGATATCTCCCCCTTGAGACAGAGAAAGAGACAGAGGATAGAGATTCCCCAGTCCCTTTCTCTGCAGCGTCAGCTGCACTGAGAATGAAAGGAGAGAAGACAGCGGCTTCTCTCCATTCATAAACTGACACATTGTAATCACAGGAGATTACAATGTTTCAGTTATGTGAATGGACAGAGTCAGCTGACTCTGTCTATTCACAAGGGAAGGAGGGGGAGGACGGAGGAACGGAGGGGGAGAACGGAGGGGACAGAGAAGGAGGGGGAGAACGGAGGGGACAGCGGGGAGGCACAGAGGAGGAAAGCGGAACGGAGGGGGAGAACGGAGGGGGACAGAGAAGGAGGGGGAGAACGGAGGGGACAGCGGGGAGGCACAGAGGAGAAAAGCGGAACGGAGGGGGAGAACGGAGGGGACAGAGAAGGAGGGGGGAACGGAGGGGACAGCGGGGAGGCACAGAGGAGGAAAGCGGAACGGAGGGGGAGAACGGAGGGGGACAGAGAAGGAGGGGTACCGCACTTCACTGCAGGCAAATCCCCCCGTGTTTCCCCGAAAGTAAGACATATGTCTTACTTTCGGGGTATGGCTTATATTAGCTGACCCCTCTGAAACTCCCGATACGTCTTACAATCGGGGGTGTCTTACTATCGGGGAAACACGGTATAAATCCTGTATAATAATAATAATATCATGGTAGACTTTAGGACAAACACTTGTATGAAAAATCTCATCGGTACGATCGATAATGCCATCAGAGACTTAAAAAATGTTGTCTGAAAGTTTTTCAAAGTTTCATTTGATTTTTGAACAAATGGAATTTCCCCAATGAAAAAACCCCATTGTCTGTTAAAATTAGACATGTGCGGTTTCTTTTCATTTCGAATTGAAATTCGGACGAATTTTAATTTAATTTTATTTCATTTTTCATTTAATTTTTCGGAAATTCAGAGGTATCTGAATTTCTGAATTACAATAGTAACGAATTTAAACGAATCCGAAATGACGAAAAAAAATTCAGACGAAATTCGAATTTTTTATTTAATACTTTTCAAATTCGATTCGTTTCCATCCTGCTAGGTCAATTTTTTACATCCCTATGGTAGAAATCCATTGTTCATTTGACCCTATTAACTAACAGAAAATCGAATGAACTTTCTCAAAATGAACATTTTCAAAAGGAAATTCTACTTGGGTATGGCCATTGTAAGGATATTTTGATGCCTTCATTCCATATACAGCCAGGTCAAGTTAAATGATCTAACATAATTAAGAAATCTAATATATGTGTGTGTTATACACAGCAGGGATCTCCAAACTTTCTAAACAAAGGGCCAATTTATTATCCTTCAGAGTTTAGAGGGGCCGGACTATGGCCAGTAAGAGTAGAACACGTCCTGGTGTTGGTAACAATGCCCCATCGTTGGTGTCAGTGGGAGGAATAGTGCCTCATCATTGGTGTCCTTGAGATGAATAGTGCCCCATGATTGGTGTCCTTGAGAAGAATAGTGCCCCATTATTGGTGTCCTTGAGATGAATAGTGCCCCATGATTGGTGTCCTTGAGAAGAATAGTGCCCCATTATTGGTGGTAGTGAAAGGGAAAAGTGCCCCATCATTGGGGCATCTGTAGCATGTATAAAACATGCTGTAGCAAAAAAAAAAAATCACACTTTTACACATATAAATGCATTAAATGATATTTAACCCTTTCATGACTAAGCCTATTTTTGAAATTTGGTGTTTGTAAGTTAAAATCCGTATTTTTTGCTAGAAAATTAATTAGAATTCCTAAAGATTATATAAATATATATTTTTTTAGCAGAGAATCTAGAGAATAAAATGGAGATTGTTGCAATATTTTATATCACATGGTATTTGTGCAGCGGTGTTTAAACTCAAATTTTTGGGAAAAGGGACACTTTCATTAATTTTAAAAAATCCAAACAGTAAAGTTACCCCAATTTTTTTGTATAATGTGAGAGATGATGTTACGCCGAGTACATAGATACCAAACGTGTCACGCTTTATAATTGCACGCACTCGTGGAATGGTGACAAACTACGGTACCTAAGAATTTCCATAGGCGACGCTTTAAGTTTTTTTACGGTTACCAGGTTAGAGTTACACAGGAGGTCTAGTGCTAGAATTATTGCTCTCGCTCTGACGATCGCGGAGATACCTCACATGTGTGATTTGAAAACCGTTTACATATGCGGGCGCGACTTCCGTATGCGTTTTCTTTGCTGCGCGAGCTCGCGGGGACGGGGGCGCTTTAATAAAAAAAATTTGATTCTTATTTATTTTATTTAATTATATATTTAGAAATTGTGTTTAAAAAAAAAAAAAAAAATTGATGACTTTTATTGCTGTCACAAGGAATGTAAACATCCCTTGTGACAGTAATAGGTGGTGACAGGTACTCTTTATGGAGGCATCGGGGATCTAAAAGACCTCCGATCCCTCCTTTGCACTTCAAAGTATTCAGATCGCCAAAAACGGCGATTCTCAATACTGTGTATTTTTTTTAAACCGGCGCCATTGGCAGCTGAGTAAACAGGAAGTGACATCATTAAACGGGAAGTGACGTCATGACGTCGCTTCCGCGTTTACACTTGGAGCTGTGGGCGGCTTCATTCCAGCCTGCCCCCAGCCGCGGGAGGCAGCTGATTCTCGTTCGATCGGGAGGCCGGGTAAGAGCGGCAGGAGGGGGGGGATGTCCCCTCCTGCTCCTCCGGTATAACAGCCGAGCCGCTTTTAGCTGCATCGGTTGTTATACTCGGATAGCCGATCGCCCGCTCTAAACAACGCTACTGGGATGATGCCTGCAGCTGCGCGCATCATCCCGGTATAACCCTGGAAAGCCGAGTACGCACATCTGCATACGCTCGGCGGGAAGGGGTTAAATTAGCCGCCTCCCCTTCTGAACCATACTAGGCCACATGCCCTCAAAATGGGGAGGTGGGTGCTTTGGGGCAGGGGGAAGCACCCTATCCCCATGTTGATGGGGACAAGGGCCTCATCCCCACAACCCTGGGCTGTGGTTGTCGGGGTCTGCGGGCAAAGGGCTTATCATACTCTGGAAGCCCCCTTTAAGAAGGGGACCCCCAGATCCCACCCACCCCTAAGTGAATGAGTATGAGGTACATGTTACCCCTACCCATTTACAAAAAGTGTCAAAAAGTAATAAAAACACAGACAGTTTATGACAATTTTATTTAAAAAAAAAACAAATAACAGTGTCCCCTGATGTAAAACCATCATCAATACGATGCCTGCCAAATCGCAACCATCAGGAAGCAACCATCAGGCCACACCCTGAGGTAGCAGTCCAGACCCCCAACAGGGCCCAACATCCTCCCAAAAAAGTAGCAGAGAGAAAAATATCACCGCTCTGAAAGAGGTCTATGAAGAACAAACATTTTCTCCATGCTGGAAGTAACAGGTGCATTCAATGCTGGTAATTGAGAAGTAGACGAGAAATCCTGGACAGCCGCACTCAAAAGTAATCTTCGATCTTTATTTAAATATGATCATAAAAATACATGCCACAGCATAAAAAAACAGGAAAACTGACGCGTTTCATGCTGTAGTCAGTGCTTAATCATAGCTAAATATCACATGAATGAATCCCCTATATATACCAATATTCATTGAACATGTGTCCAGGAAGTTGATCAGTGGTAATCAATCTACAAACTCAAAAAAGCTGTGACTGAAATGGAAGTGGGAACTTAAAACTGTGAAAAAAAGTAGTGCCTACAAAATTCCTTTGAATAATATAAGTGAATAAAAATAATACATAAAAAAGGTAAATGTGCAAAAAATGCAAAAAGGAAGTGTAAAAAATTCTTTGATGTGGAATAATATCGACCCAAAAAATGATGCATAGAGTGAGTGATGAAAAAAGAAAAAAAGTGAAAAAAAGAAAGGTGAAGCTCAAAAATGTGTGTGTGTATATCCAAATAAATAAATATCCTTAATAGATATCAAACATATAATATAATTATGTCATACTGACCAAACTCCAAAAAGTGGAGAGGTTAGAAAAGAAGAGGAGATACAAAAAAGATGTACAGATAACGTGTATTTGTATATGTAAAACAAAGAATAGATGTTGGATAATAGCCTAAACGCACATATATATAAGGTATATATATATATATATATATATATATATACCTTAATTGATGGTCTCAGCACTTATGGTCACTCTGACTACTTCAATTTTTTGAAATCTGTCTCCCCTGGATGATTTTCTTGCTAGACAGCAAGCCACTCACACCACCTCAGCTCCTGTTGAAGCTGTCCCCCTTTGGGGGTCCCCGATCTACAGTACCACACTTTTATTATATAGACAACACTAACACATTGATCAGTGCTAAAAATATGCACCGTCACTGTACTAATGACACTGGCAGGGAAAGGGGTTAAACATCTTCATTGTTTACATAGCAGAGCTCTGTCCTGTGTCTCTCCTCGCCGATCAGTGGGCGCTGGTGGACATTCTTAGCAGAAGCAATGCGCACGGGGGTGCGAGCACGTGCCCCCTATGCGGAGTGCAGAATAACATATATATATATATATATATATATATATATATATATATATGTCATTCTGCACAGAACGGCCGCCCTGTAGCAGTGAACCTGCTATAGGGCCAGTGACGGCCGCTTATGCAGGGCGCACGGGCGCCACCCCCCAATCCATGCACCTGGCTGCTAATCTACATGCAGGGTGCCGGACGCATTGATTTCAACTGTTTTTGTTTTTTTGGAAGCACATGATTAGAGCCCGGGGCTCTAATTAGCTTAAAAAAAGGTGGGCTCCGGACGCAGAGCACTGTGCCCGGAGCCCAATTAGTTGTGTGACATTAGCAAATTAATATTCACTAATGTCTTCCTGTTTCTCCTCACGGCCAATCAGGAAGCTGGTCCTGAGACCTGATTGGCTGAGAGTCCTAGGACACGATTGGCTGGATTCTAGGACTCCTGATTGGCTGGGAGGAGACCAGTGCGACTCGGGGCTGGGACCTGGGGAGAGAGACGCAGGGATGAAGGTAAGTGTGGGGCTGGCGGGCAACATGCGAGTGAGCATGTTACAGGCAATCGATCGAGTGACTATGGGGAGTGGGAGGGGGTTTGGTGGTGGTCAGATAGATGACTGGGTGGGGGCCGCGGGCCACCCCCCCCCCAAGAAATTTGAGCACCAGCTGCCACTGTATAGGGAGGTCAGGAAGTGGTTAATATACGGGTTATGAATATTGTTCTCACAGCCATATTGTTGTTTTCGGAATTACTGGCGTGGATCCTGAGGAAGCAACAAGATTTGTGAAACGCGTCGTTCTACTAGTACAACCTACTACTATATTCATGTTCATCCGTCATCATTCATGTTGATCATATTTATAATGGTTTTGATATAGTACTGTATATTGGTGAAAATTTTTAATGCTTTTAATCGTTGTAATAAAGCTGTATTCATGTTGAAGCACATTTTAAGTCCCATTATATATTTGTATATGTGACCCAGATATGGTTTAGTGAGAGATTGTGGATGTAAATTGTTCTAAATTAGCGTTGATGCCATAATGGGAATGTGGAGGAAAGCTTCATCTACGTTTATTATATGTGTTTCCTCAATCAGACAAATAGGCAAATTACGGGGATTGTTTGAGAAAACTGCAAATACCTGAGACATTGCTTTTATTAATGGACCCCATATGGATATCAAACCGAGTCAGGAAAGTATATATAACAATATATTCTACATTTGGCTTCAGTAGGAAATGGGGGTGAATAATACTCTGACACAAAGCCCACACTTGTAGGAACCCATCCGATCTATCACACACCCTGCCTGTTCAATGTTCCTTCCTTCTAGTCTCCATAATGGTATCCAATAGACATACCCGAGAGATAGGGATGAGCCGAACACCCTCCGGTTCGGTTTGCAGCAGAACAGGCGACAGGCAAAAAATTTGGACGAACACCGTTAAAGTCTATGGGACACGAACATGAATAATCAAGAGTGCTCATTTTAAAGGCTTATATGCAAGTTATTGTCATAAAAAGTGTTTGGGGACCTGGGTCCTGCCCCAGGGGACATGTATCAATGCAAACATTTTTTTTTTTAAACAGACGTTTTTTTTGGGAGCAGTGATTTTTTTTTTAATGCTTAAAGTGAAACAATAAAAATGAAATATTCCTTTAAATATTGTGCCTGGGGGGTGTCTATAGTATGTCTGTAATGTGGCGCATTTTTCCCATATTTAGAACAGTACCACAGCAAAGTGAAATTTCTAAAGGAATAATTGTCATTTAAAACTGATCGCGGCTGAAATGAATTGCTGGGTCTTGGCAATATAGGTAAAACTCATTGAAAAAAAGAGCATGGGATCCCCCCCGTCCATTACCAGGACCTTTGGTTCTGGCATGGATATTAAGGGGAACCCCGAACCAAAATTTAAAAAAAATTGCGTGGGGGTCCCCCTAAAATCCATACCAGGCCCTTCAGGTCTGATATGGAAATTAAGGGGAACCCTGCACTGAATTTAAAAAAAAAATGTCGTAGGGGTCCCCCCAAAATCCATACCAGACCCTTATCCGAGCACGCAACTTGTCTTGTGATCTTGTGGCAGCTAAAAAAATATGTGAGGTCATTTTTTTTTTTTTTTAAGGAAAGATTCTCACTTTGAGCTCCAAATTTGTTTTGTAAGGTAAGACAGTTCACACAAATGTATTTCAACTGTGTATTTTCTCAAAAATTACCCTTAAATGAAGAGTAACCTTGTTTTTGCATGTGATGATATTTGAGTACTTTCTGCTTTACGGAGGAAATGTACTCATAGAATCAGTAAACACAACATTTTTTGCAAATAACCTTGTAGACTGACTGACTTGTAAAGCAAAGAACACCAGCTTATAGAAAAAAAACGTTTTTTTAATTTAGAAAAATGAAAGGGTTTAATAAATGCATTGACAAAATAAAAACAACACTGATAAAAACACAAACTAATGCCCCGTACACACGGTCGGATTTTCCGATGGAAAATGTCCGATCGGAGCGTGTTGTCGGACATTCCGACCGTGTGTGGGCTCCATCAGATATTTTCCATCGGATTTTCCGACACACAAAATTTGAGAGCAGGCTATAACATTTTCCGACAACAAAATCCGATTGCGTCAATTCCGACCTTGTGTGGCCTGTTCCGACGCACAAAGTGCCACGCATGCTCAGAAGAAATTCCAAGACGGAACAGCTCGGTCGGGTAAAATTAGCGTTCGGAATGGATACAGCACTTTCGTCACGCTGCAATGTCAAAAATAGTTTAATACAGCGCACTCTCTTCTTCTTTATAATGTGAGAAGATTGAAGTAGTTTTGCTGCTCATATTCACACACACTTCATCCAAACTTCTTTCTTTATTATTTATCAGGACTCCCTCAATATATTTGGATTTGTCACATCAGACAAAATTAATTTTGGGTTGTTTTTTTTTTAAAGGCTGTTTTTTTTTTTGTTTTTTTTTTAGGTTTGTATTTTTTTCAAGGCTGATCTTTGTTCTATTTTATTTTTAGTTTTACTCCATAATATTTTTGTGTGTGTTTTGTGTGTCAAGTTACCACAACACCATTGATATCTTATATTATTTAATCTCAAGGAGATTGGTTGGTGTCCCTTGTTAATTTCACATTGTACTTTAGAAATGTACCTGAATCCTCACAAACTGTCCTTTTTGAAGGAAAAAACACATAGGAGAGTATAATAGAAACAAAAAATCCTTTATTAAGGGCTCAGAACCAAACAAAGAGGGAGGCAGCGCTGGAGAAACAGCTGAAATTAGCGAAGCCTTTAACAAAATTGGTGGCCTGAGGAGTCCTTATCTAAGGGAGTGCAGTCTGGTCCAGAAGTCCCAGAGATCATGAAAGCAGCAGATGACATGTATGTCCCCAGGCCAGTGGCGTTACTAGGGTTGGTGTCACCCGGTGTGGTAAAACATGGTGTCACCCCCCCCCCCCAGCATGACAGGCAGTATTGCACTGAGCAGGCTAGCGCATTATGTGCCTCTCACGCCCCCCCCCCCCAGCCTGCCGCAGTGCTAATTGATAGTGTCACCCAGGGCATTCATCTCAGAGAAAAGGTGCAGGAACTCAACCACGCTCCACACCTTTCCCCAAGTAGGGGGGTGGGGGGTTGAGCATGCCACATTAGCTGGGAGTGGGAGGGTCCTTAAGGGTCATTAAATACTATGAGGGTGCTACATACAGAGTCAGAGGTCAGAGTTCAAGTGGGTGCAGGGTGCAGAGTTCAGGTGGGTGCAGGGTGCTGAGTTCAGGTGGGTGGAGATTTCAGGTGGGTGCAGGGTGCAGAGTTCAGGTGGGTGCAGGTTGCAGAGTTCAGGTGGGTGCAGGTTGCAGAGTTCAGGTGGGTGCAGGTTGCAGAGTTCAGGTGGGTGCAGGGTGCAGAGTTCAGGTGGGTGCAGGGTGCAGAGTTCAGGTGGGTGCAGGGTGCAGAGTTCAGGTGGGTGCAGAGTTCAGGTGGGTGCAGAGTGCAGGTGGGTGCAGAGTGCAGGTGGGTGCAGGGTGCAGAGTGCAGGTGGGTGCAGGGTGCAGAGTGCAGGTGGGTGCAGGGTGCAGGTGGGTGCAGAGTTCAGGTGGGTGAAGGATGCAGAGTGCAGGTTGGTGCAGAGTTTAGGTGGGTGCAGAGTTTAGGTGGGTGCAGAGTTTAGGTGGGTGCAGAGTGCAGGTGGGTGCAGGGTGCAGAGTGCAGGGTGCATGTGGGTGCAGAGTTCAGGTGGGTGCAGAGTGCAGGTTGCATGTGGGTGCAGAGTTCAGGTGGGTGCAGGGTGCAGGTGGGTGCAGAGTTTAGGTGGGTGCAGGTAGGTACAGGGTGCAGAGTGCAGTTAGGTACAGGATGCAGGTAGGTGCAGGGTGCAGAGTGCCGTTAGGTACAGGATGCAGGTAGGTACAGGGTGCAGGTAGGTACAGGGTGCAATTAAGTACATGGTGCAGGTAGGTACAGGGTGCAGGTAGGTACATGATGCAGGTAGGTACAGGGTGCAGGCAGGTACAGGGTGCAGGTAGGTACAGGCTGCAGGCAGGTACAGGGTATAGGCAGGTACAGGGTGCAGGCAGGTACAGGATGCAGGTAGGTACAGGATGCAGGTAGGTACAGGGTGCAGAGTTCTACCACTAAATCACCATCCTGGACAGAACTGTCTTCCCCCTCCCTGCACAGACACCCATCCCCCTTCCTGTACAATTAGCACATATTAAACTTTCCCCTGTGAACACAGACCTCAGATACAGCACAGCTCAATCCAGAGAGATGTCTCTCCTCACAGGCTCCTCTCATGACCTGTAAAAGCTTCCCCTCCCCAGCTCTAGTGTGACAGGCAGTGGCGAGCGATGCTTGCTGTGGGAGTGTGGACAGGTGCCGAGAATCTGGCCGGACAGGAGCGTTGTGTCGCTTCTAAATACAGAAGCCTGGCTTCCGTGTTTAGAAGTGACAGTATTGAGCGGAAAGCACAGGGCAGCAACATAGATGGCGCAACTCTCTTCTATCACGTTCCAGCTGAAAAAAGTCCTGGTGTCACCCCTCCGCACCCCATAGTGATGCCACTGCCCCAGGCTGTGGTACCACAAGAGGCTGCATCTTTTGCCAGACCAGACTGGACCCAGGGTCATCACTTTCTGGTCTTCTTTCCACGCTTCCTTCCTGGCTGTGGCTCAGGTGTTGGAGATGTGGCAAGAGGAGGAGTAGGACCTGGAGGAGGAGGAAGACTAGTAGGACCTGGAGGAGGAGGAGTAGTAGGACCTGGAGGAGGAGGAGGACAATGTGTAAAGTCACAAATGTGGGTAGCAGATGTTATTTGGCCCCTCAACCCCTTATTGAGAGCTTCCAAAATTAAGGACTCACAAAGGAGTCGTTGGCCCTCCTCCATCTGCCTCATTTTGCAGGCAGTTATGCAAGCAAAGTCCTCCTCCACAGTGTATTTGCTTCTCAGGGCCTCTGTAGCCTTCCAAAAGAGGCCTATGGGCAGCCTCCTCCAGGGTGCTCGTCTTCCTGCCACTTTGTTTTTGCGGGTGTAGGGGAGGGACCTGCATATCAGGCAGCCTGCTTGGCCGGCCACCTCCTGGATGAGACTTCCCTGTGTATGAAAAAGGGACATGGTTTTAGTTTTTGCATCATCAATCAATCAGAAATTAGTACTCCAAACTAACATCTAGTTAACATCATTGATTGGACAACCAGAAATATTTAGAGAAATGCTATACCTGGCTCAAACTGGGCTACTCCACATGTTGCTGCCTGGAAGGCCCAGGTTGGGCATCAGAAGCCTCAGCTGGGGTGGAAGGAAGACTGGAGAGTGATGACCTGGGTTCAGTCTGACCTGCCAGAAAATGCAGCCTGTCATAGTACCACAGTCTGGGGACATAGATGTCATCTGCTGCTCCGGATCTCTGCGAATCCTGGACTTTCTTGTGCTCCCTTAGATAAGTGCTCCTCAGGCCACCAATTAGGATCTTCAAATAGGTGATGTCTGCCGTGGGGGTCACCGTCTTCACAAACTCTTTGTTTGGTTCTTATAATGTGGGTGGTTTATCTGCCACAGACAAGGCAGCTCCCTGAACATGTCAATGAAGATTGCCATAAAGTCGTCATCTTTCAAGATCTCCATTTTCACTGCAAGACACAACACAAGACAAACCCTAATATCAGGCAAAACTCTCCTAATCTTGTTACAATACAGGCCTCAATCTAGAAGCAGTATAGGCCCAAGTTTGGCTCTTACCTTCGTTATCAAGATCGGCGCCTCCAATACTCCTTCCTCCACTCACAGATCGTACGTACTATGCACGAGTGTTACGCTTTATACACACTGCGCATGCGTGTAACTCCGCCCGCCCTTGACGTTCTTTCTAGTCTATTCCCCTCCCCTTTTCGTTCGGCGCAGTGGGGGAAGAGCACATGGCGGAGACACAGCAGGTGCGTGCTAATTATAGCAACGAGGAGGAGGAAAGCCCGGAGCCGGAAACGTCTGGATCCAGAAGGAGACGATTTAAGGCCTCAAATATGTCCTTTGGGGAGATGTTGGAGATGGTGGACATCCTGAAGAAGGCCGACTATGATGGAAAGTATGGCCCTTACCCCAACCCCAATGTCAGAAAGGCCAAGATCATGGCGAAAGTGGTCAAGAGTCTGCACCGGAATTTCGGGGTACAACGATCGAAAGATCAGCTCAGGAAGCGGTGGTCGGACCTCAAATTAAGAGAACACGAGCAGTACAGAAAGATCCGGAGAGTGCTGCAAAAAAGTAAGTAGTTGTGCTGTGTTCCTATTCTTTTTGTGTTTATTACGTTTGTGCTGCTCCATGTTCTTTTAGGAACTGTTGTACAGTTTAAAATGGCAACTTTAATGTTCATGGGCACATTATTCGTACGTATCAAACATTTTTCTTTCGGCCTATAAAACACCATTGTTTTTGCCATATGCATTGGACCACATTTTTTAGGGCCTACTTGTATGAAACTAATTTGGTTGTGTAGATGTGTTTGTTACTAGAATGAATAGCAAATTAGATTCTGTGTAAGGAGAGGACACTCAGCAGCTGTTTTCACATCTGTGGCATTAGTGTGGGACACAAGAACACCCTTTTTATTAGGGGGGCCACACAGGTGCTCCAGTGTATACTATAGGGGTGTCTCCATCTGTGAAGCTTGTAGAAAACAATTAAGTATTCAAGCTTGACAAAGGACACTAAAAATTCTACATCTCGGAACTCTGCCAAAACAGACAATTGTACCCCACTTCCAAGCAATGTTTCATATTTATAGTTCTGCCATCAAATATCTGTGTGCTAAGTATAAAAAAATTTTTCACATAGGGGAGAAAAGACTAGGAGGACACTCCTCATCCGAGGAGAGCAGAGACCCCCCACCTCTGGAAGAAGGGGAAATCCCCCAAACACCAGAAGAGCAGGAGGAGGAAGACGTGGTGGAACTAGTCACCACAACAGGTGAGTGTCTGCGACCACAGGCTCAGGTAAGAGATGGATGCTGGAATATATATAATACCTGTTTTTTTTTTGGTTTCTCTCTTTTTAGGTGATCGTGATGTTGTGGATCCTGATCCTTTCACCTCGGAAAGTGCACAGATCCTGATTGGGGAAATCGTGGGGTGTAATGTTGCATTGGAAAACATCACGAAAAACATCAATGATGTTATTCAAAAAAATAAGAACATCATTGATGTTTTGGGGAGAGTTTAAAACCCCTACAAAGCCCTTTCTTTTATGGTGTACTACACTTTTAAAATTGTTTTGCAAAAACAATATTTTTGATTTTCAAAATTTGGCTTTTCCTGGGGTGACTTCACCCCATCTGAATGCAATATCAAACACAGTTTCTAAATACTAATGTCTGATATTGCCTTCAAGTTCTACCAAATGTGAACTTTGTAAGTTCAAGATTTGTGTCTTTCTTGTTGGTTTTAAACATGCCAGTTTTATGTTAAAAGGACATTTCTACTTTTTCTAAGGCCACCCCAAAAATTGTTATACAACAAACATGTTGGTTTGTTTTAAAAACCTTGTCAAAATGCACATGTGATTGTGCAGGTATTAAAAAGATTGTTATTAACCAAGAATGTGTGGATAATTGTCTCAACGCTACAACACTTTTGGGGTGCTCTAATTGCTGTTTTCTGTGACAATGGGTGTTATTTCATAAGTGCAAATCCACTTTGCACTACAAGTGCAGTTTCAAGTGCACTTGTAGTGCAAAGTGTCTTTGCTTTTAGTAAATAACACCCAGCAATGCTTTGTAAGGTTACACAATCACGCCATTTTCACGACTCACCACATTTCTGACAGGGTCAGCTAAACAAAACACAAGCAGTAAATGTCACCAAAGATTTGCTGATTTTTCTTTATTTGATAAAGGTTTCACACATTGTCTGGCATATTGATGGCCCCCCTACCCACAAAGAACTCAAAGTATCTTAGCCGGACATCATGGGCACTCAGGGAGGGCAAGCCAAGACGGCCACTTTCAAGCGCTGTCAGGGTTGTTTCATTTATCATTCCGGCCTCAGGCCCAACTGAGCCAGCATAGTTGACAGAATGTTGATGTAAAAAGTTATATAGAACACAGCACGCCAGGATAATATGATTCAGTTTATACTCTGCCATATTTATGGGTGTCAGAAATAGGCGGAACCGGCTGGCCATGATTCCAAATGTGTTCTCCACCACTCTTCTGGCTCTGGCCAGCCGGTAATTAAAAACCCTCTGGTCCGGGGTGAGGGTCCTCATCGGGAATGGCCGCATAAGATGGTCCCCCAGCGCAAATGCTTCATCCGCAACGAAGACGAATGGGAGTCCTTCCACATTCTCTTCTGGAGGTGGCAAGTCCAAGCTGTTAATCTGGAGACGCCTGTAAAACTCCATCTGGGTGATGACTCCACCATCGGACATCCGGCCATTCTTCCCCATGTCCACATACAGGAACTCGTAATTAGCCGACACCACCGCCAACATCACAATACTATTGAACCCCTTATAATTATAATAGTACGACACCGAGTTGGGTGGTGGGATGATGTGGACGTGTTTCCCATCAATTGCCCCTGCGCAGTTAGGAAAGTCCCACCGCTGGGCAATGTGGGAGGCCACAGTCTGCCATTCCTGTGGCATGGAAGGAAACTGTTGAGGAAAACAAAAAAAATTAGTCTTTTTGCACATAAACATGGAAAGCAGATTAGACACAAACATTCTTGACCAACATCAAGATAACATTTATTAATGGGAATTTTTGAAAGACCAAAGTATAAGGTACACCTATCCTATTTCCCCCCCCCCGTCATGGGTCATTTCTAACATCATAGGGGGGGCTCTTGGACAGGTAACCCTCTCCACTTCATTGAGAGATGAATGCCTAAATAATGGGTATTACTTGGAACAGCCCCTCCTTAGTTACACTATTGGCAGCCCACTGGACAGATAAGAAGTGTCTTAATACAAAGATATAAATACGCACTACACATTTGAGCACATTTGGACATTCTGCTATTATCTATCAAGATAATAATAGTATATAAAAACTTTAAACGGTACCATTTGAAATTATACAGGCAGGCCCTTGCACTACATGCTTTGGGGAATTCATCCATACATCTGACCACAAAAGAGATGGGTATAGTGTGTATGGGTTTGGCAAAGTCAGCAGATAGATGATTGAGGATAGATAGAGAATTGGTATCAGCTGAGTTAGCAGTTGGGGGGAGGGAGGGTTCCAAATGATTTGGGGACCCCAAAAAAAAGCCTTTGGCACTCTGCCTGAATTTAAAGCACAAATCACATTTAAAAACATTTTAGGGGTGTTTGGGGTAAAGCACTACTACGGAGCTGATAAAATACATTGTTAAGTAACTACATGAGGTGAATATAGGGCCAGGAGAACATGCTGGGGAGGTAAGTGAAGGCAAATATGTATGAAGAACAAAAAAATAATTACATAAAAATCCAGCATGCATGAGGACAAAGGGGACATTCACAGCATATTACAATCATGGTAATTAGGGAATGAGGAAAGAAATACAATATATTATCAAACATTATATACAATAAAATGTGATGTTAAAGGATAAAAATCTTACCTTAATATACTCCTTCTGTAGGACCTGTATGATGGCAAAACATGTCTCTGGGATAATGCTCCCCAGAGCCTGGGGGGAGATGCCTGTCGAGAACTTGAGGTCCTGCAGGCTTCTCCCTGTTGCCAAGTACCGCAGTGTGGCGATGAGCCTCTGCTCCGGAGTGATGGCTTGCCTCATGCAGGTATCCTGCCTGCTAATATAGGGGGTCAGCAAAGCCAACAAACGGTGAAATACGGGGTCCGTCATCCTGAGAAAGTTCCTGAAATCATCAGGATTATTCTCACGGAGCTAAGGCATATGACAGAACTGGTCACGCTGATGCAACCAATTCTTGGTCCATGAACTCCTCCCCACCCTGTTCATGGACTGGACTTGTGTCAAGGTCAGGACCCCAACACCAAGCCCCCGCACAGCACAAACTCTACGAGGAGTACGTATACGCAACATGGCTAGAAAACGGTCGGCTGCTCAGAACGAAGTAACAGAACGCACTGAAGAACAGCAAGGCCTGTGAAGAGCGACCTGAAAAACAGTAACGAATGAACAAGAACCAATGGCGTCCCTGGGGGGGGCAGAGGGGGCCCTGACCCCCCCAAAATTATGCTGTGCACCATGTGCCCCCCCAATAAAAATTTTTTTTTACAAAAAAATCAATGTCTAAGAGGCAGAGAGTCCCCAGTCAGCTCCTGCGGGTGATTCCTCCCCCCTCCCTGACACTGCATAATGCAAGTGCTCACACAACCACGACCGCCCGATCTGCTCCTTCCCCTGCATCCTCATTGGCAGGGAGAAGGGCGAGTTGCAGGAAGGGCTCCACCAGGACTCTCAGTTACTGAAAAAACAGACTGATTTCTCCCATCCTTAGGACAGGAAAACCAGCCTGTAAATTCTAAGAGATGCCAAACCAGAGCAGTCAATAGCAGGGGCAGGACAGCAAGAGGAGGCTGGGAAACCCCACAGTGGCAGAACACCACTGAGTGAGATGGAATTTAGTGAGGTAGTGAGATGAAATTTAGGGGACCCCACGTCATTTTTTTTAAAAATTTTGGTTCGGGGTTCCCCTGTGGGGAATTCCCATGCTGTTTTTATCAATGAACTTCTATGTGTATTGTCGGACCGGCAATGCATTAATAGCCGCAAGTAATTTTAAATGACTTTTTTTCCTTTGAAATGTCATTTTGCTGTCAGACTGTTCTAAACACGGGAAACATGCGCCCCTTTACAGGCATACTATAGACACCCCCAGCTACGAAATTTAAAGGGATATTACACTTTTATTGTTTCACTTTAAGCATTATTACAATCACTGCTCCCGAAAAAACTGCCATTTTTAAAACTTTTTTTTGCATTGATCCATGTCCCATGGGGCAGGACCCAGGTCCCCAAACATTTTGTATGACAATACCATGCATATAAGCCTTTAAAATTAGCACTTTTGATTTCTCCCATAGACTTTTAAAGGGTGTTCTGCAGCATTTGAATTTGCCGCGAACACCCCAAATTGTTCGCTGTTCGGCGAATTTGCAAACAGCCCATGTTCGAGTCGAACATGAGTTCGACTCGAACTCGAAGCTCATCCCTAGTGGGGACCGAACACACTGCTACAGGGCACTGTGAGTAAACCCACCACCTCACCACAGCGACTGGAGCTTCCATTTTAATTCAGACTTTGCACATAAATTATGCAGACTGGGACATGGGGGCACAGGAGGGGCTAGGGACAGGGCTAGGGATCGCTCTCTTTATCTCTCCCCCCCCCCTCTCTCTCCCCCCCTCTCTCCCCCCCTCCCCCTCTCTCTCTCTCCCCCCCTCCCCCTCTCTCTCTCTCCCCCTCTCTCTCTCTCCCTCCCTCCCCTCTCTCTCCCTCCCTCCCCCTCCCTCCCTCCCCCTCTCTCTCCCTCCCTCTCCCTCTCTCTCCCTCCCCCTCCCTCTCTCTCCCCCTCCCTCTCTCTCCCCTCCCTCTCTCTCCCCCCCTCTCTCTCTCTCCCCCTCTCTCTCTCTCCCCCTCTCTCTCTCCCCCTCTCTCTCTCCCCCTCTCTCTCTCTCTCCCCTCTCCCCTCTCCTCTCTCCCTCCCCCTCTGCACTGTACTTGGATTCCCTGTGGAATGACTCAGTGACACCCCTTCCCCATTCTCCCAAGGAAACTGGGGTCATTTCTAAAGGGGGTGTCACCTTGCTGGGTCCCAGAATTTGTATTGGATGCATATGTCTGGTATGTGAGGAGGGGGCCCTGGAAGTGGTGCTGATCACCTGTGTTCTAGATCCATGCATCTTTCTGCAGCCATTTTTCTTGCTTGAATTATTTTTCCCATTATGGGCATGAGTGGGGCCTCATATCTAACTTTTTGCCTAAGTCCGCACAAAGCCTAGAGCCGCCTCTGGTGTTTGATGTCCAGATCAGGAGAGCAGCCTAGGGTGACCACTGTGCTCCTCTATAGATACAGTAAAGTGGGCGGTGTCACAAGGACATGGAGTGTGCTACTTGCTGAATCATTGGGTGCAAATAAAGGGAAAAAAGCCTAAGGAATAAAATGAATGCAGCCACCATGTCTAAGACTGATAAGCTGATATGTATTTTTGTTTTTTTTGTTTTTGAGTTTAAATATACAGTTGGCAGAAGGTCCCTGATAGAAAAAGGCAGCATTGTAAGCCAATGATGTTTTACTACCAATCTGCTACTATATTCATATGTTCATCAAATGTATAATGCTAATGAGATGGCTCTGTATGTTGGTGAATATTTTTAATGCATTTAACCATTATAATAAAGCTCTTATGTTTTATCAATTCTATGTTGTATATTCCCATTTAGTCCCATTATATAATAATCTCCCAGATATGATTTAGTGAGAGATTGTGGATGTAAATTGTTCTAAATTAGCGATGATTCCATAATGGGAATTTGGGGGAAAGCTTAATCTACGTTTATTTTATGTATTTCCTCAATCAAATAGACAAATTACGAGGATTGTTCGAGAAAACTGTAAAAATGCCATGGTGGTTGATTTACTAAAGGCCAATAGACTGTGCACTTTAGGGATGAGCCGAACACCCCCCTGTTCGGTTCGCACCAGAACATGCGAACAGGAAAAAAATTCGTTCGAACACGCGAACGCCGTTAAAGTCTATGGGACACGAACATGAATAATCAAAAGTGCTAATTTTAAAGGCTAATATGCAAGTTATTGTCATAAAAAGTGTTTGGGGACCCGGGTCCTCCCCCAGGGGACATGGATCAATGCAAAAAAAAGTTTTAAAAACGGCCGTTTTTTCAGGAGCAGTGATTTTAATAATGCTTAAAGTCAAACAATAAAAGTGTAATATCCCTTTAAATTTCATACCTGGGGGGTGTCTATAGTATGCCTGTAAAGGGGCGCATGTTTCCCGTGTTTAGAACAGTCTGACAGCAAAGTGACATTTTGAAGGAAAAAACACATTTAAAACTACCGCGGCTATTGCATTGCCGACAATACACATAGAAGTTCATTGATAAAAACGGCATGGGAATTCCCCACAGGGCAACCCCGAACCAAAATTAAAAAAAAAAAATGATGTGAAGGTCCCCCTAAATTCCATACAAGGCCCTTCAGGTCTGGTATGGATATTAAGGGGAACCCCAGCCAAAATTTAAAAAAAAATTGACGTGGGGTTCCCCCTAAATTCCATACCAGACCCTTCAGGTCTGGTATGGATTTTAAGGGGAACCCCGCGCCAAAAAAAAAAAAAAAACGGCGTGGGGTCCCCCTAAAAATCCATACCAGACCCTTATCCGAGCACGCAACCTGGCAGGCCACAGGAAAAGAGGGGGGGACGAGAGTGCGGCCCCCCCCCCCTCCTGAACCGTACCAGGCCACATGCCCTCAACATTGGGAGGGTGCTTTGGGGTAGCCCCCCAAAACACCTTGTCCCCATGTTGATGAGGACAAGGGCCTCATCCTCACAACCGTGGCCGGTGGTTGTGAGGGTCTGCGGGCGGGGGGCTTATCGGAATCTGGAAGCCCCCTTTAACAAGGGGACCCCCAGATCCCAGCCCCCCCCTGTGTGAAATGGTAAGGGGGTA